>CANUEZ040000140.1:13187500-13752500 GCA_948099385.1 Fasciola hepatica | reverse complement strand
CACTCATTTTCAAATATAAATAATGCATGGGACTGCATCGCTTGCTGAAGCCGTGAAATCACCACAGTATCCATAACTCAAAACTTTCTCATTTATTTGACTATCGTGGCTGGGGCATTGCCCTTTTTCGCATCACAGCGGCAGCGGATTTGACAACGAACATACTGAGGCTAAGCAGAAATTAGAAAGATTCATGATAGGTGATAGTCATGAACTTCAATACAAAAAGATACTTATGGAACCAACATACCATCTAGAACAAAACCAGTGCTTCCTTAAATGTCTGCGAGTAGCCTTTTTCAACAGCATTAAGGTGTCCAGAAACTCTATGTTCGGCGGTTCTATCCAGTCATTTCTGGCGTTGCACCATTTCCTACTGCGGATTTGTCCGGTATAAGTATGTTTGGATGGTGTGAACGGAACCCATGTTGGTCGCTACGCTGTTGTGCGTAAGACCCCGAATATCCTCCCAAATTACCCATTCTGTTGCGACTGCTTGGTTGAGTGGGAATGAAGTATGGTTGCACTGTCGTCGTGAAATTTTCCGCGCATCAGTCGTAAACCTATAGTCTTCCAAGGATGGATCTGCTCGATTCTTTGGTGACTCCTTTTCGACTATGGTTGTGAAACCGTACAGTTCCTTTTGATTGCCATTTGCGGTCACCGTGAATTCAAGAAGCTCGAATTTTTCGACATCAAAGTTGTATTTTGAAGTTTTGATGAGAACAGTGCGTAAGGACCAAGAGAGTCCCATTGCATCAAAAAAAGAGTGCCAAAGAAACTGAATGTTGCATTAAATTACCTTGATAGATCCACACTCGTTTGCATGAATAGACAAGAAATGAAAATGCGAAAACATATGAGCGGTGAGTTAAACACTCACATTGCCTGATGAATCCATGGATAAAAATTTCCCAACAGCTCACTTCTGTAATCCATGCACAACACTTTCTAGGTAGCCATTTACATGCTGAGATAAAATAGTTACCGAAAAACTTCCTAAAGCTTCTGAAAATCTTATCACCCCACGGTCGCTACGGAAAGTAAGTCCTCTTGGATTAGTGACTGAATCAGCTATCATTCGAGAAATTTCAGTATGGAAAGACAGATTCTAAGGCAGACTCACGACGACGACAACCACAACCACAACAACAACAAGGTTAAAACGTGCTTGAGGAACATCACTAAGATCACGTTTGAACATTTTTTATAAACCTCACGGGATGTCTGTGTATCAGCGTCAGTTATAAAAAGGCACTGAAAAGTCGTGCATTCTTGTATAAGTGATTAATGTTTCTGAGTCGCCTGCAACGATTGTGAAAAATTCGCCAGCTGGAAAATCGATTAGAACAGATAAAGAACATCGATTGACGAATAGTTGGGTGGGGTTCAGAACAAGGACAGCGTTAAATTTCGAAAATGTATTACGGACAATGCAGTTCGTTGAGGACGTAGTTCTTGTTGATGTCTGAAGCAGTGAGTGGAGTTTCCAATTTCAAGATGATTCGTGCTTTTGCAAAAGGAACAACACATAAACATTGCGTAACTTATTTTTATTTGCGCTGGGTAAAATCTATTACCATTGAGTTAGGCATGTTTTATCATGTGGCTCGTTTGGTTTTTTTTCCTCCAACCGCCGGATTCAGACCAATAAAAATTGACTCATTAGAAATGAAGGAATTATCAACAAAATTGAACACATCATGAAATACCAAAAGGCCGTCTGTCTCACGAAATTACTTACGAGTATTGTGTGGGACCGATGAATCTTGATTCGGCTAGCTTTCCTTTGGACTCCACCTTTCACGCACAAACCTCAGGTCATCTGACCAACCCTGCTTTCGAAAACACCAGACTCGTGTTTCGCTCGGGCCGAAGCTAAGGAGTGGTGCGTATCTTCTGCCTAGGTAGGTTTGTTCAGAAGTCGTCCTCCATGACAGCCAGAAGTGCCCGAATCGATCTCGGTGGAGCGATGGCAATGCACACACCTTCGAGGAGAGGGGCCCGAGTTAAATCCCTGGGTACGACAGAAGATACGCACCATTCATGGGTTTTAGCACAAGAGAAACTCGAGTCTGGTGTTTCCGGGTACAGGGTTGGTCGGATGACCTGAGGTTTGTGCGTGAAAGGTGGGGTCCAAAGTACAGTCAGACAAACAAAATATCAATTCGTCTTAGTACTTGAAAATAGTCGAATTGCCACGCCTTATATTCCGGATCAGAATGGCATGATGTGAGTTACAGCAACATAGATTATTATTGCTGTGAATCTGAAGCTTTTTGGGGTTGGACCAGATGGGATTATGGGTGGTTCCAATCTGCTTCTGAATAGATAATTCGTTTGACAGAGTTCCGGCTCCCGTGAGTAAGCCAATAAAAGCGATATGATAAAATTTACTAACATCACACCATTGACAGACTTGGACAATTTTAAGATAACGATAAATAGGTTTTTCATATATCAGATACGAAAAAATAGGAGAAAACTGCTTTCACCTAGAATAGCTTCAGTTAAACAATGAAGAATGTTTTCTAACAAGGTTAAGAAAATACGTAAGTTCTTCGACAGTATCAACAGCCCCGTCGTTTGATTACGCAGTTCGCTGCTTGACCATCAACCTCTGCGCGACTTGGCCAGCCCAATATAAGGTTATCTGTGCCAGAACTGAACTAGCGAAAGCACTAAAAAAGAAGCATGAATAAGAGTAAGCACCTTTAAATCGGGTAAATACCGTTCACTCAGACCAACCAGACAGCTCCTCAAAAAGATGCACAGAGAATGGGTTCATGAAGCCGGAGGATAGACGGTAATAAACATATATTATGTCGCTCAACATCAGAGGTCTACTGAATAAGCTTGATGGGCTTCAGGCTTGGGTGTAGCTCCGTTTGCCAAAGCTAGTTTCATTGATGAAAGATTGACTCACTCTTTATGTATGTGACTTGAAGATGGCCTTCCTAAAAACGTGCTTTACCGGGTTTCCGTGAGCTACATGAGGATTGTTGTCGTTTTTTCATGGTACATCTGGGACTCGATGTCCCGTGGCTGGTACTGAACTGTCACGTGAACCCTGAAGGCTACGCTGGGTCTGTGTAGTATCGTTCTAAACTAATCATCCATGAATGTGAATCGGTAGGTTTCGAAAATTGTTTCCTAGAAAAGACCATCTTCGCCGGAAAAAATACTAAAAGATACGCACATGTATCCGGCGAAGGTCACTGTCTAAATCTGGACGGCTTAAGCTTTACCACTGTCCATCGGATGAATCTGCGACACCAGCAACCTCACTTCAGCTCTGCAATGACTACCCTTTTACTAACACGCTGAGATGTTCAACAGGACAGGTTTACCAAACATTTTTATTCATTTCTCCTGGATGCTGGGACGTAGAGAAGATTGACTACCTACCGTCACTCTATGGACGTGATCATTTAGTCCTAGCCATTTGCTGCAGGCCGAGAGCGATGTTTGCCCCAGACCACATAATTCACTTGAAATTTGTCGTATGCTATTCAAAGAAGCCCGGAAAGCCATGATTCTGCCTTTGTGGTATCCTCGAGGTCCAGGCAATTTTTATGACTCCTAGGAGACAAACGGTGAAGAACTCACTGTTATTTTTACACATTAGCCCACCAATTGCATCACTGATTCCATGCAGAGACTCTCTTTGGTGTGACTCGCATTTACGATGTTTTCCCAATATTCAAATTCGTATTAGGAAGCTATACCACCCAAACACAGAAGGGTATGATCGTTACTGGAGTCTCCGAAACTAATGCGCGAATCTTGGACGAATGAAGCGATGCACATACGAGACGACCATGAAAGCAGATTCTATTTATTTGGGCATGCGAATCGGAATACCAGATACACGACTGGAATCCCAATACTGCTAAATGGCAACTCTCTAGTTGATGTGGGTACTAATACTAGCAAGGTACTACTTATCTATTTAAATTCCAAAAAACTGCATCGTGTGCCACAGATCTCAGCAGAGGTCCCTTCCGTGAGATTGCAGAAAATGAATGAGGTGGCCTCTGCACAAAGTTTCATGAAAAAGTATCAGTTTCCACAGCCAGACGGTATACTTCCCCTGGTAGTGAAACAGCTGTTTGAATTATCAACTACTACCTAAACATGTCTGCGTAGTGCATCTGTTTCGATAGAAATGCAACCCCGGAGTGTGGAACAAATCTTTGCATTTCGTTTGTTTAAAAAAAGTAGGAAAACCAACGCTGCCAACTATCGGTCTTTGAGTTTAGCTTGCGTCTTTATACAGACCGTGCAGGGCTTAGTGGTCTCCCATCTCCGGGTACATGTTGGGAATAATAATCTCATGCGTACGCACAAAGTTGGTTTCTGGTCAAACACATAGAGCCTGTCCAGTCTGTTACTGGCACGCGAATAATGGTCCAGTGCCGATGCCACAGAATATTCTGCAGGCTTTACAACCGTTTGATTCGAAAACTTAGGATTCTCAATGTGATGGATACACCGCTTCACTGAATCTATAAATATTTCAAAAGGAAAGTCTTTTTAGTATGACTTGAGCAATCTTTGGCCTAATGGAATATTGCTTTAAGATTTGTAACCCAACTGTCATCTCTGGGCCCACTGGTATTTTTACCTACACGAATAATCTCACGGAAGTGTTCTGACGGTTGCGTCTCATGTACGCAGAAGACACAAATATCTGGAGCAAGATCATTTCAGATGCAAATAAGCTCTTTCTATAAGATGTCAAGGTCCTCGGACGACGGTCCAAACTGTCGTTCGTATTTGTTAACGCCAAAAAATGTGCACAAATGCCCCCTAAAGAAGCTCCAACACTGTGCTTATCTGTATATGAAAAGGATATTGGTGTGACTGTGACTTCATCGTTGGAAACCAAAGCTCAAATTAACAAAGTCTGCTCTAGGAGCATATTTGGAACCATTAGTTGGTCATTTGGACAACTCACTTTCAGTGGTTATAAAGTGCTATATACCTCTGACTTTCGTCTACTGTTAGAGTATTGCGGTCTCACAGCGTTAACGTTTATGGCTACCGAATTTGTCAAACTGGGAAGAGTGCGGTGGGACACAATCTGTCTTGTTTTGCGCTATGTGAGATCAGTTAAGAAGGTCGTCTCTAGGCTACCGGGTTGTTTCTCGTGTCCAACTGAAATGTACGATGTGCCCTAGAATATGCCAAGCGAGTAAATCATAGAGACTTGGTCCATAACTGAGAGCAGAATTCTCGCTTAGTTATCATAGCCTAGCGTGATGACACCGGATTACACTAAAGAAGCTGCAGTTCTTGTGTCTAGCTCTGGTTTACTGTCGGTCTCAGATGGGAACTTATCTGTGGAACGTGGTGCCAGCTGGATTGGTGGAAATGTCCGACGGCTATTTGTTCAAGCGATGATTTTTACCCTTTTTGAAGAGGTTGTTGCAGAACCCTCGTGTCCGAGTCCATGTCCCGAAGCAGAGGTGACGAGGCTTACATAGGAATTTTTCACCGTCTTCCTAATGGAGACTGAATACTGAAGCTTGAATGGTGGAGTTACGAAGAAATTCAATATTCTAGCATTCGAGTTGCGTGTGTTCCGAGTTGGAGCTAAAACTTCAGGGAATATTTTTACGGAGGTTAGCTACATACTAGATCGCACCTTCCGATGGGACAACGGGTAAGATAAAGTTCTATTCTGTTCCCCTTCCATCAATGAAGGTGGCATCTTTCTGCACCACTTGTATTTCACGAATAAAACCGTGGAAGTGTGTTTTTGTACTGAATAACTTTGACGCAGTACTGCAAAGATGCATGGAAATTTAGGTCACACACAAAGCTATCAAAAACAAATCACTCATCTCAATTAAGCTCCTCTGATTGGAACGTACCTGTGTTTAGGTGGTGTAAATACGGATAGCCATTGTGAGCTTCACGATGCACGCAATGACATGGACAAAACTAAATGAATCTACCGTCCTTCGGAAGGCTGACGCGATATGTTTGAAAGATACGTGAATTGGTTGTCAGTTGGGGTAGATTCGATTTGCAAACCACAGCAGGTTTCTTGAGGTTTACTTAGACAAATACTGTAGCTTCAGCCCGTAACTGATGTCCATTCAAGCTCATCAGGGAACACGTGACTAGCCAGCCTTTTCTGCCACCTCAAACGCATCATCCAACCTAGTGTTTTTATCGACTTATGCTCGCATCGCCTTTGCCTTGTAGAACCAAGCCCCAAAGGAATCTCAGTACCCCGTTCTAGTCCACTAGTTGGGACAAAGAGAACATGGATATCCCTTAGAACAGCTTTAAGTGGCGTACTGCTTACTACTCCGTCTCCCACCGGAACAAGGACGTACTGCCATTGGTGACCACGTAGTAGTCTCGTAATCCACAAAGCATACCATAAAGAATGGTAGGGCACCTTGTGACTTTTGTTTTGATATGGTAAAAACTGATCAACCATAACAATAATGCTCGTTTGCATAATAGCTGTCCGGTCCACTTGGAGACGGTCACTTTTCAGTCGAATGATCCAATCACATGGTTTACAATGTTTTTCCCATCTTATTACGGTCAGTTCACCGGACGTAGTCCCTTTCACTGTCAATCAACACTCATCCATAATTGCATTCTGAGCAATCAGCTACTGGGTTTAGTAGTATGCACACTCCATCGCAATAGTACTCGTTGTTCGCGAGCCTGTTATTGCTTTTTTAATGTTGTTGGTAAAAAAAGAGTGAAAATTCAGATTTCTGGAGTGTACCTGACTGTATACCAGATCACATATTTATGGTGACGCACTCAGTAATTCTTTACTCTGCTAGCATTTTAGACAACATCATTCGATAATACCATCACCAGGCTCAGTAATTTGTACAGGCTATTCACAGACTGCAACCCATCACCTGAACGTTTTATTCGATCGAAAAGCGAACCGTTGGTTGATAGAGGGAGGTGATACATATCCATCATTTAGTCATAACAAATATTTTAATACTGTCATAAAAGTGAAATGACTTTAAATTCTTACAAAACATTTCAAGTGTTGCAACAATCGGATCACATGAACCAAACGGCAAAACACCTTTCTCAGCGCACTTTCCATTCAATGAGTTTCACGCTGTGCTCCAAGTTCGCGAGAATTCCGAAGCGCCGAATTTATTTTGCATAATTGCAGATAAATAGGTGGATACATAGAGGAACGATTGGAGTAGGTATGATTCAGTCACAGTCAAGATAAAAGTTTTCATGTTTCTCAAGTTGGTTATTAATGTATTCGGTTGGAACACAGGTGAAGAGCGGATGAACCCAGCCATGAGTGGATGTATGTGTGCTTGAGTACGTGTACATTGTTGGGTGGTTGGTGGACAAATATAAAACATTGCACCATGTCATTGTGATCATCAGATTTAGTCAAGGTTACAAGATAAATTATCAACTGACCTCAGGGTCATAATTACTCTACACTTTTCTCCGTGAGACGGTATCATGAACGAGTCCACTGCACTCCTCATCCTCATCCTTCCTCTCATCACATAGGCGTACCGATTACATATGTTACTAGTAAATTCTTTATATTCTGAGCTTTCACATCATGTAGATTGTAACGGCTAGACTGTGGATTTTCGAAAATAATTGCTTGCCTGAACGTGCGTTGTCAACGACATCAGTTGACTTTCATCTGATACCGGAGCTAGTTCGACCATTTTGTCATTAAAATGATCAGAAATGGAACAGCTACAACCGTTCGAATTTTTGTTCTTTCACGGTTTACATCGGGCGGATTCGAGGTGCCCGTTTCATTGGCCGCGTGCAGTTTCGACGATGAACATAAAGCTATTTGTGGTCGAACACCTGTAGGGTTGATCTGGTCAAACGATTCAATGAGCACACATTCTCGCACAGATACACCACGGGTTTTTATTTGTGAAAGTGTCAGCAGTGCCTGCGAGCGAAAGCAGGATAATCACTCCATGACATGATATGAGGCCACAAAATCTTAAACCAAGGTAATTTACTGCGTGAGCATAATGGGTGTGACCCCTGACGTTGACCACCCAAGTATTATCATCATTATGGGATGAAATTCAATGTGGCATCATAGTCAACAAGCCGCGTGTTATGGTGTACTGACGATCAACTTAGAATCAAACATTTGAGAACGAGACAGTCGCAAAGGGTTGTCAGGATCAACAGATGTACAGTTAAAATCGATTGACTAGCGTGCTAAGGTCCTGTACTATGCTGGCGTAATTAGTGTGCTTTATCAACCGATGTACCGTTGATCCGGATACTCTTTGCCCAACAAAAAGTTCACTCTAGGTGACTGCACTGTGGTATTCCGTAACTGGATTATGCTCATATTTTGAGTGAACCTCTGGTTCATCTTACAGTCATGTTCTGCCACTTCCTAACTGGAGGCACATAAGTAGGAAATCGAATTCAGATCATGTGATAAAGCAAGACGAAACGGGCACTGACTTGCTAAATGACAACCACACGTGCATTTGTTTGACTCAGTCGCCACTCCCTTTTGTTGACCACCTATAAGACGTCACTTTGACTACATAGCGAAACAAAAGTCGTTGTCTGATGTGCTTACTTAGAACGTGAGAGCTGAGAGGGAGACCTCTGTTTACTGTATAGGTTATCGATCGTCGTACATTCGTCAGCGTATTTGAGCGCAGCACCGAGGGATGACATAGAGTAGTATGCTGGGGCAGCATTCCCCCAATGGATTTAAACAAGCCCAATCCGCAGCAGCACAGGATATCAGAAAGCTCCATGAATCGAAGATCATTAGGTGCATCAACAGGAACCAGCACTTACATTACCTTCATTACAGTATGAAGACACACAGCAGGGACCAGCAACTACTACATGTGCAATGCAGCTGAAAAGCACGTGACGATCAAGAGGATTGATCAACTGGTAACTATATTGAACAAAAAATTATCTCAAGCAGTCAGTTATATGACACCGGAGATTTTCCATAAAGTATCTATTGAATGTGGAGATAAAATGGCTGAACAGGATGAGAATCGTGAAAGCTTGACGAAGAAAGATTGTTTACAGGCGCTCTGTAATTAGGCCCGAATCACAGCATACAAACTGCAGAATTTCACCAAGTCTATTCGTATGCGGCACTCACTTATTAGCAAAAAATTCAAATTCAATAATCAAGCCTATCAGATGTGCCCTTATTGCACCCATAAGGAAACAATGATTGAGGGTCTAGTCGATTTATCACTTACCTGGTGCACGTGTGTCGGACTGATTTATTCCGTTTAGAAGACTACGCGGCTTAGCACTGTGTGCGATGGGTGTGAGCGATGAGCGTGATAATTAAATATCATACACAGGCTACAAAATGAATCCTAGTAACAGCTAAACGATCAATCCAAAAGTTTGAATCAGAAGAGGACATGTAGATCTAAGAGCTGAAGTCAAATCTGTTGTGCAAACATTTGCGCAAACTGTAAACCCTACTGTTTGTAGATAGAAAAAACACCCATTGAGTTTGTTCACGCCTGTAGGAAATGAATCAGACGAATTGTACAACTTAGTACCTCAGTAGCGTCGACCGCTCTCTCTCTAATCGTCATCTTATAGGATGAAGTTCAATTTTCTTAGTTTGCTGGACATGCGAAAACTCCAATGAATTCCTTTTTTCACCTAAAACTGTGAATACACCATAGCCCCAGAGCACCAACAGGAAGTCGAGAATCTCCCAGAAAAAAGTTAGTCCGCATTCTTGCAACCCATGAGTAGAGTGCTTTGTTAACATCAACAAATAACAAGGTCCGCATATCTCACACAACAGTGCAGTCACCACGCTTGTGCCTATAAATCAATCAGTCCATCACAAGTCACCTTTCAAATCGACCACTGACGGATAAGCTAATGCTTAGTCTTCACACCCAACCGTCAACCAATCAGACTTATGAAACACCTTGATCCGACAATTTCCTAACTTGTTCGCGGTTACATTTTTGTTGCTATTGAACGATCGAGGACTCACTGACCGAGGAGAATCCAATGGTTTTCGCACCGACACAACGAGTACAGTTCCAATAAAAGCATCGTCCATTTCGTTCCAAGCTGCCCCACTAGTCCTTGGGACAGGACTAATCCACTCGTGAACAATCTCGGAGGATCACTCGAAAAAAAACGCCTATAGTATGACCTTAGACAATCCCGTTTAGGAAATCGAGAGACTAACTATCTTATCCACATATACAGATCTGAAAAATGTGAGAAAACCTTGAAAATTCCGGAGGTGTTTACGTTTTACTGTTGCAAACTGTGGTAAACACTGGCTATTTCATTTGATCCGTGTCAGTTTCTGGAAGCTAATCTAGCGAATGTTAGAAGCATGATGGTATAAAGGAAGTTGGGTTCTACTGGCGATTTATTACACACGACTAATTGGTGCGACTGCTTTTGAGAACCGCCTCTTCCAATCGTCTCGCAAAACGATAAACTACTGCCTAAAAAGGCCTCCCTTCTCAACTTATCGAACGACGCAATTGATACGTTGTCCTGTCAGTCGTGATTCTGTTGACATCCTTCACTTCCTTCACTACTAGACCTGCGCCATTACGGTGAGTCATCGCAAAATGTCCTTAGTGCAAACCATTTTTGTATTAGCACTGAAGCAGCAAATCAGGTACCACAGCCTCCTAATTCCATACATTGTTTTATCGCACTCATCGAGAATCCTAAATGTGCCACGATGTTTTAGATAATGAACAAATGGATTTAGTCGTGTAAGCAAGAAAACTCACTATGTACCCCGGTGACAAGCGGCGTCCCACTCTCAACCAGAGATCTGGTTTATAAGCGTCGTGCGGAATATAATTTTCATTCTTTCACTAGCGTTGCAGATTTGAACTTCTGGCTGTCCTGTATATTCAGACGGAATCGGCATTCATAACATTAACTTTTTACCTCATGCAATAAGGCTGTCGGGAAGCAATGTGGACCACTGGCTTCATAACTTTTAAATGAGATTAACTCATTGTGGACTTCCGAGTGATCGACTATATGCTGATATTTATTCGCCAATGAACTTGAATTCACGACGACTTTTACCGGCGAGAATTTTGTTAGTATGCAACGATATAAGGCCTGGGCAATCAGGCCGGACGCCCATAGGCCGCGTGAATTTTTCGATAATTTACCGACTGACAAGCACAAAAGTAGCGTGGTGGGGAGAGCAGTTTACATTAGGTTTGGACAAGTCACTAATGTTTACTTGACTTACCACGTTGTACCTGTTTCCCCCGCTGCAGACGTGTGTCCTTGCCTGAATGAAATTTTGGTTATATTTGCACCTTGTACAAGTGCATTCGAGAATATCCATCTGTGCACAGGACATACCCAACATAACATGTTTCTTAGTGAGATGATTCCGACTCGCTATGCGTAACCGGACTACAATACTCCCTCTCCGAAGCGTTTCGTGTTACCGTAGGTTCGGGTGAAATGCCTTTCATGATATTTTTTGTCACATGCTTGTGCACGAGGGCATTTGAAGCTTTAAATACCGTAGAGTTGAAGTCTCGATGCATGTCTAAGGATAACAGGCATCCTAACTCTTCGGTCAGCAGCGAAAAAACAAAGTCCCATAGGGCAGTCTTAGTACCGATCCATTCACCAATAGACTACTCTCTACCGGTGTTGGTGGGCTTTTACCTTTTGACCTCCGATGTGGCAAGTACACGCTCTGGACTACTCCATTACCATCGGTAATTATCCGCTCTTAGACTACGTCAAATCAAAAGTGTGAATTATAGTGTGCACTTCCGAATCCCCACTAGTTGATTCTCGTGCGTGTAAATAGAACTCTAAATCGGATCGCGGTGGTTTTCGCTCAAAGCTACTGTAAGATACGAGGAAATGAGCCAATTATTGGCTGTCGTAGAGGAAATTTGACTAAGAGAACGTCAAGTTAGAACGCGAAACTTTGAGCTCCATAGTTTGCCGTTATAACCATCTTCTCACTCTCACTTACTCATGATTGAGGTGTAGGTGACAGAGGTGAAAACAGTGTAGTCCGGCTCGCAGAAGGTAACGCGGAATGATGGCCATCGAACGATTTAAGCAGTGTATGATCACAACTGGTTTGGGTCGCTCCCGATGTGATGATTGTGGATGAGTATAACAAAAGATTGCACTGGTTGAAAGGTGATGGAGTTATTCGAAATGCCTAATTATATCCGGATGTTCATGTGTTTTGTGGTGAAAAATTCCCTCAACTAAACCCGCAGATATTTCTGGGTCGTTTGTTTCAGTGTATAATTCCTTGATGACTAGAGACAGAAACTAAGTACCATACTGACTTACTCTTGTTTGCCGATTGCTTATTCGTCCAAAAATGTATTACTTTAAACTGTGAGAAGACTCTTCTACCCTTGAATCATCTCAGCTCATTAGCACTGAACATATTTTTTGTGTGAAAGGAATCAGTCACTGTGATCAACCGTTGCAATACAAACTAACTGGTTCATACATGCCTCAAGAAGGCTGTCTTCCGATTGGTTGATTGGTAATGTGACCAGCTATCGCTTGTCGCGAATCCGTTCACACCCTACCGATCTGCTACCTGATCGCTTGTTCATCCCCTTACTTGAGTACTGACCTGGATTATGGACAAGCGCTGACATGCTGACTGTTACCGCGACTTCGCCGACCATCGACCGCCAGTGAGCACACACCCTAACAAGTCTCACTTGTTCAACTCAGTTTTAGTTTTATAGGGCACGTTACTGCATATGACCATGTCACACTTCCGATAGAAAAGCAGAGATATGGAATGCAACCCACAAGTATTATCAAAAGTCTTTAAGTATACTGGCTTTTATAAATAATGTCTCAAACACAAGTCTGCGTCCTCGTTACCTTCTTTTATTTACTAGAAAATCTACTCTCGTGAGACGACCTGACACGTCAATCTACAGTAAGAAGTTCTTCCTACAATAATTTTTGATTCAATGGATGGTGAAATTCTATTGTTTTGAGCCACAACAATTTTATAGAGGCTTTGAAAGTCGATACTGGTGACGAAAATTTCTGAAGCAACACTTTCCACTAATTTTCAGGTCGTATAACGCACTATGCCAGCTGATAGAAGCTGTAATACATCACAAACTATCCTTTGTCGGAGCTTTGTCAGAGATACCATGACCAACGCAAAATTCGCCGCGCTCATTCCGAAGCACTACACTGTCTGTCAGAGTTCTGTAGCGATGTGCTTGTTTTCCGGCCGGATTCACTTTATCAGTGGCATGTTGCACCGTCAGTAGTTATTTTCCTGTTCACGGCTCTGAGTTGACTCATGCTATCGAAGCCATAGCAGCGTGTCCGTTTATCATCCCGTGTCGTTTTCCCCGTGGAAACTACGGACCCCACCACAGTAGTGGGAACAGACAGCAACACAACATAAGCCCCTCCCGCGACCGCCCCTGTAATCCCGGCCGAATAGAATGTTGCCAGAATAGCAATATGTTCGGGTAGACTGCCTGTCCATGCTACGCCCATTTCACCTTTCCATATTTCCGACCAGGGAGGCTAAGATCCCGATGCGTTCCGGTTATCAACACAATGGGCAGCCATGTTAACCGAGGCCTGCTGCAAACACGAGACTTGCCTTCCAATAGTCTTATTCCAGCGGACAATGGTGCAGTAAGTAGTGTGACGATTTCGCCAACAGAGAAATATAAATAAGCTAATGCCGTAACCTGAAGACATGATATACCTCACTTAGGTGAAGAAGCTTAAAATATATACTACGAAAGTTTTGCAATACAACCCAAACGATGCCGCGTCTATGCGCCACCAAATAAACTCGTATTTCTTAGCCGGACTTTAAAACCCATTCAGTCGCACTTTACGCAGGGTATTCCTGATCGCAGCGGTTCCGAGACCCATACTAGACATACATTTCTTTCAACATTTCGGTTCATTCTTCGAAGCGCAACGCAAAACATCTGTTGACCGAAAAAGTTGTCCTCCCGTGACCAGTTAGTATTCTATTTTGAATCTCATTACACCCCTGTAAACTAAATCACAGATCTAGAATCCTCGTGTTGCACAGACTCAGTTCAAAAACGTGCTGGATTTATGCATAATAATTCCTTCTAGCAGTCCTTGGGGCTATCCTGTTCAATTGGTTACAAAACCCCATGGAGGTCCCTAATCAAGTGACGACACCAGATGGGTACCTCACTCTACTTATTCTAGATCTTATTTCGTCCCTACTTGGCTGTACCTTTATCAGTCGTATTGACCTCGTTAGGGCCTACCAACAAATCTCGGTAACAGAGACTAACATCCCTAAAACAACTTTCACCACTATGTTCGGCTTGTAAGAGATCCTGCACTTGCCTTCTGGGATCAACAAAAGAGCTCAGAACTTTCAAAGACTCATACATGTGGCAGTACACGGAATAAGGAATGTCTACTACCAACTAGACGACATTTTTGTGACCAGCTATTTGGAAATAGAACATGTTGCTAACCCGAGGGTCCTTTTCGAGCCTTACTCAAAAAACCCTGTCACTGTACACCCTGCCATTTATTTGGGAAAGTCCGCCATTGCATATACAGGACAACATTTCGGTCATAGTAATACCCTTTCTCCTAACCAAAGGAGCTGCCACTCGTGTCTAATTCCAGCCCCACTCTCACTTCCAGTTGAGCCAACCTGCCGGCCTGGTGTAATTCTACCACTGGTTCATTCCCGCGTTGCAAAAATAAAGAATTTTTTGCAAACATTTTATGTGGATGTAGGCACACATTAACCTTTGCCAACATGGTACAACTCTCTTTTGTCTCATTTAGGGAAGCTATCGCCAACATAGCAATCATGGCGCTTACCAACCCTACCATTTCCCTGTCATCAGTGAGACAACAAATATCTGGGGTACAAGAGTTAGAGCAACACTACAATAGCTCGTTAACAATACATAGAAGCCCATACTTTTTTCTCAAAGGGTATCCACGCTGTGGAATCCAGATATAGCTGGGTAAACAGAGAATTACCAGTAATATATTCTAACATTCAACCTTTCTGGATCACACATGAACGTCAGCCGTATATTGTGCTCCAAGACCAGTAAAAGCCAGTAAAAGCTCTTCAGTTGATCTTTGGTAAATATTCACTACTATAGGTTCACCATTTATACTGTTTCTCAGTTCAATGAGGAAGTTCAACACATCTCTGGAACACAGTTTCGCAGCAGATGCACTCTCACACATGTCCACAATAAAAACTGCCACTATCGCCGGGCATCGATCCGAAAGTCATCACGGTAACCCAAGCAGTTGATCCTGAGGTTGAGCAGTTCCACATCAGCATCTTTCTGCATCTACAGGCAGTGTCAAATTTCGAGTTTCATACTGACGTAATGAAATAAGCATATGATCACAATTCAAGTCAAAGCTCTAAAGTAGAAGTGTAATGAGAATTAGTTGAACTTGGAATGCGAACCATCAATACTTCAAGTTACGAACTCCATCAAGTGAAGTGTACTGCGCTCGGACCATGGAACAAAATCGAGAAGAAGCAGAAATTCTTTCAGTAGTCAGCGAATTGTATGTCTCAGCGATCACATTCACGTATACACAGTGCAAGCAAGAAAAAAATGACTAATCGGCGGTTGATGCATTTGAATGGGACGGATTTGTGTAGCAGTTTATCGGAGGAAGAAATGAACAGTCAATCTACAGTCAACAAGGGTAGGGTCAACTGGTGACAGGCCGCGCATCCAGCTGAGAATGTACGGGCAAGAGGGAAACGCGTCAGAACACCTGGCTCAGTAAGCACAAAACAGTGAGAAACACGATTCAAAACAAAAGCCAGCACTCATCCGACCGCACTTGCAGTTGGATCAGTCCCAAAGTTTTGTTATTTATTCACACATGCACACATGGACACACACACACACACACACACACACAACACACACACAAACGCAGGTCCCTGAGTGGCAGTTCAGTTTTGTATAGTACATGACAACAAACGTCTTTCGAGCACGCGGCTCGTATCTGTTTGGAAACACATACCTGACTATCTATCTCAAGGTGACTAATGCCAAAAGGTTGCCATATCGTTTAGCTATCCATTACACACCTGATAGGTGAAATAACTGGATGAAAACAGGACCAGTATTCTGTATAATTGCCATAACTGTGGCGCTAACCCAGTTTGGTTGTTGGAAATGGCCTCTCAGGATCAGCTTTTACACAATTTTCTTATTTAACCACAGATTAGGTTCTGATGCACCGGAATCCGTCGATGATTGACGAGAAATAAACCGGGACAGGTCCACGGTCTAGGCAGTCACTTAACGAGTGATTCACTAGAATCGCGTGATTCACTTACTTTAATAATTAATCACATTACAAAAAAGAGCGCATCTGGGTTCTAATAAAGGATGCCAGTTTCGGTTCAGTCTACTGTTTCACCAGCCTACTGACTAGTCCGCGTATGCAATCAACCTTCAACATGACTGCATTTGTCTCATTTTCGACACTAAATTCGTGTCCAGTTGTTCTGTGAACTGTGATACCTTGAATTTTCGTGTAGTTATCTTGGTTGTCTCAATAAGTTTCTCCAGGTGCTCTTGCAAGTGGCCGAATCAAATGCTTGTAGTTTTTTCTCGGGTATGATCCTACGGAGGACTCATGGTCACGGGTCTGGTGCTTCCGAGTGCAGGTTGGTCGGATGACCTGAGGTTTGCGCGTGAAACGTGGAGTACAAAAGGACAGTCAATCAAACGAAAATTATTGAAATTGTTTCTACAAACCCATCTTTATTAGGAGTAAGCTAGTACATGGTTACTAAGCCTATCTTTTGTCCAACGAAGTAGCGACAGATCAAACATCATACACAGCCGCTTTGATCTCGGTGATTTGCTGATTTCAAATTTTGGGTGCACTGTCATTTAAGGACCCAAAAGTCTTCTTCTCCACATTTCCAAAAACGTTCTACTTTTCATCTTGTCGATAAACCAACAGTTTATCCCTCCTTTGCATCAAGTATCAGCTACTTATGATCCACTGACTCACCAGGGTCTGCTAGTAAATTGATTTCATCACATGGTTTTTAATGATGTGTCCACCAGACACTGATTTACCCTGGCACATTTCCTCCTTCTCAACAAAAGTCAAGTATTTTGCACACGTAAATGCTGAAAACGAGTGTGTGACCAGCCTCAAGCAGCCCGAATTTCCTTTTCCAATAAATTAAGGTGAAACGCTATCGCTTCTTTATATCCTTACCTAATCCTTACTTCAAAAATTTAGTCTTTCGGAGATCCGCGCCAACTGGATTTGATTGTTCTCTTCTGTTGTAATGATTAGTTTTTCCCGCTCTCAGCGGAACAGAAAAGGAAAGAAAGTCGGAAATGTGAACTGAAATTGAGGAGCGCCTCAGCCGCGAACCAACCGACAGGTCTCTGGGGCAAGTAACAAATCAAGAACCACGAATCTATGGCCTACTGAAGATACAAACACAGGCATAGCAATGTAATCAATCTCACTAATGTTCAAGTGTGCACAACATAAAGTGAAAAAATGATTAGTCAGGTTGCCGAAGGAAAACAGAGACGCAGTCGGGAGGCATTTCATAAGTAATGGTTTCGAAATGTACACCATTTTTCAGAAAGAAAACATTCAGAACATATATTTATTTACTGTAGATATGAGTTCACTACACACGAACCTTCCATTGCGAGAACCCATTCATACTATGCACCAGGCAACAGGTCAACACCGTCTTCATATCTGATTACCAAGTGCTGATTGTGCATGTCTGTTGCTACTTTGTGCGTCAGACGTAGAGTTCCGCTTTCACAACAAAGGATACCGACACATCAAAGGAGTTGCATTATCAGTCCACTGGGTCCTATTGTACCGGAGAATGCTGCGGCGTGGAAACTGCGTGAATATCAAGGCGAACGGACGAACCAGAAGAGGGCTACAGACGGAAGAACAGGCGGCGAATATGTCGGAGGTGTCCCGAAGCAGGCAAAAGGAGGCACGCGGACTACCAGAGAGAAAACAGCGGGATCTCCGGCAAACAGCAAGACAGCTCAGGTGAGGGGCTTCCGATGGAGCAGTCAACTGAGACAATTGGACCAACCGAAGGGAAATGACGCCCAAGAGAAGCAAGCCATCGGTCACGGGCAACTGGCCAGAACGCAGCCGAAGCGCCCAAGCAGCGACAATAGCAATCCTGGTGCCGCGCAGTCTAGAAAATGGCCTAAATAAACGATTGTGTTTCATGATTTGTTTGGCCCGTGAAATACTAGTATCCTGTCGTGTGTTGTCGTCCTTGTTACACTCTTCTAGATATTATTTTGCCAACCTTGGAAACACATTTTTCTGGTGCGGTTTCTTGAGCTCCTTCCAGGTATGATTATTTTGAATGCAAAATAAAAGCCCCATTGAATTTTGATATGTATCTAAACGTTTTCCGATAGCTTCATGGATATTTCTGGTAACGTGTCAATAAAAAGCGAGAGTCACTGATTCGGCAAACATTGTCTTTATCGGCGACCTAGTTGTCTTCCCAACCATTTAATGACCACATTGTTTTGTATATTCAAAAACTAGCAAAGAATTGCAATTATTCATGGTAAATATGACTGCTTTTCTTTCCTGTGGAATCTCGAGAACATAGGAAGTCATCTTTTTTATTTTTAACAACCAGGATTTTCCGCCTACTTCCAGCTCTGGGCAAGCCTTTTTTCGTGCACACTTGGGTGTATGGATCAAATTAACCGTCTCCAAGACACATTTTTGGAATGTTCCTCAATGGAACCTAAACGAAAAAATACAAAAGACCATTTGATTCATTTACCGAATATAGTGCATTTCTTTTCTCCTGTGATCATCCATGAACTGTCTATTTTGCAGCAAACCGCAAAAAATAAGCCGTCGGATAGGATTATTCTTTGAGATGATGTAGTCGAAATCTACTTCACTATTTTCAGTCAAAGTTGCAACAGTTTGGCGCCCATCAACGGCAGCTTCCGGATGAGTGTGACCCTGACCCAATCGTTGGTATCTTGTGCTGCAGGGGCTGAACAACAGTTTTAAATCCGGAGTTTGAGGAATTCTACGAGACAACTTAAACTGACGATGTCTTACATTAACCGTGAACTCACGTTTTATTCGGTCTCATATTGGACACTCCTTAGAATTTAGTCCAGATAAAGCCCAACGTGTTAGTGTCCATAGATATAAGGTTTCCCTGAAGGAATCTGGATATTTCTCGCAGGTCAGTGCCTTGCAAATGCTTGAAAACAAGGGTTAGAAATAGACTTTTAACACCTTGATTCGAAACAGTCAACACAAGAGAATTAATTTTCATTTCTTGAAGCTCATTTTATTGGCTTAAGTCATACAAATGTCTTTGCCGTGATGAGAAAGGTTCGAATAATACGTTCTCTCATGAGTACCTGTCACGGTTGATGAGACCGTATGTGTACATGGATCTCTTGACAATGTACTGATTCAGCGCATATCCAAAGCTTGTGCGTACTCCGGTGCTTTCTATTGTCGTACCAGGTTTTGATGTTTTTGTTAATACTGATGGTGATGATGGTGATGTGTTTGATTGAAGTTGTCTTTTTCAGACAAAATTCCACTGAACTTCTACAGAAAATTCTGTATCTTTGACGATTGCAGGAGCAGTTCTCGAAATATCCTCATATTGACTGGAATAGGAAAATTAAGCAAACGGAAGTTGGGTTTCCTTCAAATGGAAAAGAACTCACATTGTGACCGATTGTTGCTTTCTTGTTCCAACATTTCCAGTAACGAAGGAGACCAACACATCTGGAGGATATTTTCTTCCCCTTTAGGTTTAAAAGGTAGTCAGAAGGTCGTGAACGGAAAATCAATCTTTTTTTTTTACCTTGATCATCACCCAGCATGCTGTACACTTTTCGAATGATCTCAAGCACAGAATTAATAACATTGCCTTGATTGATGCGTATAGCATTATTGTATGCATTCTCCATGGAAATTAGACTGTTTTGTAGGTTTCGACTGTCATCAGCGGACCGACAAGCAAGAAGGGCTAAAAATGTGGAGCAGAATATAGAGAAAGAGAAAATGGAAATACAAAGGATGTACAGAACAATTATCACGCAGCGAATTTGTTTCGTTTGGAGATGGCGTAACTTCATAAATGATGGTTACGGATGGAAGAAAGTAACCACGACTAGATTAAATGGAATGCCCTAACTAAATAAAACTTTAGCGGGAAGACTCATTTTTCTGGCGGGTTTCTTTAAAGTGCGGTTGCCGAGTAGGTGAAAACACAAACTAGAAACAAGCGAAAATTATTTCATAGCCGCCCATTAGCTCTAATGAAGTGACTCTGTTGGCTTTGAACCATCTCATTTTATTAACACAAAACAGGGATTTTAAATAGGATGTGGAAATCGTCGTCACTAATCGTAGCACCACAAACAAATTGGTCTAACCTGGCTTCGGGTACCATTTCTTCTGATTGGTGGATTGGTGATTTGGGTAGCTACCCACTTGCGAGAGTCCTTTCTCGTCCTAATGAGCTGTTGTCCAGTTGCTCGTGATTTCGTTCGCTCGAACCTAGATATGGACTTTTGGCAACTGTTGATGGGCTGGCTGCCAGCTAGACTCTTGTGTCTATCAGCGATAAATCACAATACTAATTAGTATATGAACATAAAATCGCTGCTTTGGGTTCAGTAAATGCCTTGGATCACCGAAGCTATACTGCGCCATTTTACCCTCAAAGTCCACCAATCGAATGATATCATTATTCTATAACCCTTATGGTAAAATATGTGTGGTCAAGGTAATCTCAAGTCTCAGTTTGGGCAACATTTATTTATCGAAAACTAGCAATGAATGACGCTCAGGTATAGGCTACGGTTTTATTCGACCCATTTGGTTCAGTCTGTGACATAATCTGTATCTATTTTAGCGGAAACAATTACCGCGAATTTTGCGAATGCTTACAATTAGGTCTATTATGTCATGAGTCTTATTTCTGAAGTGGTGGAGAGTAAATAAGCCTCTTTCGAAGAAGATGAAACATCGGTATTAAGGTCAAAATGGACGAGTTAGAATGACCAACTCATTAGTTTCATCTCATTTACCGTACTCGGGACCTTGTCGCTTGATGGATGTCAAATATGCACTTTCGATCGATACGCTTTTCACTGCCTCTTATAGTGAATGTGTCAACCGCACACTGCATGTACGCTGACCTTGTCCCTCACCGACTGATACGAATCTATGTGGAGCAGAATTCCTGTGAATGTGGCTGTCTCTCACCATCGTAAATTATTATTGACTCTGTCTTAACGGCAGCTCATTTTTGAGTCTGAATTTCAAACAAACTTATATCCAACTTTCGGCTCTCTTCTCCGAAACCAGTAACCTAGTCTGCTTCCCCCTCAAATTTGCCTGTTGACATCTAATCCTTTGACGTAATCCCCAGGGATCCAATAGCGGCACCGCTTTTTGAGATTGACTTGTAAGATTGTCTGTAAAATTCGATGTAATACTTACATATGACATGTTTCCGAAAGAAGAAAGAGTGCAATTATTCGTGTCCCCAGTATTGCAGACCACACAGAGTAAAGATAACATTTATTTTGTAAGACTAGGTATATATAAGTATGCGTTGATTAGAGTGACACATGGCAATTCGACGGACATGAACAATTTAGTTACAGTAAGGGTGCACATATTCACTGGCTGGACGGACGGAATGCGTCAGCTTCTTTGCGTAATCACTTCGGAGTTACCTATCACATTTTTTGAAGTCATGATTCGTAAATACCCTTGTCACTTATCTTCATATCCAGGAAGCCATCCAACCACGGTCATCGCAATCAGTAGTCAAAACAAAAATAAGAAACTCGCGAGAGATGCCTGTTGTTACCGAACACGCAGTACGTAATTCTTTCATTCATCTTTCTTCCCTCATATGTCGAGAACATCTGTGATTATAGCAGCTGAAGACTCTGATCACGTCTTATTTATATAACCTAACCAACCACTACGTAATACAGACGGAATTCCTTCTCAATCGAGGCTCTGTTTTTTCCTGCAACATTCTTACTCATTGAAGTTAGTCATGGAAAACATACAGGTTTCCACTTGCCGCACAGCAGAAATTCTTACTGCTGTTGAATACGCTCGTTTACGAATACAACAATGCTGTTCCCCTGAAACCTTGACATGCTGGTAGCGCCCTGAGGTTTGTGGTTCACATAGTTATCTAGCTCACAGCTTCGGAAGGAAAACCTGGAAGAAGTTACTCCTTGTGCGTCCCCAAATAATGTTAAAATTGTGTTTTAAATTTTTCAGTCGGTTGTATTTGTTTGGAAACCCAGTAGTAGAATTTTTCAATTCACAAATAATTTGTTCGCTCTCGTTAGACCAAACATTCAGGTTGGACGTCAAAATAATAGTAAGACTAGACTACTTAGCGTGATTTGTTACTTGTCTCTAGACAACAGTTGCTCGTTTTTCGAGGCCTTTATCGATACTCAAAGTTTGATAGATTAGGTGCCTTCCAATGGGTATCAGCTCGGGTAGCTTTTGGAATTCGGTTAGGTATGGTCAGCTCGTGATATGTGAGAAAGATGTCAAGAACCTGACCTGTGAACTTAGCGACGTAGAACGTGTTAGACCTCTTGGGATGGGCCCAAGCGTTTGCTTCATCCGTACAGTGGTTAGACACACTGACAGAAATGGCCAGATGTCGTAACTACGGCTGCTCTTGTGTTCACATAATTCCTCTATCTTCTTCAGTGTTATTTTTGATTCTCTTCTTACTCTAAATACTTGATCATTTTGATTCCTGAGGGAGTTTTGTTCTGACAGATGGTAGTTAGAACCGCCGCACCAGTGTATAGTCATTGGCTATCCAAACTGGAACTTATTTTTTCGTCACTTTCCTCTAATGTTTAGTTCTTCATCGAAAAGGACTCATAACCGAAATGTCTTTTGGCTGATTTCGAAGTGTCAGTTACTGAGGGTGAGGATAAAATCCCCATAAAACCCGTGTTTTTATCCAACTATAAACTTTCTCTCCGTTTTAAGCCCATTCTTGTTCAGTCCATTCCAGTTTCTTTTAGGCTACCAACCCCTTACTTCGGTACCATGATTTTGGTTGTAAGTTCGCAGCGTCCCTAGCCCACAGTGAAAACAACTGCAGGACAAAGATGAGACAAACAGAACGTGACGACCAGGCAGAAGAACAAAGAATAAAAATACACCTGAGCTATTGACCAAAGCGCACAGCCGTGCCGTCTAACGTTCAAACTCACCCTGGATATCGTGGATCCGGCCCGAAAGCAGAAAACGTCCTATTCCGCCAATCACAATATTTGAAGCTATTTAGTTCAGATTTTAAAGGGCTACAATACTGTTCACTGGTAAGGGAATCAATGATTGTCTCATTGAAAAATTGTGTTTGTAGAAAACGCCTGGGTAAAAATTGTTTAGCCTCATTTACTTCCTTGTTTGGTCCGTGGTAAAAAGATAATCCCAAAATTAGGATTTGAGTGAAGGAATCATATTCACTGACCTGATACCGTAGCTTGCAAAAGATGGCCGCTTAGTGCCCATGACGAACTATCCACGGATTGAGCTGCCTTGACACAAACTCGACAATATCGGATAGCTTCTTTGTAGTCGTCCATCATGGTATGACACAAAGCAATCTGGTAGGACAACCAAGCGAGCTCCTCGCCGTCCATTTCTGTCTTGAAACGCTGTGTCCAACTTACCTCAGGAATCATACAAATCGAGTGGGAGTGTCAGTAATTGCAATTTTGCTTCCCAAAGACATTTCAGAAACACTTTCAATGGAATAAGCATGCCACCTGAACATTAAATTTGGCGATATAATAATATTGTGTCTTCGTCGACTGATGATCGGTCTCAATTATCTCCTAAACTATCGGCAACCATATTGCATGTGTGGTGAATATGGTACGACCTTTCGACAACGTAATGCCGAAACAAAAAGGTAAGGAAAAAGATCGTTTTCGGAAGTTTCACATATACTGATCTCTAAAGGTACTATTACTTTAGTGGGTAACATGTTTTTCCTTTAAAATGTTATCTACAGAATGGTTGAGTCGAGCTGTAAATTTCAAAATATGATGTGAAGTCAACCGTTTATGCTTGGATCTGGCCACTACTAGTAGTGATATCGATTATGCTATAAGCTGCTTCCTGTTTGTGAACCTAACCCAATTTCAGCGGATAGCAGCTGGACCATGTAAGCCCACGGCTTTTGAGAACAAAGCAATTCACTGTGAAGTCGAATCGCAACTGCTTTAGATGTCACTTAATGTCGGCAGTGGACCAATTCGACATATTCTGAGACGATAACAAAGAGATTTACTCAGTTCGCCTTAGGGCCTGAGTGAACCAGATGCTCAGAGGTTGTACTGAAGGTCATGTTCGTGATTCCAGGTTTGCTGGTTTCTACTTTTTGGTTCCAAAACCTCAGTGGCTAACGTCGATGAAAGCGAACGACTACGCTATCCGAGGCTGGTTCTTAACGGCTTGTTTACCGTCGACACTACATGACATATTGCTTGTCCTTCATTTGCCATGAACATTTGGAACAAGTCACCCCACCCATGACGGCCTCTTTCTAGGTGGTAGTATATTCTATATGAAAACCACATGAACAACTCACAAAGCTTGGTTAATTGATCACTTTCAGTGGTAGATGCCCATCTCTGAAGAAATCATCCGTCACTCAGTGCAGGAGCTATATCGTGCAGTATGGTTGCGAAACAAAACATTTGCCTCCAACCCGGGTAAATTAATGGTGACGTATGGGCCTAGTAATAGTGTATTTCTGTTTAGAGTGTCAGTGGAGGCTGCAGATGACCACGACCTCTGATGGAATATTGCATTACCCTATAGATGGAGATTTCGGTCCGTGTTGCATGCTTCTCCATGAAGGATAGATTGCAATTCATCTACACTGAGCTTAGCCGTGCACGCGAAAAGTTAGCGATGATCGGGGGAATTTAGGTCTCAGAGATTTGAACTTTGCGCTTTTAAAGTGCCTGGTCTACTTAAACAGAATTTGGGATACTGTAATGCGATAACAAACAAAATCGTCATGTTGGAGGAGTAGCTTGACAATTACTATCTTGTATCCCCGATAATAAGACCCACCCAAATGGTAAGCGCCATCACGATTTTTCAGGATAGTTTCAATATAAGCCAATCTCCGAAAATAAACGCCAGGTAAGATTGTCAGCCACCGTGTGGTTCGATAAGGCGGAAGCAAAGTGGAAATCACTGTGGAGTCATCGCTTTGAGAGTTAATCAACGAGATCTGCCAGTCTGGGATTTAGTGAACACGCACCGCACTAAAGACATGAAGAACCCCCTTAAAGAGGAGACAGTAGATGAATTAGTGATTCTTCCATGAATGACTTCATATCTCCAAACTCTTGAAGCTGCAGTACGCAAACCTTTCAAAGATGACTAGCATATAGAAATCAACGACTGCTTTGAAAATCGAAAAGAAAGAAATAAGCTTCGAATCTTCGCATACCATAAGTTGGAGGTTTTGAGTAGAGTGGAGAATTCATGGGACAGAAAAGTTATCAATGAACTAGGAGCAGACCACATGAACAATGAAAGCTCTTTTATGAAAAGCTCTGTTGCTGAACACGAGAGACTGGGGCCCACTGTTCTACAGTAAATGGATTCACGGGAACTTCAGGCCCGGGTTCTGGTCTTTCCAAGTTCTTGACGATGTTCCAGAAAATGATCGTATGAATGCTTTTGGGTAAAAGAGGCATTTCGTATTTGAGTGAATATCGATTTTCATACCTGAAAAAAGACATCCGCTCAAAATAAGCCTAAATGTGATTTTTGGAGGAAAAATAAACATATTTGTTTTATTTTTAGGAAATACGGTATCATGGGACACAAACGCCACACATATTTTTCAGTATTAGACAAGATTTTTATCCACTGCTTACACATTTGAAAGCTGTCAAGGCACACTTGATGTCTCCTAACCGCAATGGGCTGTTCACCGTTGCACTAAAAAAGACAGAGGTGAATTTCACAGAATACATTTGAGTCAAAACAGTTGTCCACGAAACCCCAAGGTTGGTATGGATAACGAATTGGACAATGCCTGGGGTATAATGTTTCTAATTCTTCCATAGTCTACTCAACCGGTGATGAAAAAGGTTAATTATGACATTTTACGAACCAGTTTACAGAGTGATCATCTGTGGACTTACCATGCAAGAGCTTCTTTATATTTGCCAAGTACCGCATACATACGCCCGATATTATCCAGAGCTCGTTTCTTCGCAAGCATGATATTGCTGAAGTTCACAGGTAAACTTCCGTGTTAGATGACTCGGCGATACAAAATTCGACCTTATCTCTATCATAATTCAAACCATCCGTATCATCCGGATTATTATTATTATTATTATTATTAATATTATTATTATTATTGTTATTATTATCAATAAGCCATCTTTACCATCATTATCATCAGTGAAGAGTTTGTCACAAAATACAGCATAAATACCATTATTTTTTCTTTCGGAAATGGAAAGTGAACACGCAGGCGATACAGCATTCGCGGCACTCGGTTTGGTTCTGACCCACATCCCTTAGCATCTGTAGCCAACGGAAATCCTCTTCTCTCAGGTCCCAGCCAGGGAAGCAAGAAGCAACAACCGAAGCCAGAAGCCAAAACGAACTTCTCCATGGTGCTACACCAATTCATAACCTGATCGCCGCTCTACTTCTTCCGGCCTTGTCCATGAGGTGAAAAAGAACACAAAAGGGTAAACGATCGAAGGTGTCTCCAAACCATCAGAGGCAGTGCTGAGCGATTACCTCTGTCAGGGGGTGACTGTCAGCACCGAACACACGACGACGTATTTCATCATTACTCATCCCATGTCCCAACCGGACGCGGGCGATGTATCAGAGACGCCGGTTAAACTGTTCCCATACCGACGATAATGGTGTTACTTCGGTTGGTGGTACCAGATTTTTCTCCGATCCCTCAGGTTGTTAGATAACTCCTTGTTCTTCCTGAGGATTAGATGTCGGAAATATCCCTATGACTTCAAAACTGTTAATATAGTCTTACAGAGATTATCAGATAATTTGATAAGATTCATTTATATAGTTGGTCTGTATTGCGCATACCTATAGTGGAGTTAGAAGAAACGAATGTTTTGTGGCTTTAAAGGCCCTTGAACTGATATCAGCAAGGACTTAATCTAACTTGCTGACTTCTAGTTGATCCATGCCCATTGGCTACCACGATTGTTCATGCGCATGACGGAACCACCAACCGGTCATATTTCGCCGCTCACCAAATGGCCTTGCGTGACCGAACCGATCACACGTACAGCCGGTGGCTGTTCAGTTTCCTGAACTTGCTTACTCGTGAGTTGATAAACGGATTTCTTTAATCAAGAGGGTAGATCACACACAACTTATCACTAGGGAGATAATACCGCTTACTCGGCTCAGAAACATGGTCTTTAGTGGTAGAAGATAGGCAAAGACTACCGGTGATTGGGCATCAGCTTTCCCGTATTATCGCTGGAATATGGCTGGAACACCGTATCAGTGATACTGAGGCTGGGTGTAGTGTATCGGGAACTAGAGGTCAGTTTCTCAGACAGGTACTGATTCTAAACATGTTAAGGTGGCAGGTAGTGGCTGGAAGCTAGGTCAAGGTGGCCGGTTCGTGACATGGCAGAAAGGTATGAAAACTTTAACTAGTGAATTTTGCCAAATAGGTCGTATTGAACTCATATTGGGGTCCATGCGACCCACCTATCAGATGATACGGCTAGGTGTTGCCATAGGCGACGCAATTACATTCGATTCATTCCTTGCCTTTATGATTTCCACTTTTTCAGCTCTTCTTCACCATCTCCATCCACACAATCTGTCCCCAACTCGATGACGATACGAGGAGGCCACCAAAACTACAGGACAGAAGTGTGAGGTTGATGATTGATGGTTGAACTGCACATCAGATAGACTGGTAAAAGCTTCCTGTCGTTGTTTATGGAATAAGTCAGCATGCAGTATCGATACTTAACATATTACTGAAATATATGTAAAAAGCACTCACTGTACAGCCAACCCGTTTTTTTTGCTAGATTTCTACGCCAAAGATGGATGGGAGCTAAGTCACCCAGAGTTCGTTTGAAGTTATGCGCTGGGATCCAGTTTGGATCGTCTTTCCTCCACAGCTCCTCCTCTATATTTCTATATTCTTTGATTTTAAACGAGGTTCTTGCTGAACGGCATTATCAAGAACCACAGCAGTCATTTTGCGATGAAGGGTTGCTTAAGTTAAACCAGTGTAAAACCGTGGGTGCTAGCAGTCATACCCGCCAGATGAATTCAGATTTTAATTTAGACAGTATGCACTGATGATGACGAGACCTAACTTTGGTGAAACAAGTGTACAGTGTTTTCTTGGAGTTTAAATTGAGTTAAGTACTGATGAATCTTTCTACCAATCAGTCCTGTTTTTCGGTACTCACATACATAAGTAGCCAAAGTTGAAATAAACTTACGCGTATTCTGCCAACCTGGCGTCCATTTGAAAGAACACGAGTGCCGCGCGGTACTGCTTCATACCGTCCAGGGACATTCCGATCAAATGACAAAGATCCGACTGAAAATGCCATTTGAATGTTTTTCGGTTTGATCCGGGCCATTGCTCTGTTGCTAATAGTGCCACAACAGCTTCGTGCGCGGCTTCTCGGAACTGAGAACGCGTGTATACTGGTCGAGATGGACAAGTACCAGAAGAATAAGTAATAACAACTGCGCCGTTCGTAATAACAAAGAAAATACCTTAAGAGGTCATGAACTACGTGGAACCTGTCTGATAACATGGACGGCATCTTCAAGAAGCAATGGTGATTGAAATGTGCACTGCAATGAACGAGGTTACACTAAGTGTTTCTTACTGATCATTACAAAGAACACATGAGAAAGTAGGCTTCCACAAGGAAGTATTTGGTACTTGTATTTGTAAAGTAAATTTTTGCGATCAACATGCTTACATTTCAGCCAAAAGAGTTCTGACAAAACTGGGCTGAAATAAATAAAATATACAACAATGGGTGCTAACGGTATGTAACATCGAAAACGAAAAAGGAAGGCATCAAGCAAATCTGGAGAATAATTCTGTTTCAGTCTTGTTCTTGTTGGTTAGGACCTGTGCCAGGTAGGGCACAGGAGAGGTTCAATTTATGGTGATTAGGGAAGAAAGGTTGCAGAATTCAGATCTGGTGGATGAGTTAGAACGAAAAAGAGATAAGTCAGGGTGTGATAGATGCGTCGGATCCTGTAGTATCTTGTGGCCTAGGGCTATGCGTGATTCAGTGTGCTGGTTGGGAAGTTCAGTCGAAAGAAAATGGGAGGAGAGTGAGGAAAAGCGACTAATAACTAATAAACCACGGCACAGGACTTTGAAGTCTTATTTTCAAAGGCCGAGGGAAATAACGAGTGAACAATACACCAAGACTCGAAGAACATTTTGAAGAATAAAGCTAGAAAAATTTGTTAAGGGAGTTCGAAACTGCCTGAGTTTTCTTACTTGAAAAGATAGGCTTTTGCAATTTAGCGACGCAGTGTTGCGTGTGAGATGTCTATTGTAGATGTGTGTCTGGGCTAACACCCAGATAGGACAACCCTCACTCCTAATCAGGATTTGGAATCAAAGATAACAGAATTTGTTGGAAAACGACAATCATAATCGCTAAAAACACATTAGAAGCATATTGAATGGTTTAGTTTTAAACCAAACTGGATGGAAAATGTTCTGTTTGGGATAGATTTTCACTAAGGATTCCGAAACCAGAGGTGTCAGAAATAACCAGACTAAGAACAACATCATCAGCGTATTTAAATACCTTGGACGGGTAAGAAACTGACAGGTATCTGATGCACGTAGAACATAAGAAAGGAGACAAAGTGACATCCTGGAGTACTCCAGAATTGTTTGAAACATCGGCAACCTAACTTGTTTTTCTGCACTCTATTGTGAAAATAGCTCGAGGGCTGGGTAAGAATTTGTGAGGAACAGTTGAAAGCGCCAAGCTTTTGAGGAAAGGAACGAGGTACTGAATCAAAGGCTGAGGACTAATCAAGAAAGTGAAGTGGATTTAGGAAGCTACAAAGTCGACGGTGGATCTTTTGGGTTTGTACACGAGCGGACCGGGTTCTGGAGGTATATTCAGGTGGACTTGAAGACGACCAGGTATAACATTTTCAGCATATTTTAGCGCTACCTAGATGAGAGCTATCGAAAAAAATGCATTGCTGTGCCGCTTCTGTTGGGGCCCTAGGGAATTGGGATAATGTTGACTGTTTGCCACAAATCGGGTATTGAACAGTTTGGTGGGTATTCATTCAACGAAATTGCCGTTGGTTCCGCAAGTGGATCGGCCCATGCCTGAAAAGTGCATGGGAGAGGCCATTCGGACCTATAAAAGACGGAGCTTTAGACTTGAGAGGAATTTAAAATATGTCGGGAGTAGAGAAAGGTTTAAATTCTGTACTAACACATAGAGAGTACGACAGAGTACAGTCACTAGAAGGATGTATAGAAGTAGCAATGTGGTGGTTTACATCAATGTCGTCATTATCGGGTTTAGTTTTTTTTTATCACAGAGTATCTTGCTACCTTGACCAAGAAAATTGGAATTCCTGGTTTTCAAGAATTTGGGGCTAACGACGCACCGAATCTTGTTATCTTAGCCTTGATAAGGTGGGAGTGGTATATGACTTCCAAAATTTGGGGAGACTTATAGGCGCGTTCCTTTTGTTTTCTGTGAAACGTTAGTAGTGGAGAGGCTACCCTACCAAGTAATCTAAATGGAGATTCGCTTGGGCAACAGAGGTTGAAGATAGCATTAAGAGTATCAGTAAGACTTTGAGCAGCTCGGAATATGGAATAGGAGGATAACCATGAAAGGGCAGATCTGATGGCTGCGTTCAGTGGGGTGATGCTACTGAGAGAAAAGCTTTGAAGTCGAAATTATATATAATTCGTTTCTGGGAAGAATTTATGGGCATATTTGAATGAAGTTTCGGTCTCAGAAGAAGTAAGTTATGATCGATTGTAGAACTAGAGGCTTTCACTCTAAAAGAGAATAAATGAGGATGATTGGTGACTACTTTATCCACACAATTCGCTCTCATGGGAGAGTTACTGATATCTGCCGAACTGAAAGGAAATAGCGGGTATGTGCTGGCATGATTAAAGTCACCGACGATAACATTTAAATTTTCATTCAAAAGAGGAATTAGTAACCGTATTGGTGCTTCGTAGAAGAAACCGAGTTCTGATTGTGAGCAAAAGGAAGCGATATACATGTTAGTCATATCCATACTTCTAAAAGGAATACATTTAGGGAAATACTGAATAGATACTCAGTTTATGCCGTTTGAGGAGTGTTTGAATGTAACGGTAAACTTGCCGCTCCCAGATGAGCTTACGTACATTGCCGCTCCGCTTCCATATTTCCTCTTGCTCAGCAACCTATCGTGACGATAGCATTGAACTTCATCAATGCGTACCAAAAAGTCTTCAACATTCACGTCAACATTCACGTTCCTGTCAGGAAGGTCAAGACGCGCGCCACACACAAGCACACAAATGAATACTCTCCATAAGCGGTCTGGACATGTTGCGTTTCAAAACCTGCAGCAGCTTTGGTTCTTGTCTAATCGGGGCTAATGGGTGAAATTCAAATCTGTTTTTTTTTCAGGACTAGTGATCGGTAAAGCGGTTGACGATGCACCAATACCATTTTGTGCGACGATCTTGTCTTACATAGCGCGCAAAGCATTTCCAGTGCACACAGACAGGCACTTCTGAAATAAATTACTTGAGTTACTTATGCGAGGGAAAAAGAAGACCGCACAAAGAATAATTATTAAATAAAAATATATTAAAAACTGCACTTCAGGGACGGCCCAAGCCATATGATTCCTATCTTAAAGGGTATAATTAAGGAGCCAATGTACTGATTCATTTCACTGGTGCCCAAGACCAAATGGGACTACTTACCGCTTCTAACGTCCGGTGCTGCACTACTTGTGTCCAATATTCGCCGTTGACAGTAGTCTCATTAAGATAAATGACACCAAGAGTGATGCACGCTCAGGGAAGGTACACAAGTCAGAACGATGGATGCATCTGGTGTATCGACTATTACTACCGTGTATCTACGCTTTTATATGTACTTGTGGTAGCTTTGGCGGGAAAAGTATTTTGATCAGTCGTGAGGCTCCTCAGGAGCAATTTGGTCGTGTTGCTTTTCATAAATACTTGACTGACCGTTTCACGTTTGGATTCCCGAAAGGTGTTCTCGAGTGACTGCTTGCCACTGTGTCATTTTCGTCTGCTTTCTCTCATTCTTTCTCTTTTATTTCTATTTTGTTCTCCTCTCAGTGTCCCTTCCGATATTCGATGTGTTTCCTTGATGGTGACTATTGCAAGTACCAGAGTTTAGGTTCCCTATCCATTGGGGCAAAACCCAGTTTTTACGTTTTTGATATATTTTCCATTTTCACTTGGTATATTGAAGACTGGATCACGGAAGAATCAGCTTTCTGCTTTCACAAAGTAGTATTGTAATGTTTCTTGGTTATATGAATCGAGTGGTAGGCAAGACCAATAGAGTGGAACCTAGTCGTGCTTGTTTATCGAGTACTTCCTAATGGGTTAAAAACCAATGTCTCGAAATCTGATCACAACACTGTGAGGGAATGTGTCAACCCATCGTCGGCGGACAGCCAAGTCGCGGTGGCAGTCAGCACTGGTGCGGTACGAAGCAAATGCTTGAGACAGTGGAATCTCGAATGACAAAACAGTTGATCGCTGTTGGGATCGATAGATGAGAGACGATTCTTGTCAGCGATGTTTAGGCCTCAAGGCGTGGTCGCCCGCACCAGTCGGACCAATGCATTGTGTTCAACGTGTGGGCGATTGTGAGATCAACCTATGTATTCTTTGATTTGTGCTAATAAACAGATGATCCTGAGACAGATCTGAACTCTCACTGGGGTTAGTAGAACGGAACAAAACAAACACCGTCATTCAGTGTCGGGCACGAGAAGTGAACTACCTACCCCGTCATTTTTCATCACCAGAATGTTTTCTATTCTCTCAAGAAAATTCTTGTTGAAATTACAAGTGATATTCCATTCGTGACTGAAGAAGTTTCATGATATTGAACCTCTAAAAAATCTAAAGTTTCTTAACTAACACACGATATTCAATAAATCTTATGCTGTTTCGCCAGACGACCGTGACATTACGGATCGGCCACAACAATCCCATTCTGTATCCATGCAAGTAGGTTTGTTACCGTTAGCCCAACATTGCTTTAGCCACTAATCAAAAGATGCTCATCCACACACACAAACACACATGCACACACTTGGATTCCCATGAAATTTACTTCAGTAACGTACACGACCCGTGAAACTGCATGATAGAAACTCCAAGAAGCCCTCGTCTGCTCATTTACTTGACCGTTACCCACCGATTTTCGAAAGGAACCTTAGTCCTTCTGGACCTACCGCCATATGAGCACGAATTAGCCGGTGAAACTTATCTGTCTCACTTGATTACATTCATTCTGTAGAGACCAAGCTGTTGGCAACCACCCTGTTGATGCACCTAATGAGCCTTGGACTCATGGGGTTTCATTTCGTCTGTTTTGCAGATCGAACACAAGCAACCCCAGCGGAAGTATGCTGATCCCCTGCATACTACAATACTTATTCTCGGGTCTTGGAGTTTTTATTAACAAAGCAGACATTTTTCTTATTGGACCCTCATGATTCATATGACCGTCTACAATGGCCGCTAGCCGACATGTCAAGGTCTTCAAAGCAGACAGAAGAAATAAATTTGCACGATGCAAGCATTTCTTCCAATCTTCTCAATGGAGTATGTAAAACCTGCAGATTCGCGTCCGTAAGGAGTACATAACCGCACGAAGACTCCCCGTTAACATCACGCCAGCCTAGGATCGTCTGTTGAAGTTACGATGCAAACTTGCAGTGGAAAAAATACTTGTTGACTTCGTGTACGAATGCCTATCTGCTTGCCGGTTTCCAAACCAGTTTCTGGAAATCCTGTCAAACGTAAAGCTACCGAGAAACAACGCAACTCTAGTCAGAATAGCGAATTCACACACAAAAGCTGACCGGGAACGAATAACAAAATGCAGAGGAACACATCAACATTTTGCACGCATCTTATCAAGTCGATCACTTGTTTGTCGAATTCAGTTTGAAAGTTTCTCAAGGGAGATGTTACAAAAACCACGGTCAAACTATGGGTAAGTTTATTGGAAGACTTTGCAAACCCAAAGAGATGTCTATGTCTCGTCAGCTACAGCCAACTTTGTTCACAATTTTCGCGCGTTGCAACCGATAAGAGTACGAAAACGAAGTCCTATCATTGCGTGTGTATTTCGAGTTACAGCCCAAAAACAGCATTCAGTTAGAAACGGAAGCTCAGCTCGAAAACCGAAATGACCAAGTTAAAAATCTGACACTTACCGCAGAGGAAGAAGCAGGATGGTTTGGGATGAAATTGATGGACATATCGGAAGTATTAAATTCAACCCCTGCCCGACAAAAGTGATGCCTATCACGAGAACACTAGGCTGTAATTAGACAATTGAAAGAAATGAGAAGTATGGTATTTTTTCAGCCAGATAAGGGATCAGGTATCGCCATCACGAAGAGATAGGACTACCTCAAAAAAGATGGACAGCATTTTGGGCACAAACGATGGTTTATTCCGGATTCAATCCCAAATTATAACGTGCTCGTAGAGAAACAGGTCACATGACAGCTCCAGATAATACGCATGCATTGGTTTATCTCTGAGGACCCATATAGAGATCTGAAACCGATAGGCACTCAAATGTCAAAATTGAGGGGTTATCCGAAAATTCACAAGCCTGATGTTCCTCTGAGATCTATTTTATGTATGCATAACTCAGCTTATCAAACATTGGCACGCTGGTTGGTGGATATTCTATCTCTTATCCGAAAACATATGACATCACAGTCTAAAGGACCCATTTGAACTACCAGATATCCTAAAGCAAATATCTACGAGTTCCCAAAAAATGTTTTCCGATGATGTTAATTCACTTCTCATCAATATACCCTTTAGGGATAAGGTTGAATATTTATGCGACATAGTATCAACTCTCAGTCCCACCTTACCGATTCCTCAAATGTACATCCGGGACCTCATTTTCTTATGCACAGAAAACATACATTTTGATTTTGAGGGACATTTGTAGTGATTCGACTGTCTTCTTACGCGACCCAGTGTGCTATAGCTTTATTTTCAGTATCCAGCCAATCGGGTAAAGCCAGACCGTAAATGTTAGATCGTCTAGATACAGCTAGGTCGCCTTGTGATCGGCCAGGAAGTTATCGGCCGATGAATACATGCCTATTTTCGTATATAATCGAGTGAGCACTAACTAAATGCAACAGAAAACGTTCTTGCTGCTCTTGTCTGATCTTGTCGTCCTTCCAGTTCGCGTAGTCTGGGTCCAAGTTATTGCGGTACGCACGATTGGCAGGTTAGATACAATTCCTAGAACAGTCTTTCAAACCGATTGATGGTGTTGCTGTGGCTAGCCTTCTTGGAACCACACTGAAAAATATCGTTTTGGGAATGATGGACAAAAAGGTACACCGGAATATCACCCAGTTTATCCTGCACAGGCGTTTTTTAGACGATATTATGATCTTTTACTAAGGAAGAACAGTTTACTGTGTTCTTCAACCTGATGAAAACCATACATCCTAACTTATAAGTCACACATGAAACAGAGAGTGATTTCAATTGCTCTTTTCCCGAATATCCTGATGACAAGACGTGCAGACAGGCCAATCCTGAAGACCATTCATCGTAATATAACAATAACAATACGTTCAGTTTTCCAGTTTAACTCCAGTTGCCTGTAAAACGGGTTTGGTTAAAACCCTCTTCCACAGAGCACGCGGAATCTGCAGTGTAGACCAATCGTAAAAGACTGATTTCAGAACCCAAACTCTCTGTGCAAATGGATAAGTTCATCGAAATCCACAAAAGGGAAAGGTCTTAGACCCTACAAGTTGACTCAGTCGAGAAAAAAGAGTTAGTTCAACGCTGCCGTTTTAAGGGGATCATCTGTTCTACCTGAATAGCAAAACCTGAAGTGTGCGGTAAAACGCATCTACTTTGCTGCTGAATTGTAGATTTTGCAAACCACCAAAGGAATAAACCTCCAAGCCTATTCAAACAGTATCACGAACCCGAATGCCTCTCACGTCATTTATCAGCTGCAATGACACCTACATAGGCAGAACTGATCGGTGTCTCTGTCGCAGAATGGGGGAGCAAGTACCGAAGTGGCTAGTGCACAGGATGAGCCATCCCCCTCCCGGACTACTAACGACCACGAGAAACCCGGATTCCTCAGTCCCGAAGCACCATGTGACCTTTCGCCATCAAACTGATCCGGGTCAAGCGCTCCAAGTGATTGGTAGGAATCGAAACCCAGAGATCCTAGCCTTTTGTGAGGCTGTGTTGAGAAGTAGACCTAGACTTCCACTGTGTGCACAGAAATTTTTGACCCACGTAATGTTTACCGTGGCGGTAGCTTAGTTTCTTTCGACACTGTCGGTTCTATTGTACTGCCGTGTGCCATATTCGAACACGAATCCGCATGTGTTACGTAAGCGATTAAGAAGATCAAAAGAAATGCTAGCATCCCGTAGTTTATGTCTTCTATCTGTGTTGATGAATAGGACCAAGGGGACCTAGTTTTTCAAACTTAAGTGTTTGAAAGGCGACGAAGAGACTCACGGAAGTACCTCGAAAGCCATACAGCTACTTCGATAAGTGGATGTATTTTTGCACAATGATTGGATAACTAAAAACTACGGCTTTGCTTAGTCAAGGTCATCACATCGTGAAGTCGAGTTCGCCATATCGTAAAGTTAAGTCCGTCACATTGTGATGTCAAGTTCATCAAACAAGTGCAAGACTCGGACAGGCCTCGATCGTCGCGAGCAATCGAATGTGTATGGATTTCTCACACACAAACTCAAGCTTCTTCACCTATCCATCACAGCACATTAGGCTGTGTCTAGCGCACAACAGTGTTGCGCATACTTGCATTACCGGAGCATTCATGTGATGTTTTCACGATCAACGCCCTCATAGTAGCCACACTGGTGATGCGAAACAGAATGTCTGTCCCAAGATGGGGATGCACCATGGTAAAACACCGGCAATGCCAGCTATCTCTTCATCACAGTATATGTTTCAGATGGACGTTTGAGCCACTCAAGTCACTTTTCGAGTGTCCCTGCTAGAATCAGGCTGAAGAGCCAGGTACCTTAACAGAAAAAACGTGACTGCACGGGAATGATTTTATCCTCAGTTGTTGTGTTTACCCCACCAGTTGGGCCGTAATCAGAAAGTTGGTCTTGTTTGAATCTTATGACTGCCCGACTAATGTAAGTTCACACAATGTTTGTGATATAAGCAACTTAAGGTGCTGTGTCAGGTTGGTGAAAAGGTTTGAGTTCATGAGGGACCAATTTAAACTCTTTCAAAAGCTCCTGTCGACTGAGGCCCGCTTGAGGTTTGTCGCCAAGGCATTTTGTTGGCAAACTTGCCATCTTGGTATGACAAACTTGACTGCGCGATATGAATAACCCGACTGAGAAAAGCTTCGGTGTTTGCGACCGCGGGTAGGAAACATACACTTACGTCGCCAAATGTCTTCTATTATGTGACTGGTGGTCCAGAACCGTTCCTTCAAATGAGCATGTCGTGCGTTCTCTCTATTGGTCAGTTCTTGAGCCATAACTATCTGTAACCGATGCCACTGATCCATTCGCACATTCGCCAAGTATTGCTTTTCAAGGTTCTTCACTTCCTCTGTTCAGTGTGAGTATAAAAATTTAGAACTAAGTGGTTAGCTACCATAAGCAAATTCAGTAGCCTAAGATGAAACCGAAAAGTTTACAAAGAAACTAATTGTTGGGCATCCAAAACAGTAAGCCGATGCAAAGCATTCACCACATTGAAAAAGAAAGCTATACTAATTTTCTCTTCAAAAGTCAAGGCCAAGTAGAAAGGTTGGAATGTTTCGTAGTAGGCAAATTTAACATGTTCAATTTACTGGACTGGAAAGTGAGATTCATCTTATGAATAAATAGTTTTTCAGATGCATAAATTATATCCGGTGACAAAATAGTATCACACATTGCTAAAAAGTATGGACGCTTCTTGGAACGAATCTTCAAAACCTGAAACTGATTTTTAGGAAGTGATATACATTTCAAAATCTAGATTTGCTCATGTGGTAGTGTATCTGCTGGAACAGGAGCATGTGCAAGAATGGGTGATCGTTATCTATTGCAGCTGCTTCAGTGCTAACAAGCACCAGTAGAATGACGTACTACTTGCAAGACTTCCAGACCAATGGTCACCATCGCTTATACCATCCATGAAGTGATGAAAGTCACATTATCAAACCTGGTTTATTTGGGACTTTATGTGGTTTCCTGCCACTCCAAATCTCCGGGTCCGGTAGCCGATTATCCAGGAATAGTGTAGTGGACCTTAGTGGCTATGGGTCTTAAAGCACTCGCTGTAGTCACACACAAACACGTATTGAAAAGGATTAACCTGAAACTGACATCCAGGCTCGTTACGTCACCATTTTCTAAGTCGGTTTGTGTTATATCATGATTATTTTTAATCAATTACTCGCTAACAGGGGTTTACAGAATAAACGCTTATAATGTAGGCCATCCTGACACGTATGCGCATTAGGTGAACTCAGTGTCTAAAATACTCCCTCAGCCCCCATCCACCAAAAGCTCTATCAGCATTTATATCAGTTATCTAGCGCGGTGAAAATTTTGATCACGGTGTATAGAATGTGTAATAAACCACTACTGTTAAAATATTTTTCGAGGATCCGTTTAGGCCTGAACAACTCAGCGCAAGAGATTTTTTCTTAAGTTTGTGCTCATTATTCAAGGGGAGGTTCAGCCGCTTTTCTCCGGATCGTCCTCTGCCCCGAGCTTAGTTTGAGCATAGAACATCTCACATGGGAAAAATAACAGTTATCTGTTGAAAACATTTCAAAGAGTTTGGGAATCTTGCTTTGACCAGGTTTCAGCGTAATTAATTAATACAAACCTACTAGGTTGATCATGTGAATAGTCCTATTATCTTTTCTCATCACTCGTTATTCATGTTGTGACTATTTTCGCTGGTATTCAATGACTGCCTTCTTTGATTACCAGCCGAGGTTTATAATTTGACAAAAACCAACGCTGATGCACTCGATCGGATTTTTAACCCACCTACAAAAGATTCACTCTTGGGAGACGGCTAAGGTGGATATAAACTGGTTTCCTAACTCATCACTGATCAGGAATAGTGTGTTTTACCAGATGAGAAATATTGCCAACTGACATATCCTAGAATTGTTCAGGCAAACGGCAAACGTGAGTTACATCTGAATCGCTTACCAGTAGTGAGAGCTCTCAGTGCATCGCTCGTTTTATGATAGAAATTGAGGACCACTATGAGGAGAGAAGTGAAAGTGGTGGGAACGTTTAGCATATTACTCACAATATGTACCACAATCTTGCTTTTTTAATGCATACTAACAAATAAAAAAATCCGTTCTTACGGTTTCTACTACATTTCTATTTTTAGTTCATCACAACGTCCAATAATGGTGTTTTTCGTGCCTAAGATGTATGATTTCACAACGGTGTCAGCACTGGCTATCTCGAAACATCCTTCAACGGATCATGAACATGGCTTGAGATGGTCATTGAAAGTGGGATTATGTAATCTTGGTTTAAAGCTTTTAGCTCTTAGTGAAGCTATATTGATCAAGTAGGAAAAACACTCATTCTGAGTACCAAATTATTGCAAACTACCTGCCTTACTTGACATTAGTTACACAGTACCTCATGAACTACTGACTCATCCGTGAAGAAAGTTTTTTCTCATTTTTTGTATCAAATATAAATCGACATACTTTAATTGGGTGATCAAGAAATACGAAAGAAATTTTTAAGTATCAAAATCCTTTCCGTAGTCTTTTTCTATCTTTGTCCTTCAATCGAAGTCAAGGAAACAGTCTTTTTCCCCTAAGGCAACTGCAGCATTTTGCCTGTGAGGTCTGCATACCTATCCCGGCTCCTCCACTTTGGTGGCTACACCGGATGACCAAAATGTACCGAACTTATTAATATGTGATGAACGCTTTAGGCACAGCCAACTGGAACCGAAAGATAATGTACTACTAGTCTAAGCTCTACTCGTCCTTAGTTAGAATTTCAAGATTGCTTCTTCCTCGAAACAAGTGTGCCACTGAACCAAGCAGGCATGTATATAAAAATATCATGCTAGCTAAAGTAACGGGACTTTTTCTCAATGAACGAGTACTTGTCTGAAACATTTCACGCAGTCAGGGAAATGTATTCAGCTCCTTGGCAAATGGATTGTCTCCACATGCATTTGTTCAGTTTCCTTATTGATGAAATGGATATGGGTTACACGATGTTTCACTTCACTTACAAAGACTATTCCCTCACTCATCGCACGGGGTTGCTATTGCAATGAATATGCTTTTAATTTTGAATCTACGTGAAGGTTAACGATGAAATCGTTATATATGAGTGTTTAACAATTCTGACCCACTCCCAGAGTTTCAAATTTCAATTTTTCGCTACTGATCACAATGAAAATAGTTAGTTTTTAAATTCATACTTTGTTAGTCCGAAGAGAACGTCAAATTGTCTCCCTGAAGCGGTATTGACGAATCATTACTTAAAAAGTATAGTTAGTCACCCCGAACTGATTACACAAATATTCCGGATATCCCTCTAACGAAAGCGAAACTTTGGATTTTTTCAATACAATCTGAACTTCATTGCTGTTTTACTTCCTATTCCCTTTCCCTTCTCGTCCCATAAAAGCTCCTGTTTCATAACCTGATCTTCTGCATCAATTGATTAGGGGCGTCTTGGTATTTTCTTTGTTCCGGTTCTTGGAAATCACTCAGCGGCATTTTAGCACTGATTAGGGAATTGTTTGGGTCGATCCGGGTGGTGCTTTTGAAACTGGTCAAAAGCTTTCTCGAACTGATATGATCGCTTGTATGTTTGCCCCAAATTCCTTCTCCTTATCTGGTTGAGCGCATGTACATATGGAGTGATACTTCATTTCACATGGTGCATGGTTTTTTTTACTTCATCTCCTTCAAACCTAACGAAGGTCGTTCAAATTCTGTCCCGTATGTCTGAGGTATGTCAGCTACAATGAGCCAGAATACGAATAAACGAATGAATGAATTAATGAATAAATGCGGTAAGCAGTAAAATTTTGGAGGAATAAGTTAAGTAAGAGTATCGGAAACGCTGATGGAAGCACGTTTCTATAAAGTGAGGTACTTTTATGGTTAAGTGATACTTGTCCGAAAAGGACATCACAGTGTGTTGGTAAGTGCGTAAGATTTAGTGGACCCAGGGTGGACAAATGGACATGTTAGTTCTACAGAATCCGCCTGTTATTATCCCCAAAAGCTGTTCTGTACATAATAAAATAGTCACAAGTACTGTCACACAACTCTTCGATGTCATTCTTGGGAGTATCGGGTGCAGTATATGCATTGTCGAGCACAATATATCGAATAGAATCACAAATTGTGACTTACTACAAACAATGATCACAGTCACCGCGTAGTCCACCGGAACTAACTGTTAGCTGTTCGGTTTCATACGACAAAATTCACAGATATTTGCACACATTTATTTAATAACTCAGATAATCACAACACTAAGGAGAATATTCAGCTGTGCAAACTTTTGGTATTCAATGAAAACGCTGTTGGAGATGTCTGTAATCAGGCAAAGTTTCTGTTACCACGAGTACTTTTTCTTGGGGCAAGTTGGCAGTCCGATGAACAGGTTTAGTTCTGAGTCGGCTTACTGGTGTCTACTAAGTAAGTATTTCGTAAGATTAAGTACAAGGATGATCCAGCTTAATCACCGTGAGCGAGCTCATATCGTAGAAAAGCCACATATTTGTGTAATCACCTCAGTGTTAACAACTGCACATTCCAAGGCCCTGTTCATAAATACCAAAGTCACTGATCTTCATTTCAAGGGGATAATCTGTTGCTTTCTTCGATTAGCAAAAAACGCTCAAAAACTAACAACTGCTATTGTTGTCAGTAGCCAAAATAGAAATGTGAAGCTCTCAGTATATACCCGAGTTCAATAATTCCCGGTCCTCTGTCGGAGTTCCCAATTCCCATTTCGGTTGCTGGTAGTTATGATGCTGGTTAGAGGTTGTTTTCCACGTGTAATTTATGCCTTGCTTTTTTGTATCTTACCACTGTTTTCCTTCAATAGGCACCCATCTTTTGGAGACTAGTTTATTTTTTGAATCACTTTGTTTCTCACACAGGGACTGGAACAATTTTGCATCCAGTAGCACAATCATTTGGTCGTATTGTAAGGTAGAGCAGTCATTGGTATCTGACTTATTCCCTCCTGGTTTGCAACGATAATGCTGACTTTTTATGTCTCAATTTGACACTCGCCAATTAAAAAAGTAATAAATCCCAGTTACTCATGGGTTTTTTAATAGATCAAAAATTAGCTTACATTCCAGCCAAATTCGGTTTAACGGTTGTTTTTTAAGAATGCTTTTGGTTCCGGCCTTTAGGAATTTCATTCTCATTGCTAAAAAAGAAAGGGAAAATAGAAAATTAGTTCAAACCTATGCAAGAATGTCAAAAAGATATCACGTTTTAGAACGTGTAGTTCTGAGCCTATTTGTTGTGTCAACTCGATGTCACAATTATTTCCTCTCATTTTTTTGAACAAGTCATGAATTAGGGAGATGTGAGTAGGTAGGTCTTGGTTTGATCAAATCACTGATTGCATGCTGTCTATACTGACTGAGTTGTAGATCGCTGGTTTGAAGTCTACTGCCAACACACATCTGCAGGTAAGTTAGACTGCTCACCAGTTTGTCTGGGGTCAGTGCAACCTTAAAACTCTAACAGCGTTGCAAAATTCATAGTAGTTGTTGATTTTCGCCAATTCCGCTACCCTGATGTTTCAGCCTACTCTGACCACCCGACAAGTCGTTCGAACTTTTGCTACGATACTTGTTATCCTCTGGGATCGATTTATGTCTGATCTATGAGATTCTCGTCCCCATATTGACAAACACTGGGACTCCAAGAAAAAACGTGGTTGCATGGTTGATGATCATTCATTGATGATACAAATTACTCATTCAACTGATTCCAAGCAAGTGCTTGGAAACTGCAATCATCCCCAAATTTGGAACACGATGGAATGGCTTTGCGTATGATCTCGCTTCCTGGGGATCCAAGGTGGCTTTGAAATGAAATCCAGTATTTCATTCCGCTCAAACTGCAGACTAAACCCAGCTTAGTATTCAGAACAAGAATGGCAGTTGAACACATGGTTTCAGTGATTTCACTATCAAGCAATTACGATCAATTTTATATAACGTCAAATAATTGGAAAGAGTTGGAAAAATGGTACGAGTTGGGGCGGGGAAAGAGTGAGGGATGACGGAAAGAAGTGATTTTTTTCCAACTGTTCTCATTGTTTCATTTTCAAATAAATGCTACTTTAACGGATTGACAATGAAGTCACCGAAATTGTTAGCTCGCCTAAAACTCGAGTTCTGATTTTATTTCCCTTCGACACTCCGCGTATCGCTACCAAAATTCATTTTTTAAGCCGAGAACATGCCTAGATCCGTTTTTCATCAACTCCAGCCGAGAACAAATTGAACTGAAACTAATCAGAGCGAAGAAGACCACTGGGTCTGACGGACTCATTGTCCCCAGCCAGTGCGTGATTTGTATTAACCGGAAATCCTTTCGGTTTTTTCAAAAAATGCATTGCTGACGCTGGAGACCAGTAAGCGTCCCTCGTATGGGCTAAGTGGAAATCGGCAAATTTCTCTCAGTTTACTTCGATTCTTATAACGGTATTTGAAAAACTCATTCTTTCACGCAGTTAGTCATGTACTGATATTCATGACCTTTAGCTGTTTGCTTACCAAAACAAGCTTTCCACCATAGATGCCCTAGTATATTTAGCTAACTCCGCATTACTATTACTGGACGGCACTGGAGCACATTACTGTGTATGTTTTCCTGATTACTGTACTGCACTCAACTGTGTTGATAAAACGCTACTGTAGTGTAAGTCAGTCCATTCAAGTTTCCCGAGGGACCGCTGGAGATTTTTGGGCTTATCATACTCCGCGGCTGCCCACACCGCAGAAGAGGTTTCTCTTTGGGAACCCTAAGCGGAGCCTTTGACTCAGAAATCTGACCCTCAAGACAGTGGGTCGTTAACCAAGCACGGGAACGTGACCGAAGAACCCGTAACGGAACTTCTGGTCTGTCACGTGAGACCTGATTGTTGCACGAATTTTTACCCGACAAAAATGTTAGCTTACCTCTGAATCCTCTGTCACTGGTTCCGCATAGGTTCAATAATAAAACTCGGTTACCGGCCCGCAGAGGTTACATCTCTGACTATTTCCACATTTCCTCTCACAGTCGAAACTTTTCTAAGGCTTCTGATAACCTCTTGATTAGGTATGCAGGCGACTTTGCCATCTGGACCGAATCAGATTATGACTTCCAGTTTTCTAAACTTAGTGTTTCTTCATCTTCCGTATCCAATGGTCTGTCACGTCGATATCTTAGATATTTAAATGCGATGTCATTCTCTTCGAATTTTGGAAAGAAAATGTTCTATCTCCAGTCGAAGGCTTCCACCCTCTGTTATATTTTGACAAGGCCGTATTTGAATTTTGATCAGAGGAGTATCTTTGAGTCACCGTTTGTCAACAGCTCACCTGGTCCCGGCGCATTACTGATACATTCAAGGAAATACAATGACCATGAGATAATGCTTCAAGCTTGGCATCTTTACAAGTTCTGCAACACCTAGTATGACGCCAAATCTTATTTGCTGCTGTCTTTTTAGTTGGTCTTGATATAAAACATTTTGTCATCTACATAGGTCTGTCAAAGTTATATCACTACCCAGCCGTATCTCCCTCAGGACTTTGATCTGTTTCTTTGCTATAAAGTATCTTCCGTTTTGTGACGAACTTTGTATTAGCATTTCATCAGACTCAAACATTTCTCATCCAAAAAGTGTATATACAAGCAGTTCTACCCTGCGAAATAAAAAAGTTCATCGTCTGTCTGTCCTACCCTGACCTACACATTAAAATACCTAAACAACCCACCTTTGGTGACCGATGCATTTCAAAAACTTTGTTCAACACTTTTTACCATGATTCGCTTATTGACGGAGCTTTAATCAAGTGTTCGCATAACCCTATCTCTAACTACGTGATAGACCGACAAGTTTAGGTAATGAACAGTGTGCCGGTGAGCATATGCTGGAAATCCATGCACTGAGATGAATGAAGCCAAGTTCTGATTCGACGAGAATAGAAAACATTTTTGTAAACAAAAATATTGCTTTAGACAAAGTACAAAATTTCTCGAAGGCAGCGGCGCTTAAAGAATACCTGCCAAATGGGGAATTAATTGGTGGTGGCTGGAATCGGCCCTGGGCCATAAATGTCCAGAGTTCACGATGATCATCTTTTGATCATCGCCTGCCTTTGACTTCATTTACTTTTGCTTGTGCCACAGCTAGTTTCCTTCAACCGTTCAGACTGTCCGTGAATCCTAAGTGCCCGCTAATTCGTTGCTTGTCAGACTAACATGCTTGGCCTGACCTGATCGCATGTATATCTAGCGATTACTAAACGCCGTGGAAACCTTTTCGACCCATTGATGTGTGAACTTTGTTGCATTTGTTGTTGTTGGAGGCCAGGAAAACGTATTTGCATTTGTCTTGGTGTCAGCGAATTTAAGTGCTTCCTATTAACACTTCGTTGAAGTGTGTGGTACTTCAATAATAATCAATATCCGCTCACTAGTTCTAGTGAGAAGATTCTTCTGGCTTCGGACGATCTCATTTTGTTAGCTCCGAACAGTGTTCTAATCGGATGAAAGTGTCTCTGCGACGAATCATCGCACCACACACTAATTTGTTCAAGATGATATCGAGTAGCTTCTCACCCTCATTGGTTGATTAGTGACACGGTCAGCCATCACTTAGCGGGAATTCTTCCTCGTCTTGTTGATCCTAGCCATGGATCCTCAGCCTGTCGTTCACGCTTCCATTTCCTTCAAACCTTGACCATGATTCTAGACAGGCGCTGATAGCCTGTCTGCTAGCGAGACTAGACCGTCTATGAACGGTTTGTCACGCCTAGACCCTTAGAAATACCGTTTGTCGTTGTACGGTATCCCTTGACCAGTCAAACTTCCTATCTATTTCATTTAATTTGCATTACTCTTGACAAAACTGTAATATCCTCCCCTTTTCAATTTCAATTAGCCTTTTTCAGTGGGATGCAGAAGTCGAAATGATAATTAGCTGGTAATTGCTCAAAGTCACTGTGACCACAGACATCTATAAGGTCACCTCTCAAATACAATTTTATATCAGCTGGCCAAAAAGGGTAAATATTTGGGTGAAACGTCAGATGGGATAGTCGCTCAAAGTAACATGTGACAACGCCGTCAGCAGAAATAGAAAACTCAGCTACCGATCGGATGCTTCGAATTCGTCTTCCACTTAAATGGAAGACAAAAATAAATAGATCTGGCACGGAAATTTAATCGTTGTTCCCAGTCGAATTTTTTATTTCCAGTAGACACTACGGCCCCTCCTTGATTTTAGGTTCATTAATAAAATATTCCAACAGTACGTCAGAAGTGGGGCTCATTTGGCGCGGACTACTGTGTTTGAACTTTCAATGCCGTACCTCAAGCTGACCCAATACAAAACGTAAGACCGCTTACAACTAGTAGCAGTGTTGCGAACACTACTATTTGCCTAGCAGGCACGTGGATTCACGCAATCAGCATCCTCACTGTAACCAAACATCTAATGTCTCAGAAACATTTCTGACCCATCGTATATTTTATTATACGTAAAGTGAATTACAGCATAAGCTGTAAGACCCACAATCGAAATACCATAAGGATGTGTGACCTTAACTAAATAACAGTGCGGAAAAGCTTTTCCTAACGGCACTTGCTACAGATGAACATCTCCTTCATGGACTCACTCATTCCACCACCCCCCCCCCCCCCTTTCCCACTACCCAAAGCATCCGGCTCGTGTTGGGCTGCTGACGAGGACCTTAAAGGACAAGAGATTGGTTTCTGGGATGTATGATCGGCAGTATTTCTTCTGCACCTTACAAGAGGTAAAGTGAGTCGGTGTGTGGCCGTGGATTTCATTCCAGTTTGCCCGACATTGCCGTTTCAGTCCACTATTCATCAAAACTCTGAGCGCAGCGCATGATAACCACTCTTATGAGATGCACTAGTATATGGCACTGGCTTTGCAATCTGGATTTAATTAACTCTATGAGCCTTTTATGTGGGAGTTAGGAGATCTCTGCATCGCGAGTCACGTCAAATTCTTTGGTAAGTGATCACTTGGAGATTGGTGAACTGGTACAGTGAATCCTTTGTGAAAGAAAATCACTTCAAAATGAGAGGTCATCTTTAGAGTTTTGGAAATATATCCCTGTACGTACTAAACTGGGGCAGAAATATGGCGATTGGTGTCACGGGGTTGCTGAGCTTTACCTTTGAGCGAGGTGGTGACATCAACGGGCCCTGTATTTAGCCGTTTGGCGTGTCGCCGAACCTTACCGTTGATACAAATCTTGTGAGCTACCTTTTCGTCATTAACTTTGCGCCCTGTCACGCACGTCTGGAGTTGATGACCAAAGAAGACTACAAGAGAGTGAATATCCTATGACCGGTATCTTGACCGTGACCTAATCCAGCTGATGGAATGTGGAGTATATTCACATCGAAAATCAAGAACGAAATAACCCCTCAGTACCACTTTGTGCTACCAGGTGGCCGTGATCATTTGAAGGCTTCTGTGCAATGTGCCTTGTCCATAGCTTCATGTCCAGGACTCAACCAGTCAGTCGTAGACAGACCCTAGTTGTCATATTAACATAATGCAACGAGACACCTTTATTGTTGATCAGTACATTGTCCGCCAATAGCATCATTCCTTGCTACATTTATAATCGAATGTGTAGCAGTTAAAGCTGTTAGATCATTTATTTACTATTCCCGTCCTTTCAGTTTTTGAGTGCGTAGTTCCTGGTACTAGTTATTTCAATACACACGGTAGCCTGTGTATATTTCAGCTCCACACGGATCCTCCTTATTCATCATTAGAACAAACAAGGTGAATGAAATCCATGGGGCATATTGTCCAGCGAGCAGATTGTTAGTGACCAAAAAGTCTTTCTGGAATACTCATTGTGACGGAGTGATTGATCGCAGTGTTCGTTCGTTACCATTGTGCATCTTCATCGTTTTCCCCATACATTTTTGGATATCAACACTCAACAATGCTATGTGTTGGAAGAGATACCATGAGTTTTATTAGGTTTGCTCAAAGACTGGAATTACTTCATGGAATATTCAGACTTTTGCCAATCTTGACGTGAAGTTAGGGCCAACTTGGCACAACGGTACAGAGAACTGACTGATAAAAGCTATAGTGACTGGATGATATAATGGTAAAAGACACTGGTCGAATTTCGTCACGGGTCTCGAAGCAACGTCGGATCTGTACAGCTTCAAAATAACTGTGAGTAGTCATAAACTGCTAAGAGTATTGAGCTCTTGCCCGGTGCTTCGTGAAATTATCTTCAGTTGTCTTTTTAGATGGCCTTAGCTACAAAATGACCAATCGACTAAACCACGTGAACCGTGCCCAAGAAACCTAACTCCACCTACACCACCTAGCATACTAGACAAAATCTTCGTAATTTTCCATCATTACCTGTCTTGATGAATGCGGCTCATAGAGTAAGTCCAGCCGAAAACGTGTCCATCGCACACTGCCATATCAAAGTACCTCATTCACATGAGTTAACTGATGCTTCTACCTATCTATAATCACCGCCAAATTTCCGCATTCAGGATCTGGTGTTCTAGCCAGAAACGAGCAAATTTTGTGAATAAATCAAGGATGAAACAGTCATAGTCTTTGGCGTCTAACTTCAGATTCAAAGTCGTACGATAAGGTTTATACTTGGTCAATCTGAGATGAAATAAAACTCAACAGAAAAAATCCCCGCTGGGTGGTGTTCTCAAAAACCCAATTTTGGGGAAAGAATAAAGCCTGACCTCGTCAGTGCACATCATCCACACATCAATAAAAATTCCTCCGAGAAAACAAATTCCCATTTAATTTAGACTACTTACTTTCTGTGTCGGTGAACGTTTGAAGGTATACCTTGTCATCGAAAGTTTTCAACAAGTGTTCCTTGCACGCCATCATTGAGGCGTTTTTGTCCTCTTTCATTGTGTCCGAGGCTACGTTTCCTTTGGCCTAAAGAGCTTCTATTCGGATGGACGGATTTTTGCTTACTTGACGCATCTCATTCAGTAAAATAGCAAGTGCGTCTGCCGGAAGTTTAATTGGTGCTTGGAAATGGCTTTGTCCAACTGTTCGCAATCCACCCGTTACTGAATGCAAAGTCTATGGGATATTATGGACAAAATGAGGGATTTTGTACATTTTTCGTACTTTCCATTGCTTTATTACATCCATCAGACGCATTAAAGCAGGAGATCGCCGAATGAATGAAAACGCTTGCTTTTTTTTCATGCTGAATGCGGTCAATCCTAGCAAACGTAGCTAGCGCACTCGTTCAACGTGTATGTATGAATCACGTGAACGCTCGTCGGATCAACTTTTGACCAGATCGATATATCTGACGAACAGAGCATGTGATAAACTACGTGTGTTTATTCGCTCAGTTGTCACCGCTATGCAAATCAAACACGAATACGCAATACCGTATGCTCCAATTACTTTGGTGTATGAAAAAGGCATGAAACAGCAAACCGTCAGTAATCATCATGGTTCGAAGTAGACAGTAAAGTTTCCGAAATAAATAACATTTTACGGAGATTGTGTTTGAGTAACGCCTGGTCAGTGCTGTAGCAAAATTCAGTGACCTCTGAATGTACTAGGGAAGTAAACTTTCGTGAACGTTTTCTGAAGGATTGCTTCGGCAGCTAAAGTAGTGCCAGATCCATCTAATGTTGCAAAAATCCCAACTCTTTGAGAGCTCTAAACAGCTGAATAACAATGCAAAAATGGACTGATAAACATGTTGCTTCGACCGCTTTCACACTCTATTAAAACACCGTATTGTATACCGCAAATAGTGATCACCGCCATCCTTATGCGAGAATACGGATCCCCACTGTCATCAAGCCAGAAATCAGCCCGACCGAGAACTGAACATTTGTGAACTCTCTGCTAGCAATTATTGTACGCGCAGATTCCTTTATGAGCTGTGTGGATGGCAATTTATTCTGTGTGCGCTTCGAAAGTCATGTTATTGATGCTAATGAAGCAATCAGTTAAAAATCACCTATTTCATATTGCAAAAATCTACCAAAAAAACCCCGTCGATTTCCTTGTGTCTATCTTCCATTCGTTCCATGTGAATTCCCAGGGTTATGGCTCCAGATGAAAACGATTACATCAATGAAGCAAATTATCTAATATTTTATTGGTGGTCTCACAGTAAACGGCATCGAACCCCAGCTAAATATGGGTGGCATTTCTTTTCCCTCTTGGTGGAATGGCGAAGTCATACAACATAAAAGTCAATCATTGTGGGATCAGTGAACTGTTGCCGTTGAAAAATCGATGACGGGAAAGCTCTGCTTCACGCAGTGATGAAGTGAAACAAATCAACCAGAGCCAGCCCGAATAGCCCAGCGGTTAGATGTTCGACAGGCAGTCATTCGCCCGGGGTCTAAATCCCGGTAGGAGCTCGGGCAGACGTGCACTAACGAGAATGAAACAGCTGTACAGTGCTTATGTAGACTTCAATGGCGAGTTGAAGCTTTGTTATGGCACGATGAATCGTTTGCCAATCAAATCTGAGCACTGTTCCAGTACTTTTTTGTTTATGAATAACGGTAAGGTAAGTAGTACTTTATTGTATCTGGATGACGGCACAAAGCATACGATCGATTTAGCGGTTGTTGCCACTCATCAGGTATGCGTACTCGGTACCCCCCCCTGCCGAATAAAGAACACCGTTTGCTATTCACACTTACTTGGTGTTGCCATGTTGTGTGGGGAATAAACGTCCATCAACCTCCGAAAATGTCTTTCATTCGGTCTCGATCTGAACTGGAAGGAGAAGAGATCGGTTAGCTTCCAGATAGTACATGTGTATTGTACGCGTCCTGTTACCAGCTCAGCACCGATGCGGTTTTGCCCTCAGATTTATTCATGGAATTATGTGAACATGTAAAGCATAAAAAGATCCTTCCCCAGCCCTGATGATGCTGGTCAATGAGAGAACCCCTTTCCAAGCTTTTCGTGCAGTTAGGTGATCCCTTAATCCAGGAAAGTTTACATAAGCCGGAGCTATGATTACATGGAAAACAACCAGATTTTTGTACAGACAAGGAATTTTGCAGCTTAAAGGCTTTAGTTATGGCAGAGACTAAACAGGCCAGTCTCCGTTTTCGCTCCCTGTTCTCCATACTTAACTCTATCTATCTACAAGCACAATATATGACATCTTCTTTCACTCTTATTGTTAGCCCCACCTCAATAACAAGGTAACCACTCACAACTGTTGCACTTAACCAAGCTGTTATTATCTGTTATGCTGCTGTGATTCGCTCTGAGATTTCGAGCAGCGACGCTCTGTGCACTTACCATTCGATTTGACTAGAATGAGCCTTAAAACGGCGTGTGCTATGGCGGACCGTGCTTACTGTACACTTTCTAACGATGTTCCATGAAGATCTAAGGAATGATTCGATCTCCCATACCCTCACAACCCATCGGCCAAAAAACTGATCTTATTAGCAGCTATGTTGAACTAAAGTCGCACGCTTCAGATTTACCTCCATGGTTGTCACACTACCGAGTATCAGAGTCGGGTTTAGTTTTCGGTTCCATTTGTGAGTCCAGATAACAAAGCTTTTTCGGTGAATATTGACTGTTTCGTAGTTAGCAGAGACACCACGATTGGTTAATTAGATGCCTGTCAAAAATTCCAAATTTAAAATCACTGATACAATTACGCGAGCTAACTGACGAAGCTATTACCGAGGGGGGGGGGTGGGTGGGTGGGGAGGTAGACTTCCTGCGCGTACACAGCCAGTGTAAAGATCAACAAGGAGGACCGCAGATATCAAATCTTCAATATTCGAAGTGACTCGTTCTGCATTTCCTTGATGTATTCTTTGTGTTAAACCACGCATGTTTTGCATCGCAAGATTTCGCTTGTATGAAGTAAAACGCTATACACCGTAAGGGTTTTGGAATTAAGGTTTCTGGGGAGTTCAGCGCCAGGTTCAACTTATGTAGTCCATTCCATATTACCATTGGTATCGTGAAAAGAAACACAATCGTGATTGAAAACAACTATTCCGACAACTTTTGATTAGAGAAGTCAGTAGCATTAGATTGCACAGTGTATTCCGAAGCATTTCGCTTCTTCTTTGCTAGTGCATACTGCAGTCAAGGTGATCATTTATAAGGGGGAAATTGGTCTCATGAGAGCGTTCAATTTCCCATTCACAAATGATCACCTTGACTTCACTATGCAGTAGTAAAGATACAGTGATGATACCGTTATATATATATATATATATATATATATATATATATATATTTAGAGAGGGAGAGAGAGAGTTTTGTCACTTTCTAATTGCCGTTCAGCGGAAAACTTTAATGACCTCGATTGTTCGATCAAGTGATTATTTTCAGACATCACTCCCGATTTCTTTTCTCTACTCTCTTCGTAGTGTTTCATTCTGCGGTCGTAAAACCTGGCCGCTTCGCGTTGAGGAAGCTCGTCATGTTCTGTGTTCGACAGCCGATGTCTCCGAATCACTTCCCGCCCCTTGTAGGATCATCGACTGAGTGTTGACGAAGTGTGCCGTCATGCTGGACACGGACAGCTGCCCCCTTAACGAAGCGACCACTCTACACCACCTCCGGCGAGTCGGTCTTATTTTTCAAACTCCTGCGTATCGTCTACCTATCCGTGCTCTATCTACACGAGCTGGGCAAGGTTGAAAGAAGCGACGCGCCTGTCAGGCCATGACTTGGAGTAGGGGTATAAAGAAGTTAGCATGAGCACTGGCTTCGGTTTGTGTCTCTCGCTTCCTACATTGGGTCCAAGGGACGAGAATTGTCATTGTTAGAGACACTGGGGTACAAGGCTGAGAACATAAGTCAGCGGAGCGAATCGTGTGCCGTCTGTCTGTCAAACTCTCGTGCCCGTAATCACAAAAACATCATTCCAACAAACGCAAAGACAAAATAATCAGGAAGTGTACGGCAAAAAAATAATAAATCACTGCTTTTCGTTTTTCTGCTAGCCGTTTCATTCATTTCATTCATTCATTCATCATTTGTTCTTGCATTGACACTGTGCCTGGTTTAAAACCGGTGTAAAAATATACATATAATTTTGCTAGCTTTAACGGGCCACCTAAAGCTGTGGCTTCTTCTGGTCAAATGGAAAAGAGAGAAAGGAGAAAGCACACTTTTTGTATGTTTAATTTCGCAACTCTTTTGGGTATACAATATTTTTTGTTGTTCCATTGTGTGTGCAGATACAGAGATTGTATAGTATGCCGACCATAAAACAGGCAACATATAACAGTTCTGAGAGAAGCAATGGGTGTCTAGATCTAAACCGCATAATTTCAAAAATTGGCCCCGAGACTTTTGTGGCCGTTGCAGACTCCAAACGAATTCAGAATTGTAATCTCAAACAGAAATAGCATAAAAATAGGCGTCGTAGAAATGCGAGAAGGGAAGACATCTTCAGTTCTGAAATGCTCTGTTAAGGTTGATGATTTTACGAGGTCGCTTATTGAATTTTTATTGAAAGCCGCTTTCCGGTGCAAAGCTATGGCTGGTTGGTATTTCGCAGCATGATATATGGCACTCCGATCTTCAATAGTAGTACTTACTATGGAATCCCTGGCAGATCCAGGGAATTTAAAACTTCTGTTGGATAATTAACCGCTTCATCTGATCTACAACTGCGTCGACGGAATTGTATGTGACTGCCTCTCTTTGAATGTCAGATTGAATAATATTGTTGAGTTAGCAGACATCACTGTTTCTGACCGTAAAAATAGTTCTTTCATTCAGCCAGTCGTAATTTTTTTTAACTGTTTCGTATTTTGGGATGTATTTCTTCAACCAGTTCCTCGTTTGACATCACCAAGTTGCAGAAGTTATGAGGAGATGAAATTCGTCCTAAAGCCAGTTCAGCCGGCTCCTTTAAAGAAATTTCTGCGTTGATGTCCCAGCTGATCGATGGTTTCGCTGCTGGACACGCATGTTTATTATCACTTCTGACTTCTTCACGTGTTGCTACAAAGCAGAGTAGTACAGTCAAGCATCTATTTGGTCCACTGGTGTCGATCGACGAAAGGCTGGTAATGTTTTCTAAAATCTCCTGCAGCCAATGTTAATGCGTTCACAAACTGTGTGATGTGTCCCCGCAAATCTTGTGGTGGTTGATTGAGAGCCTTGAGCTATTTTTCTGTTCACCCATGTGTATTCATCCCAAAGAGTAAGTTTGCATTTCTCCAAAGCTTTCGCAAGCCGGATGTTTTGGAAGTGTTACACGTGGGAGTTCCTATAAAATTTATGTTTAACGGCTATTTCAAAGCTGAGTGAGCAGTTCTCCCACCGAGTAGGAAAGTCGTATCTATTTCGAACAACTCCAGAGATGAGGCTGTCATTTTGGGATTCGACTGCTGCCAGAACTAATCTCGTTAAAAACATTTTATCAGTTCTTTCTAGCTCATCTGAGGAGATTTCTCCAACCTCGTTATTGATGGTTTGCATTATTTGATCGTAAGTGCCATTTTACTCAAGCGTAATCCGGGGAACACTTGAACTCACATAAAACAGAAGATGATCCGTGTCGTAATTTCGTTTGGAGCACAATGTTAAGTCGTACTAGGCAGCAGCAGATCGATTCAGTAACGGCATTCCCACGTGACTGATAACTTTGTTTGCCATTTCTAAGCACAAATCTTCAATCATTTTCAAAGCTTCGTTGTAGGTTTATGCCGCAAAATCCATGTCATTGTCCGGATTTTCTCGGACTTTTGATAGATAATATTTTCACCATGCACCATTTATATTTCTTCCATAACTCTGTTGGAGATGAAGGAGAATAGGTGGTCAGTGCGATTGCAAAAAATGCACGAACTCAATTCGGATGTGACCTGTTGTGTACGTCATTATTGCATACACCCCAATGTCGGTCACTCTCCAGTAAATTCAAAGCTTTTCGTGTACCACGGAAAAAGGGCCTGTGTAACGCCATTGATAGTTCCCAGTTGTTGGAAGCACACTAGACCGGACATATTTACCAAGAGCTTTCGAGGTAAGGGGCATTCATCGGTCTGTTCATCGTAGCTTCTCTCACTGTGCCAGATTTTCCGTCGACCCGCTTTCCTGGTATGAGTCGTTCAAATGATTTTCCGCTCGCATTCCATGCGCAATATGCAGGCAATTCCGAAAACGTCAGCTTTTTTGAAAACCCTTCATTTAGGTATGGCGTGAAGAAAGCAGGTAACGTTGTAGACAGTGGATTCAGGGCTACTTGTCTCACATTTGTTGTTGTGAAACAAACGCACAGTCAGTTTTGTAGACGTACTGTTAAGTGAGCTACAACTAAATGTCGTTCATGTATGGAAAATAAGAGATTTCGCCACAGAGCTCCATTGCTGTGTTTGCATTTTCGAGCGTAATGCTATACGATTTTGTCCATTTGTATGAACATATTTCTATCACAACTTTTCGTCGCATGCCAAATACCTTCGTGTCGCTGATAGTATTCACGCACTTACAAATGTATTTATTGATCTAACGGAGTTACGGTATACCACTTTTATGTGCGCTCTTTATGCTCCTGATAGCAAAGGTGAATTTGGAACAACCCATCGATTACCTAGTTCGATGTCACCGTTTCGTTTTCGTATTTTTACAATTTAACGTTATCTGCCGATCTTAGTATGTGTAACAGACATTCATCACTTCATGTAACTAAGTTGCATACTACCACTCAAACATACTTCTTCGATCATTTTCCGTCTATCGAGCATGGTGAATTTGGTTTAAGAATACCACAAGGTCCATGTAGCTCATTGTTCATAGAAATCCTCATTGACCTTGGTATCCTTTTTACTTCAGCGCATATCGCATTGTCGACTTCGTTTGAAGTGACTTTTCTGTAGAGCAAGAAAATTATATGTGCGTGTGGTAATCTTCTCTTTTCCAATTCCACTAGGTACCTCCAGCAGCGTACGAACACATATATCTCATGTTTTGCCACGAAATACATCAAAAACTTTAGCTTCTGTTAGAAAGCGCGTGCTGTGGCATCATACACATTCACCGGACTTTGTCTTGGAAGTAAGAGCTGTTTTTTATCGTCTCAAGCTGGATTGCATGTGAATGTAACGAATAGGTCTGGACGCCCGTAGTGGCTTACATACACAGCTGCATCCTGAGCGTACTCGTGCGTAGGACGTGGACTGCCTGTACATGAAGATAGAAAAAACATTAATATTCCAACGTTAGCCGTATCACCGTCACTCACAAATTTGTCTCACAACTAGACGTATTCTTCAGAGCGAAGCTTGGTCTGATTCAAAAGTTTCGTTTGGATTCTTGTATCCTTATCTAGGACATATGGGTGAAAAAATTGACGGCATTTCAAAAAGTGATCTTCTTTATCCATTTGAAACATCAGTCGGTGTGAATAATATTTCATTGCACTGCATTTCGTGTTTTATCTTCACCGTTGACCGGATTTATGATCCTAAAGCTGAAGTGATATTCATCGGCACCATGCCGAAAAACGATTAGATATTGCGAGGCATCGTAACTCCGACCAATTTCTGCAACTTTTGTCATCCGATCGTTTGTCCGATAAAGAGTAATATCTCTGGGTTGGAACTAACCTCCGGCTATAACAGTTCCCATTTTGACTAAATTTGGAGCATTGAATCTTAACTCGTTCTCCTGCAGGCGTTCTGTCAGCATGAGCAATAATCCTGTATGTATTAGGTGATGTCACGTCAATGGCTGTTTTGAACAAACTTATTAAATTGTTTTTTCGTGAAGAAGCTCTTGCAGTTTGGAAACGATGGACCTTATAAAGCCGGTGGAAATCCCGCAGCTTGCTTTCAATTTTACATTGTCATCGATGAAGTACGTTTCTATGAACCTACGCTGATCATCTAGGAACGGAAAGGGGGCGCCGGCTTTATGATAAGTTTGTCCTTTCACTCTGACAGTTGGCGTAAACTAAACTTTTAGGATTTCTTCTTCAAACGACGTCATTTAGAAGCATAAGTTGTATTCTTTGATGTTAGATAGGAAATGCTTTGGTTTGACGGTACATCCGGCAAGCAAAACTGTTGATGGCTCTGATGGATCTCCGAATTTTGTGCAGCGCAAAACATTCCTTTCGTTTCTTTGGTAAATTTCAGAGCCCCGAAATAAGAACTAACTTCAGTCAGCGCCGATGAGAACATGTCGGCTCAAACTATGATCATCAGCTGGGTTTTACTGGAATGCAAGACGATTGTAATTGCGTGACTGTTGAGCACAGAACCTTGTTTGACGTTGACCTGCTCTTTTCCCTTGACCTCTTCGAACCACTCTCGGCCCATCCTGCCGAGAACGAAGCAAATATGAAGCCACCGAACGAGATCGTCGAGTTTGTGGCCACGCACTCTCTAATTCGACTCTATGTCACTGTTTTTTTTCGGCACGTACTTGGGCCAATCTTCGTCTGTTACACTCTTTTGCAGAAGCAACTTCTTCCTCTGTTCGATTTATGATTACTGATTGGATTGCTTCCGCTCCCTCAGTAGGACAACCTAGTTTTGCTTTTCTGCAAGACATTATATATATATATATATATATATATATATATATATATATATATATATATATATATATATATATATATATATATATATGCAGTTCTCAGTTTTCATTTGGGAACAGATGGCTTCTATGCAGGTATTCGTCGTCTAACACGTGTAAATTTATGAGATTCATGCATCGGGAACTGTGCAACAATTGCGCATTTGATGTTGATGACTACAATAAGTTCGTGCAATTATACTGGACGGTTGCATTACAACGTTCTAGGGGTTAGGAGACTGCAATTTATCATAACATAATGACTGCTGCTCAACTAATTTTTAAACCTAATTAAGAGATCAACCAGCGTTCCATTCATCCTCCAGGGGATATTTCACTGTATTATGGCCTTTTGTAATCGTTGTTGTGGCTTTGGCACCTTGCCTGATCTCAAGCCGGTGCGTATATAAATGTACAAACGATGACCGATGAGAGTCACACATTGGTCTTCTGAAACAGACCCATCTGTGCCATATATTGATAAGTACTTTGAGGTAAAATACACCTGACTGCAAGCGAAAGACCGCTGAAATACCTTTTATATTATTATGATAATACAGCAGACCTGTGAAGGTACTGAGAGTGACCCTCATCACGAGGAAACCTTACCGGTAGATTCGCAATGCACATATTTATTGCTTCAGTACAAACTCACACGTGTATCCCAAGAAACACCCACCAAGTTTGCCCCATTGGGCTCTCATGGGGCAAACCTAGAACAAACCTGGAACTAGCCCCAAGCTACCAGTGCCCCAAGGTCGCCCTATGGGGCAAATCCCAGGCGATGGGATAAACTTAGGACAGACCTGGGGCTAGCCCCATCTTTGCTGTGGCCCCATGGGGATAACTTGGGGCTAAACTGGGGCTAACCCAACCTTTGTAATACGACAAACGAAACCAGTTATAACTGCCTCCACATTAAAATACTACTGCAGTGTTTATTTCTAATCTAGCGGTTTGCGCACGCATCCATCAAATGCGAATTTCTATCGAACTTCAAAATGAAAAGTGGAGGCGGTTTTTTAAACGAAAAATCTATTTAGATTTACTGCACCTGTGTTACGTAAAATTTCGCCATAACCCTTCAACGTACATTGTCCTCGAACCTTGAATCCGATTGCTTCTGATCGCGGTACCTGTAGAAATGAAAATAAAAAAGTAAATTGTTATTGAAGAACGACCAGTAAATCACCTAAACGTTACGTAATAAGTCATTATGGCAACTTAGTTTCTTCAATAAACGGTATGGCTTTTTTCAAGTCTACCTGTAAGCTGAACAAGATGGATGTCTGCTTTGATGTTCGATAGTGAAACTGCCTGTCGATGTATACTGAGAAACATATGCTTGAATTTAACTGCTACCTTTTCACACTTATGTGTGAAACATAACGAAAATAGCGCTCGGCAAGAACGCAGAAACTGAATGTAGTTGAATAACCGTTTAATGTACCCCAAATGTTTGTCTCACAGTAAATACGTTGCTATTAAACATAAATGTGAATTTAGACTAAGCTTCTTGGTTTTACCTACCTAATATACCTGCTACTAACTGCGCCATCGCGAGCTTTGTAAAACCAATTTCTGACCTACTTCTCGGCGTTTACAGTTGGTTGGTCGGTAAAAAGTGGACCGAATCTTATGGCCTCTTGTACACGGTGAGACATCCATCAAATGAACTTGACTTTGATTACTTTAATCAGTCTGTGATTGCAAACTACTATCCTTTTGCCGTTACCTTACCAGCGGCACTTCACTGCGACGTCATCACCACCCACAGCTGATAACATTTGTTACACCGTATCATGAGGAGTTCTAGAAGCGCATCGTCGGAGCGTTCCTACCTATAATGGTTACCTACACGTACAGTAACTTACCATCTCAATGAAAGATTCAGGTGTTTCCAGGACGTCGTGTACATAGTTCACATCATCCAAACTGTTTACACGTGTGAGTGGCTGCGGCACTGTTTGCGAAGATGATGCCCCGAAAGTAGTTGAAAGGGATTCCACAGAAGCATTGGGTCTATCCAGACATTTTGTAAGACTGTCCATGGACTTCAGAACTTTTTCTTGGTTCACTAAAAATTCATGTGAACTTTTGTAGTATTTGGCACAGGTGAGGGGCCAATTCCGTTTGATTAGTGCTGCTGCTTGAACTGCTACTTTAAGTTAGATGAGTAGAATGGAACGAAAATGTTCATTGACTACCTTGAGGATGCAACCGGCACCTGGGCTCTAATCCTTGCAGACATAAGGGACTGCTATGATGCCTGAGGCGAGCTGACGCAGTTTAGTTGCACGAAAAGTGTCTGCGGCCGTGATTCTCGTCCGACGAATGGAATGAGCAGAACAATAGAAATTGGTGGATTTTGATGATTATAGTGGTTATCCTGCAGAGTTAACAGGAGATGGGAGGTTAGACTCGCTGATGACCAGAGCTGGAGAGCCGAAGTCCGCCTTGTTTCCAAAGCCGCGTGTCTCAAGATGGCGACGGTGCTGTGTAGGCTAGCACCAAGTGGATTTAAACAAGCAGCCTGCAAATGACCGGTCTACTAAAACAAAGGAGGCTAACCTTAATTCGTGACCTATCAAAGAGACCGGTCAACGTTCTCCTGACCAGTTACGTACCTCATTGGATAACTACCGAGAGTCACCCAGATGTCCTCCAGGGCCTCTGAAATGAGCCCTTGTCCGGGATGTGGAGAAGTACTTTGAAGTACGATTTTGTCTAACTATGAGCCACCTTATACGACTAATGGAGGATGATTGGGGAAGATTGTTTTTGCTAGTGGAAGACCTGTTACCGGAATTGCATGCTTCTGAGGGGCGGTGATCTTCCCTTTGAAGACCTATGAATGGATGCCCATATATAAGGCTCTACTAAGCTCTAAGCTCGCAATTGCAGTTTACCAAGTTTGGCTTCCGCGAAGAGCCGCTACGATAGGATTCAGAGATCCAGGGTAAAATTTTTATTTTGTAATAATTCAAGACTTTCCAAAATTGATAGTGGGGATAGTGAAAGGTCTAGCGTAATTGGTTTCACTGCCCTCTGTATTGCCTGAGTGCACTCATCCGAGGAGGATTCCGCGGGAACCCTTTACGTATGCGAATTTTGATGATTATTTACCTCCTCCGTGTTGATTAGCACTGTGAAAAGTATGTCTGCTTTTTCTGTTTCTTCCATGGATGCAGCACTTGATCCTGCAATGAACTGATGTTCGAAGTCAACAGTATACTCAAGTTGGTTCACTTAAATGTTATGCTGCTTCTAACTTATATTTATAGTACATCGATCTAAAATAATAGTCCGGGCAGAAACCCGGCACTGACTTTCCGGATAGCCTGTATTCTGAAAAACCGTTCGTTCATCGCAGATGAAGGCGCGTTTCAATGACCACGAACGAAGAGCTTTTCAGAGTACAGGCCTCTCTTGCTACCATTCTTGTACACCACGAAGTAAGATTTTTTGTCGGGGAAGTGTGCCATCACTTACATTTAAGAAAAAGCTTTCCATTAGGAACTGTCTCTCTTGGACGTCGTCAGATATACTTGAAGAAACACCGAGGTGGTGAATATCTTAACAATGACGTGTAACTTATCACACAAACGTGAAAGCAAACGCGTTTCCTTCTTTATCACGAAAAGAACGAGACGAAGATATGAAAACGACAAAAGGCGATCAGTTCAAGTCAACACAAACGACAATGAAGGAAAACTTGCTCTCTGCAATCACATGGGCGTCACATAGTCTCACCAGATTGTCGTGTTGACTCGCGAGAAGAAAATGAAGCGGAAGAAGAACGAGCCGTTATATGACGTCATTTTTTACAAAAATGTATGTACAATTGGAATGACAACGGTGCACATTTAACACAAACAAAAATACGTTCACAGATGACGGTGTGAATAGATGCGTTGTGCGAAGTCGAATCTAAACTGCCCAAAAGTAAAGATATACAGGTGGCTTGAAGTTAACCCCGTACGCGAAGAAGTTACCCAGGGGAATTGGAATATTTGGAGTAAACCGGTGGTGGTCGAGTGGGTTAGAGTGTTTGATTACCATCTCGGAGGTTCGAGGTTCGAATCCCCGCCACCACCGATTACTTTGGTGGTAGACAGCATCTCACTCTCGTCCCGGTCGTTACCACACCTGACCTATTTGGGCCTTATGTGATGCTCCACTCCAAATCTCAGGGTCTGGTGGCCGGTTATACTTGATAGTGCAGTGGACCTTAGTGGATATGGGGTATATACCCCTTCCACTACTCTCATGCACAGGCACGTAATAAAGAAATTTAAGAAAAAACGATACCACTCAAGAAACTGACAAATACTGGATAAAGATAATTACGTTGTTCGGTTCCTCCACTGGAAATAAGACATCATTTAAAACAGGAAGACTGCATATCCAAGGTGCTTCAGGGATGCCCAGCTTGGAGATAGCAACAGGTTTGTCCCAAGTTTACTCGATGGGGCTGCCCAAGTTTCAGGCCGACCTGAGGCGCGCTACTTAGTGCAAATACAACTATGTATCTGGTGTGCTGAACACTCCAGGCAGCACAAAAAGGTTACTGATTCCACGCGTCGGAGATAAAGGGAATCAAACCACGGTCATACGGCCCCCTTAGATCCTTTTTCAATATTCTGTCAGTGATTGTTTGAGTATATGTTCGCTGGTATCATGTCGTGGTTAGACAACCAATAACTATTGTTCGCGCTTCGGGCACACACAAAAGCTAGACTAATTCTCTACCCCCATGTGCACTTGTTCACAGACTGCTGGTTGTAGGCAGTCGCGCATTTCCAAGGGGACAAGTAGACATTAGCTATGGTTGTCTCTGTGGTGCAATTCCATTGGCAAAAGAGAGCAAACGAGCTACTAACATCCATTACCAGTAGCCAAGGTGCAAATGACAAACTTTGAAACCAGAAATCATGCCGCAGTTAATTTGGTTCGTCGAACTGCAGTATCCATCAGAATGAAGTGTTATTCTTATCAGGAAAATTTATCCAACTGACGTTTATGAAACTGATACATCAGTGCTTTTGACTACAAACACGTTTCTGACCCTAAATTGCGCGGAGGGATTAAGGAGGGAAGTTTAAGGAAATTGTTTTTCAATATGCTGGCATACAACTGATGCAAACGGCCAATCTTGTGCATAATAACAGGCTAGGCTTAGTGGTCTGTAAAAACGAAAGAGTATTAATAGTTTAATTAGGAAACAATTTATTGCACGGATAACGTACACTTATGTGCAATACAATCAAATAAACCACAGCAGTTTCTCCATTTTGCCGTTAGTTCAAACCTAATAAACTTAGGAAACTTTGATAAACCATGTTCGTTGTGCGTAACAAAGTGTATACGTTTTACCCTATCTGCCGTTGATCGCGATTTTCCTCTTTTCCAGATTAAAAGACGAAAACGAACGAATAGCAAGTTGAAACGTCTATGAAAATGAACTATTATTGTACTTACCCAGCAATATATACACCCGAACTACGAAAAAAGGAACTGATCAGGCTTTTCAAGTTGTTCGTGGCAAACGGTTACCCAAAAAGCTTCGTAATTTCTTGCATCCGAAATAACAAAAAAGCCAAAAGAGAAGTAGCCCAGAAAGCGTGGTCGTGCTACCGTACATACGAGGTGCATCAGAGGCAGTAGATCGTATGTTAATATATATATATATATATATATATATATATATATATATATATATATATATATTTGTTCACTCCCATTAGATGTTATTACTTTCGAATTTAAGTGCGCAGGGCTAACGGGATGAATGGCGTACGGAAACCATGAGGACGTCGATAAATTTTCTGCTTGCATCTCTAAGCTCACGCTAAAATTAGGTCCCCATTTTCCCTGGTATGTGGTCCGTGCATAGATTTCAAGCCTGGTGGGATTGAGTCACTTGGAAGCAAAACTGATGTGAGGCATGTTGTATGTACGTACATCCTGGTTGGGGATGATTTTAGCCGTGAATCACCTTTTTATATCTTACAGTTGGCCTTTGAAGAGGACAATCACGGGGCAATCAACGGGCTAAAATGGGCACTTCTAAGGTTTTAACCACGAGACAAGACATGGTAATTATCACGCTGTTTCTTTTGAGGTTTTAGTCAAACATATACTGTCTACAGAAACATCTTATTTGAGAAATTATGTGCTATCAACGTTAAAGGTAGTTCCGCTTTACTTAAGAGAAAGTCAACTGTTATTGGTAATTCAGGTAGTCGCCGGTGTCGCTTTTGTTTAGTAAATGTTATTCAAAATCAGTCTGATGCGGAGTTGCTATGTTCGACCCTTTAACGGTTCACTTGTTTCTTTCTGTTATCAATTCGTATCTGTTGCATGAAAAAGAAAGTTCTTTTGTTCGTCATTTTCTGTGCGCACTGATCAAAACTAAACCAACATTCACTGGTATACCGCTAAACAGAAGAATAAACTGCTGTTTCAGTAAAATAATTAGCAATAATCGGAATACATGGATCTAACTTGATTCTGAAGAATGGCTCTTCCTCTCTGTCCTTCTCACTCGCACACTGGATCATGACCGGATCAGATTGCAAAGCGTGGTCGTCAATGGGCATTGTGTTTTCGAGCCCACAGACAGTCACGGACTGTTTCCAGAGACGTCAGTTTCACTCAACAGCACTCACGGGACACTAAGCATGAACACGAAAGCATGAACAAAGAACAAGAGGTCAGTCAGACAATTTTGTGAACTCAGAACATCTCAGTGCTGAACAGTGAAGGGACGGAAATCTTTGCTGTGGGGTTGCAGTGTTATGTACCCACTCTTACTGATAAGATTAAATGTGTTCATTCTGTAATCCCGGACAGGGTGTGCTGTAAACAGGAATGAGAAAATTCCGAAGTTGATGAAAAAAGTATGAGGACTTTTTTAAACCTGCTGCTGATATTTGTGTCCTTGTTTATCCCAAAGTATTTCTGTCTCCAGGGTATCGGTATTTGTTGAATCGTTTTTCAATGAAACGTAGGTTATTACAAGTAGATGATCTGGACAGTATTTGGTACATTGGTTAGGCCGGAACACGTTTATTCCGGGAACAAACAGCTGCAAGAAGTGAACAGGTTTTTGAGACCTTTTTTAACTGAAGTAAAGTAAATTCCAAGTCTACAATCGTTCGCCTTGAATCACAGTCAAATGGCGGATATTTCTCTGTACGTTAAATAGGTGAAACTAAACGGGCTATGTGTGAATACTGGAATTTATTTTAAAACTATTCCTTTGTTCACACGAGAAGTTATTCTAGATTTAATAAAATTTTTTTTACTGAATAATCTGTAATAACAGGAACAGGGTCATTTGATGTTCTTTTAACAAACAGTGGGTCATAAATGTCATGTTATACGCAATGATTACCAAAATTTTTCCATCTTCTTTTTTTAACAAACAACAGTTACTGAATACCGGAGGATTGGTAAAGCAAATCTATTACCAGAATGAATTATTATGACTGTGAGGAACTAATTCCATTTGTTACTGGCTATCCGCCCAAAACCATGAGATTTAAACATGCTGTTACAGATAAATGCTAACCCAAGCAGCACGCCCAACGCGCACCCAGTTGCGCGCGCGTGAGGCCGCTTTGCACTAACTTTGGCCCACACCACTAGAAGCGTTGGACAGAGCTACCTGAGCCCAATTGGGAGCTCGTTGCGCTAGCCAAACTTTTGAAAAATAGCTAGAAATGGGTCTCTTGTTTTCCTAATCCATCTTGACTGTCTGTTTCGTAGTTTGTTTACTCCTGGCCCACTCTTTCGACCGAAACCACAAACTTACCACTGATAAAGTACTGTTTATTGAACAATGGTATACTGATAACTTATAATACAAAATATACCGTTTTTATAAAACAGATATATCCTAATAAATCTCGTGGTACTTTTATAATTATATTTCCTGTAAAATTCCACGAACTTCTGTGCAATCTTCGATGGCAGATGTTACGAGTCATTTTAGCCCAACGTTAGCCCGACGTCCGCCCAACAGCGTTGGGCATTGTGCTGCTTAGGTAATCACTTCAGTGAAACGGTAGTTCATTCCTCTGTTGAACGGTGTACCAGTGAATGATAGTTTAATTAGCTTGATCACAAGGTGACCAATGCTAACTATCACATGAAAAACCTAATGAATAACCTTAGGTAGAGCTGTGGAGATAGTATCCAGTCCTGTGAACTTACTCGGCCCTGGCACAGCAGATATAGTTTTGTTGAATATGGCTGGATATTTATAGCTTAGTATTCTATCATTTGGTAGAAAACGTGTGATTTTGTTCTTTTCCAATCTCAACTACTTGTTATTTACTTTAATTCATTAGCGCCTGAGCGCTATTGATAAGTGATTGATCATACGTAATCGATCTCATTACAGCGTAATGGACTGTATAGTGTACTAATTAGGGAACTGAGCAAAGAAACTTGCTTGCCATACCAGAATGGGGTTAAAGAAAAGGACTATATTTTTCATGAAAGGTTTCTTGATGCTCTTTAAAAATGTTACCAATCAGATACTTTTAGCATATTTTACCAACCCTACTTCACTGTTACGAGTTCACCGTGCCCACCGGCTACCAGGTGAACGTAACTCGGTTCATTTGGATTTTTGTTCAACAGTCCCTTATTGTTATGCCTATCTAAGTGTGCAGCAGCTAACAAAAATTGTTATTCAAAAAAGTTTGATTTATGTTCCGGTGTTAACTTCATGAACAGATCTCCTTTGCACTTTCTGTCTGATACCGTTAATTCTGTGTCTATGCAGGTGGTGTAGTGACCTCGATCATCCTGAGAAAATGACTGTTTTCTGGACATCATTTTGGATCTATTTTCTCTAAGATCTTTTCCGACGTTTGACACTGACCTCACTGTTTTGTTCGGTTGCGTACGTTTTGCTAGACTGACTTTTCCGAGGTTTCCGTCGACCTCATTTGGATCACTTTCAATCTCGGTCGTTTGCCGACTGTACGCGCTCGCGGTTCGCTTTCTGCTCTCTCGTATCTGTACTGTTTTGGTGCCGCGATACATAGAATACACCTTTTATTTGCAAACCGACTTGCGTCTTCTCTATTCGTCCGATAGAGGGGATAAAGTTGGTATTCCGCTGCCAGACCGCATAGAGGACACGTTCACTAGCCGCACTCGAAAATCTTCTATAGTGTTTAGACTCTAGCGACCAGGAGATGGTTGAGTTTGTAAGTGTAAATTCCTGACCGAAAAATTCTGTAGAAAACAACCAGTTACCACCTAGCTCTAAGCAGCTTGTATATTGTTCGAGGCCACAGGGCTGTGTATTGTTTGTCCGCTTGCTGTAAGAACCATTGGTTTCCGCCAAATGGAAAGCTCATTTTTGATGGCTCTGCTTGGGAAGAGTTGAACCTTTAGCTCCCTTAGCTAGTATTGCTTCCAGTGTTGCTCTCAAACGTGAACACGAGCGACATTGTTTCAAGATAAACCATCTTCCACACATTCCACGACTTTTACCGTCTTTTGGCAAGCTTCGGATTTTTGGCTTATTGCCCGTTCTTTAGGCCATTCTCGGGATCTAGTTAGTACCTGGTGTCTGGAGTACTAAAAGACTATGAAGTAAGATCACCGACAGACGGCAACATTTTTGGGTTGAAATAATCACCTAACTATCCCTTATGCTTATCACGAAAGCTACGAGGTTCTTGACGGACTGAAGTGTTACGGAATTATTGGCTCCAGACGGAAACATTTTGAGTGAGATCTGATGATGGTGAACGCGGTCACCATTGTGACGGATGATGTCATGCCAGAGATCTAATAAAAGACAGAAAAACTGTCACAATGACGATCAAACCAAATCTGTTTCCGCCGATCGTTTATAGCGTTGTATAATCGTGGGGTTATTAGTGTCTTACTTTACCTTATAGAAGACGTTCGAGAGCTGCTGGTGAAAGTATTTCCTATTGGGTCTAGCAGCGGAATACCAACTTTATCCCCTCTATCGGACGAATAGAGAAGACGCAAGTCAGTTTATAGATGCAAGGTGTATTCTATATATCGTGGCACCGAAAAAGTACCGATACGAGAGATACACCGAACGGAAAACGAAACGCAACGGCTGTGTAGAAATCGAACCGCGAGCGCGTACAATCGGCAAACGACCGAGATTGAAAGTGATCCAAATGAGGTCGACGGAAACCTCGGAAAAGTCAGTCTAGTAAAACGTACGCAACCGAACAAAACAGTGAGGTCAATGTCAAACGTCGGAGAAGATCGTAGAGGAAATAGATCTAAAATGGTGTCCAAAAAATAATCATTTTCTCAGGACGATCAAGTTCACTACAAACTAATAACCGATCAATCTCACTGCTCATTAAACGCCACAGTCCTAGGTTCTCTTTTGCTCCCAAGCCCAATAGAAAATAGTTCTAAGCTTTGCACACAACATGAAGTTCATGACTCACGGTTTGCTAGGGGAATGTTACATAATTCTGTTTTTGTTATTACAAATTAGTAAGCGAAATGTTTATTGTGATTCTGAAGAGAGGCTTGTTGTTTCAGCGAATCCTTATTGTCACACTAGGAACAGGAAGCAGGGGAGCGAACAGTTGTTTTCAGTGGGTCCTATACATGCCTTATAATTCATATTGTGAGGTGACGTTGGAATGCTTTCGTCAGTGGCCGGAGAAACGGTCACTGTCGTGTAAACTTTACTGTTTCCACAAATTTATTACTAAAGATGTGAAACATGCCTGTCAGAAAAACTGCGCCAGCCATCACTCGACATGCGAAACTACGGCTGTGTAGCAGTCCGCCAGCGTATAGAAGACAGAATTCTGGGGTGTGAAGATTTATCTGAAAAATGTGGCACACCATCACTGATGTAAAAGTAAAAATATAAATGTATTATGATTCAGTCCCCTACCTTCCAAACTGGTGATTTCTCCAACTCCCTCCCGTTCACCGCCTACATACGTAAGGTTGACACGACCAACTGAAATGGAAGCGAAAATCCATAATTGCAATTCACCATACTGGTGCCGCTCGGAAGCTTCAGGAAGTTTTCATCACATAGCTCTCAATTTATTAAAGCTCGGACGGCGGAGCCACAGCTCTTCTCCCTTCTATTGTTACACCTAGCCCTTACTACAGTGGCTGCACTAAGTCTTGGCCTTCAAACGGAAAAACCCCATTGGTTGGGTTGACTTCCTGAGCTACGCACTCAAAGTGGCTGGTAATGACTCATGAAGCCACCCAAAACCCCCGGGTTTTATTGGAATTCCAAATACCCTCCTGTCATATCGTTTTTTTCTCCACCCCTGTGTTGTCCGGAGATGGGCTTCATCAAGGTCTTCGCCCCCTTTATCTTGTCTGGAAGCTTACTGGCCTACCCCACCACCGTACTGTTTGGGTTGTGGATAGTAGGAAATAGCAAACCTGGTGAAAGCCAGGTCCCCCTTCTGTCCAAAGAAGGCTTAGAATCTGATTTTCGGTGCGTGCACTGAACCGCGATATGTCAACAGGCGGATTTGTATCTTCGTGTCCCAATTGCTACAGTTTGTAGGTACCTGTACATTTCCGACTTTTTCCATGATTTTCAACGTCCCTTGGTGCGACACTCCTTTGTTGTACCGACGTTTTAATGTAAAACACACACGCCTTTTAGTCGTCAACACCGCGCAATACAAAAAAAGGCTGTAAAATAAAACTTTCATTCTGGCACGGTCTCATCTTCTGGTTTGGAGTGTCTCGGAATTATATCGGTCGGAACTAACTGAGTGAAACAAAACATTTTAGAAGCTTCAACGGCGCCTCTTGGGACTTTGCTCAATACCATCCTGTTCTGTTCAACGGATGGCTGTCAGACCGAACTGAACTGAAGACATTGGCGGATATTGGCTCTTCGGTGCTCATTTCCTGATCGCAAGAACACTGAACAACTGTGAGTTTGTGTCACACCTTTTGTTTCATTTTAATTCTTAATGTACATACCCTTTTGGCCTTTTATCACCGCACGCTCCTCCGCCCAGCTTAGTTTGCTAGTGTCGCCTCAGATATTGTTGACAATAATTTAGTGTACCACATAGACAGAGTAGTACGCTACAAATTTTCTACGAAGGCTTTGAAGAGTTTGATGAGTCTGGTTAGTGCTCTCAACTGATCCTTTTCCTTGTGGGTGGTAGTAGGTTTAGCGTGTTTCATCCGTACAAAGATACCTACAAAGCTTGTGTACCAGGCAGCTTTAGAAATTCGTGCCTTTATCAGAGTGCAGTTGGCCAGGTGCACCTCAATGGAAAACCCAACGCATTATAATTGCTTCTGCCGTGGTTTGGGCATCCACGGAACTCAGAGTTATCGCCTTGCGTTACTTGGTAAAACGGAAGGCCGGAACAAGCAGGTGTGTACACAAGCAGCAAAATAGTCCCCAACTAGTCCAAAAATAGTCCCAGATTAGTCCGAATTTGATACCAAACTCGTCCCGATTTAGTCCCGTTTGAAACATCAGGAACATTTTTGGGACTATTTTTGAACACACCAAGAATGCAGCGGCTTATGTGCTTACCTTCGGAATTTCGGTAATCTCTACTTCATTACTTAATCTTGGGGAGCCAGTTAATGCTTTTTCAATAATTTTCATTCGGTAAAATAACACGATCTGTGGACACCCTTAAGAATTACTTGGCACGACCCGAGTAATTTCTGGTGCTCAACATCCCTCTAAAACTTAAAATTTTAAGAAGTCAAGGTCTATCTCCATATTATGAACTGCATTTGAAGCAAAAGGCGAAGCTCTTCAACATATGCCACATTATAAAAGTAGCCCCAAACTAGTCCCTTGAGTATATGAATGGTGCTATTTGATATTTTTTAAATCCACAACGAGGGCCAGTGAGTGGGGCTGACCTTGCTCTAGATACCTAACTTCAAAACCATTCTGGAGGCAGGACGGGCAATTCATCCACATAGCTGTGCACGCACATCGTTGCAGACGTTCTGCACGCCCGATGTGCACTGGTCAAAGTGGTGGATCTGATCGTGCCATGCACAGGCGGGATTTGCAAGGGTGATATTGGCGAAACCACATAGCCGAAAAGATGGAGTAGTCCAAGAGTTTGAGACCAGGTTGTGAGGGGTCCTGTAGAACAAGGTCAACGAAGGAGCAAAGGGATGACGAACGGGTGTCAGATTTTCAGCCGGAGGTATGATCCAGATTGCTTTCCGGCATCATCTCCGGATCACTCCAAGACATCAAAGGAGAGATCCTGGGTTAGACTATCTTGATCTGCTATGGAGCGAAACAGTTATTGAACGTTTCAGTCATTATTGGTGGCCATTTAGTAAAAACGTTCCCCGATAGCAGCAAATATGGTGTTTCGGTTGTACAGTGGGTGTTTTGACTTTTACTAGAGGTAAAGAGATGGGCTATTTTATTCTGCTGGTTGAGAGCGTAGCCCGATCTTCTTTCCACTCGGCCGCTGACATGGGAGGTGGCTGGAGCAGATTCAGGATTCACGTTCGTTAGGTCAGGACGTGTTCACCTATAGAGTCTATAGCCCGTGGTTCTCGGTTCGTGACACGTTAACAAATATACCCACCAGCGCGCAAAAGAGCAGAATTCAAAACGCTCGAGCGGGACGTGTGTATTAGAGGAAAGCACCGGCGTGCAGACGGTGTGCACATGCGGAGCAAGTGGCGCCGCCAAATTCGGCGGCTGTTCAAATGAAAAAATTTGTTAGTCTTTTCAATAGACTGCCGTATCGGTAGAACTGCAGAAGTCTGCCACTAGAAGGTCGAAGCAGTTGGACCTTGACCCATGACGGATACGTCGGCTTCGGTGGTGAGAGGAGTTTCTCATGCCTTCCACCACGATCGAACACAACAACGAGGTCAGCACAAGCAGTTCTTCACAACTCACACTGGTCGTTGTGCACCTATCGCAAAATTGCATCCTACCCGAGTAGATCTTGCTTGTGACTTGGCAGTGTTGATTGTGATGTGTGGTTTGTCGTTGTCAACATATCCCAAAGTTCCGTTTGCCTGTGGTTGTTACCGCCTTCGTAAACGAGCCAGCGTTCGGCGTCAAATGAGTCCAGTCGCGATCCAATGAACGTTGAATTTGAGCCATGCGAAATCCTTGTATTCCATCTAGTTCCGCCCTACGCAGAAGCAGCGCCCCCGGGGTGCGGACGGATATCCAGTTGATGGGGATATACCGATGCAATGCAGGCTGCCGCCAACCTTGTCGTGACACTCACGTGGTAGTGCATTCATGCAAAATGACAATATGTACAAGTGAAAATGAAGAGTAAACTGAAATATATACAATTATTACATATTCATAAAACCTCGTTGGCTGTCGCAGCTCGCGGCTGCTTTGATTTGTCTTGTTGACGGGTGCGGCTGTGCCTTCTGTGGAGTTCGGTGTTGCAACAGGCAATGGGAGTCATTAGTGGGAGTAACTGGTGCCGAATCAGGACAACCAACCGAATGTTATGAACAGGTGGAGACATTTGGCGGGTAGTACGGAGTGGGTTCTACCTCGACGAAGGCCGCTTCAAGGCTATCCATGCTGATGGTCTATTTCCTGCCTTCGACGTCTACCACGTATTTCTTTTCCTTTCGCGAGAAGACGCGAAACGGACCAGAGTAAGCCACTTGTAGTGGTGATTGCATTGCGTCCACTCAAATAAATATGTGCCTGGCGGTCGCTAGGGTGTTAGGTACGTAGGTGCGGAGAGTTTTTTCCCGTAGCGGGGCGCGCTCTACAACCGCATTTGGTGCGACAGCCTTTGGCGAAATCCCCGTAATCCAAGCTCACAGGTGGTTTTGGAGGAACCCACCCACTCAGAGGTCGTAATGAACGGCGGTAAACCAGTTCAGCCGCCGTAACACCCACGTCGGCTTTATCGGTATTGCCCCGTCGTAGAAGAATGGTCGGTAAAACTTCACTCCATAAAGGGTTATCACGAGCACGGAGAGCAGCTTCCAGCTGTAGATGGAATCGCTCCACCATGCTATTAGCCTGAGAATGTTAGGCCGTCGTCTGGTTGTGTCTGCAACCGAATGCCTTCAGTAGCTCGTGGAAGGCACCTTGAAAATGAGAACTGCGGCTGGTGGTCACGATGGAAGAGCAACCGAAGTGACTTATCCAACAAGTTAAAAACGCTTTTGCAGCTTCCTCTGAGGTAGGACGGGGAATAGGTATGGCTTGTTTCCAGCGAGCTAAATGATCTAGACAATTAAGGATGAAGACGTAACCGATGGATGGTGGAAGGGGCAACACGAGGTCCACATCCACATGGTGAAAGAGTGAATCAGGCTCACAGAATGTGCCTAACGTAGACTTAGTTAGAAGATGTATTTAACCGCCTCGGCATCGAAGACAAGCGCGGGCCCAATGAAGCACGTCACATTTGACGCAAGGCCAAACGAATCACTCAGTGGCCAGTTTCACTGAGGCGGTCACGCCAGGGTGCGATAAGATGTGGAGGCTGATAAAAACTTGCCGGCGAAAAGTGGCAGGAACTGGTGGTCGTGGTCGACCCTGTGACTCGTTGCAATAATAGTTACTTCCGAAGTTGGAAAGTTAACTGCTACTCGATACAGGGAGCTGCTGTTTCTGAGCTGTTTGACCTCAGAATCTGTTGTTCGGGCTGCGGCGACTGCTTCTAGGTCTGTGCCCACGGAGAGAGGGCCATCGATATTGTGGACGCATGAGAATGCGTCCGCTCCGGGATTGTGTGCCTCAGAGACGTGTCGAATGTCCTCCAGTAAACTGCGAATCATGGTTTAAGTGACGGATCTTGCTTGGCAAATATCGATCAGAAGCTGATTGGAGAGCGCACATTAGTGGTTCATGAACTGTGAACACCGCCAACTTTTGGCCCTCAAGTGTGTGCTGGAAGTGTTGGATGCTCAAACAAATTGCCAGTAGATCTCTGCTGAACTCACTCTATCGGGATCCCTCAGGCGGAAGATGCTTGGGGAAGAAAGCTGTTGGTTGCCATGAATCCTTGACGAACTGCTGCAACAATGCTTCAACAGCCGTGTCCGAAGCATCTGTTCCTAATGCCAGGGGAGCGGAGGGATCGGGATGTGGAAAGAGTGCTTTGTTGGTGATAACTTCCTTGATCAGAGTGAACGCAGCCTGCCCAGTGTCAGTAAAAGTGAATTTCCGCTTTCCTCCGCGTAAAGGATCTGTTGGAGACTACATCATTTTGGCACAGTGTGGGATAAAGCGGCGGTAAAAGTCAACCAGGCCGGAAAAAATTGGCGTAAGTGCCAGTTAGAGTGAGGCTCGGGATGGACGCGAATTGCCGCCACCCTGTCAGACAGGGGCTGTGTTCCAGAGGCTGAGATTTCGTGACTTAGGAATATGGCAGTCGTCTCACCCAATTCGCATTCAGTCGGATTACTGGATGCGTCGTGTTTTCTAAGGCGCTCAGAAAGAGTGCGCATGTGTGCAATATGCTCTTTTTCTGAAGAACTTGTCGAAGAAATACCGACTAAGCACAAGTAGACAATCTTCAAACCGCATGTTACTTCATGCGTAAACCTTCAAAAGATTTGGGCCGCACTGCTGAGTCCAAACGGCATGCACCAAAACTCGAATAGTCCGGATGGAGTTGTGACAGCGGTTTTGGGGATGCCATACTCAGCCACCGGGATTTGGTATTGGGATCTAACGAGGTCGATTCGGCTGAAAACAGAACAATGAGGCAGAGAAGAAGTTAGATCCTGAATATATGGAATAAGGCACCTGTCTGGGATAATAGCCCGGTTGAGGTCCCTATGGTCACCGCAGGGGCGCCAGTTGACATTAGGTTTGGGAACCGTTTGAAGGGGCGAGTCCAATGGGCTACTGCACAGGCGTAACATGCCAAATTCTAGCATGTGTTTGAACTCATCCTGTGCCACGTGGAGCTTGTCTAGCGTCAGGCGACGTGGCCGGCCAAGTGCTGAGGGTACGTAAGTGACGGTATGGTGGGTGACCCTGGTCGTCACGGCAGGAAGGGGTCCAGATTGTCTCAGCATTGCCGGGGAAGCTGAAAGTAGGCCTGTGTACGGGTTTTTGGCCTGAGATTCGATGTATAAAGATGAGGTGTGACCCACGGGGGAATACGGACGGGTTGCTGAGAGAGGAGTCTGTCAGTTGACAACTCTCCGACATAGTGCATGAACCAGAATGTCAAAATGGTCAAGGAAACCGATACTTAGTACGGGACAGAGGACGTTTACTACCGTAAGCACCCAGCGAAGGGTGCGAAGCAAGCCTAAGTTGAGCTTGAGTGATTTACGACCGCAGGTAGCAATAGGAGTGCCGTGGGTAGCATAGAATTGTTGGATTGATGGAATCATTGCATCACATGCCTTCTTTGGAATGACACTAACTGCTGCACCGGTGTCAACTAGGAACAGGCCACTGGAGGACAAACCTTCAACATGTAACATAAAACTGCTATTATGGCTGTCGACTGCGTCAGTCATCAGAGAGCGTCGGGATATTAGTTTCTCTGTTTGGCACCTGGGAGGGTGCAACGAGCCTCGTGGCTCCGAGTCCTCTCCCCAAAAACCGTTTGCGATATCAACTCTGCTTTGATTGAAATGGGCTAATAGTGCAGTCAGGGGAAGGGTTTCTGAAACGTTCACGTCTGTCGGAGTTGTGATAAGATCTATGGTCTCTGCAGCAAGAACGACTGGGGGTGGCAAAAATTCTCAAAGCCCGCTCGAAAGCAGCTGTCAACGTGTCCCCGGAGTGTGCTCCTGCAGTGGGAGCGGTGGTGTGGGGGCTACTCGAATTTGTTACGGTAGTAATTTGTGGATGATACAGTTCCATATTATCGTCCGCTAGTTCTACCGCTTCTGTGAGCTTATGATGGACAGAAACTACGAGCAGCGCTTGAATATTGGGTGGTAATCGGTGAACCCACAACTCTTTGAGGACTTTTTCCTTTAAAGGTTTCCCTGCCAGCAGCAGTGTTCCTCCCAGTGATGCAGAGACCTTCTTGGTGCCTAACTCTGTCTCTTGGATCAGACTTTTATTTATGGAGGATTCTGGCGGCAAAAGACAGGAGATTACCGAGTCTTTCGCGGTTGTGTAAGAAACGTTACGGAATATAGCGCCTCGTGTCTCGGTAGCAACGTCACGGGGAGGGGCGACCGACAGTCCACAAGTGACTGGAAAGCCCACCTGTGATTCTATGTGATACGGACCCTGCCTGTAACATATGGAACCAGAGTTGAGAGTCTCCAAAATAAGACTCGAGGACGGCTAGGGAGACTGTCAAAACGGACCGTTGAGGATCAGGCTCTCAGCCGTTACTAGCCACAAGTGTAATGGTATATCAGATGCAAAACGATATATATAACGATCACGTCAGCGACCGAGGAACGCTTATAACATCGATGAAAATAAAAAAGGAGTATGGTGCCGGAAACCGGGATCTGCAGTTTACGTCGGAAAAAGTATGTGTGAACGAATAGATGTGATTGAAGGACTTACTAGCGTCCGTGGTGGAATGAACTTGTTGTTCGGGCTTACAAGTTTACGATTCTTTCGAGTTGAGTCATGACTTGTTCACCTATAGAGTCTATAGCCCGTGGTTCTCGGTTCGTGACACGTTAACAAATATACTCACCAGCGCGCAAAAGAGCAGAATTCAAAACGCTCGAGCGGGACGTGTGTATTAGAGGAAAGCACCGGCGTGCAGACGGTGTGCACATGCAGAGCAAATGGCGCCGCCAAATTCGATGGCTGTTCAAGCGAACAAATTTGGTAATCCCTTCAGTAGGGTGTTCTTTCCGTAGCTCTACACAGGTGAAGATAGAAAGGTCCATGGTCCTTCTGTAGGCACGTTGCTGCCCCTTGATTTACTTTACTTTTTATGTCGATTGGTCTTTTTCACACTGACTTTGACTACGTCAGGAGTAGTGATGTTTAGAGAGGAGAGTAAGTTACAGTTCAGCATATCCAACGCCAGCTGATAGTCAGAAGTTACGAAGAAGTCATACCAGGTCAGATCTTGCGGGATGGCAGGTAGAATGTCTGAATTTGCATTTCCGAAAGATTTCGATTTTGAGGACTTTGTGATGGTGCAGTCGCACGGAGGATTCACATGATATGACCTTATGATCACAGACAGGAACGTGGCTAAAGACTTTTGTCTTTATGTCTTGGAGACCTAAAGTAAAGTCATGGTCAAGAACACTGTTCACTCTGGTCAATGTTGTGTTGCATCCACCTTCATTCACGGATACCAAGGAATACATAAATTAGGCGAGGATTTACGGTTGCCTGACAGATGCCATGGAAGTTGAAGTCCACAGCTATGATCACAGCTGCGTGCTGGATTTCAGCCGTGCGACGGAAAGCATCAGTGGTTGCTTTTACTTCATCCGCTTCACTGCATGTCGGACTCTAGACAGCCCAAGACGAGCTGTTCCTGAAGCCGTAGTATGGAAACCCAAAAACAGTGTTTGATTTTATTAGGGACACATAGTTGAAGTGAGTGATTTCCAAGACTGTTCTCATTAAAAGTAGGATTTCTACCACCGAGCCTCACAGATCTGTTCGTGACGAATGCAACAACCTGGTATGGAGATGTGTTGGAGGGGAGTTTTATCTATAAGCCAAGCTTTATGAGGATCATATATAGCTGAGCTTGCAGTGCAAAGGAGCGGAGAGGTGTAGGTTTGCTTACAAGCGATCAAGAATTGGAGAGTGCTACTGTAAAAACTATCATTTTAATGGCAATAATGCGTATTGAATGTACCGCCTCTTAAGTGGGCTTCCAGGTTTGGAGAAATGGTAGCAACCGGTGGGATGTTAGATGGTATGAGTAGAGATATGGTATGAGAGGAAACGAAAAATCAGAAACTTCGGACGGGGCAGCGTTGAGTCAAAAAGCTCAAGACCATTTGGAAAGGGAAAGCAGGAATCATGGCGTGGTTGGGTGGGCCGTACGTAGTCAACCGAAAATGCCTTTGGATAAAGTACTGGCATGACGATCTGAATGATGTCGTCTAGACTTTCCTTTTTCGTAGGAGGATGAAGTGTTATTTAGTTTCACTCTACCTGGAGGCGAGAAACCGAGTGGGATCGGAGGGCGAGGCTCGGGTTCCCGAGGTGAGTTGGCAGATTTTGCCGGTAAAGTTATTCTATTTATTTTTGAATTTGTTATGGATACCGGCGCAAACATGTCTAGCCCCGCTCTTTTCTAAGGTTTGTAAAGGATGGCTAGTTTTGTCGTCGACAGTTTAGGGTTACAGAATCAACGTTATGTGTTGGGCTGTTTTCCCGGAATAGTCTTAGATTCGGGCTCCTGCGTGGGTCGGCATTCTTTTTCGACCTACGTGCTGTAGGTGTGGTTCGCAAATTAGAACAGACCCCCTTGATCAAACCGGTAGAATCTTGTCAATTTGGTTTTTGTGCAATAATCTGTTACTAGCTTTGGGACCGGGGTGATTATGGTCAGTTTTGTGGACTTTGAGGAGCACATTGGGGTGAGCCTTTTCATTTAGGCTATTCTGTTGGTTTTGACGCCTATGAAGAGGCTCAGGTGGACTGTGGACTGACAAACTATCTGGATCAACAGCTATCCTGAGACCTACTACAGAAGAGGTCCTCGTGCGATGGCCGAAGCTTTGTAACTTGACTACCTGCGAGGGACTACCGATAAACATGTACCGAAGTTGTGGCCTTCGGCTTAGCTTTTGTGAACCTTTCTTTTCAGAGAAGTTTCGTCAGGACGTATCCTTGATCCTATGAATCCGGTATTAGCAACGACTGGGGACCGTCGGCTGATAAATTTCCGGCAGCCACTTCAGTATTAAACTGATAGGGGGGCAAACATGTATTTTGCTGTGAAGTTTCGCGGGGTCTGACACAGCAGCTCAGCTGCGAACCCAGGTTGCAAGCCTTGAATAATAAATTCTTGGCAAATGAGGGAGGTACTCTATCTGTAATGTTGACCGCTATTGCACTGTTTGGTTTTTTGATGCTTCTGAAGATTTCAGGGGCGACGGAATCAAAGAACTTCGTGGCCAAGAACTAGTTGGCCTGAGTGTGGTCCACAGATGGGTCGAGCATAAACGCTAATGGACTCAGCCGACCGGAGGTTTGATCAAAAGCTTCAAGCCGAGAAGAAAAACTACACATGGTCTTGAATATTTTGGTTGTTGCTTTGGTAGCATTTCCAAGTACACTTACGAGGGATACTAAGCATTTCCTGGGCGTGCTTCTAGAAATATGCACGACAAACGTAGGGTAGGAAGACTCAAAGGGGAGGTGAGAGGGAAGCAAACGTATGCCCACCAATAAATATTGAAAGAAGTTTAAGTGAACCCAGGAATGGATGCAAACTTGTGCCTGGTGAATTCGAAAGCCAAAGTCAAATGGTGGAGCTGGCTTAGCCGGGTAGATGAGATTGGGACCTGAGAGTTGTGCGTAAGAAGGACTAAATTTGGCATAAGATGATAACTGAAGCCCTAAGCTTTATGACACAGTTATTGCCACCAATAAACCGGTAAATCAGATGGAATATTAGTAAATGCTAGAATTGGCTGAAACCTGGATTTACAGTTGAAACGGAAGAGGGACTGAGACAACCTGTTTTTGTTTCATAATGACCTTGGCCTCGTGAACGCGTGAGTGTCCGTAAACCGGGTTCCCTCCCTGGGGTGAATGGTGCGTCGCTTCTTCCCGGCCGCCAGATTCAACCCGCTATTTTGGCCTCCTTCGCTTCTGGGTCACAGCTTCCTTTTATATTCGTCAGCCAACAAAGAAGAGATGAAACTCAGAAAACTGAAGATTTCCCTAAAAAATGTGGCACAAGAATAATGGTGTAGAAGTAAAAAAATAAACATGATGATTCTGCTGAATGACTACTCTTGGTGAAATATTACCCTCCAAATTGAATTACTTCCGCCCCTGCTTATGCGTTTCCCTTTGTAGTCTCACGCTCCATAGCCTCAATTTTTCTTAGGGATCCGCCGCATCGATGGGCCAGTGCTTCACTTTTGTTCCTGTTTCCTTTAACCTTTGATCCTCAGTTGGACTGCACCTAGACTGCGTTCCTCTATCCCGTTTCCCTTTCCAGTTATCCTCGACGCCGGTCAACCACCTCGAGCGCTACACTGACCATCTCCCTGGCTGGTACACCTGGATGGTGATGCTGTATGGCCGTCCGTCGGTCGCTGTTCGCGTTGGTTCCGTTGTCTAAGTTCTCACGACCTGTCCATTTGGTCCTGGACCATTTACCATTATCGTGGTTGCTTAGCCCTCTGTACAACCATCAATGAACACTCACGACAATCCCAAAGGTGCGGGGCAAGGTCAGATCCCCCGCATTGGCCGGCGCACATCGGGCGTGCAGACAGTCTGCAACGATGTGCGAGCGCAATTAGGCTGGTGGATCACACCTCCGGTGTTAACTTCACGAAGTGATTTTAAGTTTGGGTGTCTAGCGCAGGGTCATCTCCACCCACTATCACAGGTTGTGGATCGCACGCTACAACTCTCCTCGCCCTACCGCATTTATCACTGTCCGTTGCAGACCAAATGCCCATACCATTCTTTCGCCACGTTTTGCTCATCTGTCGTTCTTGTCAGCACTCCTTTCACTTCCCTTCCTTGTCGGTCTACCTCTGTATTCGCACCAACCCTTCCTGTTGTTGTTCCTATCGTTTTTCACAATGACAACCATCACTGCATGATGTCTTTCTCGCCCTATCCATTTTACTCTGCTCAAGCCAGAAATATGTTCTTTTCCACTCATTTCGCCACTGTCGGCTCCTAGTCAGTATCTACTTGGTACCGCCCTATAATTTTAGAGCTCACTGATCCCATACATTGTAGTTACCTCGATCGTTTTGAGAAAATGACTATTTTCCGGACACCATTTTGGATCTGTTCTCCCCACGATCTTTTCTGACGTTTGACATTGACCTCAGTGTTCTCCGGTTGCCTACGTTTTACTGGACTGACTTTTCCGAGGTTTCCGTCGACCTCGTTTCAAATCACCTTTCACTTTCGGTCGTTCGCTCGCGGTTCGCTTTCTGCACAGCCGTCGCGTTTCGTTCCGTTTTCCGTTCGGTGTATCTCTCGTATCGGTACTGTTTCGGTGCCACGATATATAGAAAACACCTCGCATCTGTAAACCGACTTACGTCTTCTCTGTTCGTCCGATAGAGGGGATATCGTTGGTATTCGCTGCTAGACCCTATAAGAGACACGTTCGCCAGCCGCTCCCGAACGTCTTCTATATTGGTGAGCCCAAAAACGTTTAGAACCTCCTGGATTATTCGCCAGCTCGGTGAGTCTGTGATTTATCGCTGTTTAACTTCCTCCTTTCGTTGCACGATATATATTTTTTACGATATATTATCGCAACGTAACCATGTCAGAGGATAAGGCGCAGCTCGACACAGATCTCACTCTGTCTGCGGTTGCCTTTAAACCAGTGGCGTTTATCCCTCATGATTCAGAGGTTTGGTTTGCAGCCTTAGAGCTGCAGTTTGAGGCACGTAAGATTGTTGGCCAACGCCAATGATTTTCCTATGCCTTAGAGGCAATTCCGGGTGGTTATCGCCTCGGTGAGGGATTTGGTATTAAATCCTCCTCAAGTGCAGCCGTACGATCGGCTTAAGGAGGCTATACTGCAACATTTCCTTCCTTCTCGAGAGGAACGGTTACGTCAGCTACTAGCACGGCACCCCATAGGGGACACTAAACCCAGCCGCCACCTAGCTCATCTCCGGTCTTTGGCAGGGCCCGCCGATAAGGATTCGGAGATAGTTAAGGAACTGTGGTTGGACTCTCTACCCTTCCACGTTCAGACCACCGTTACTGCTCTCCTCGAGGACTCCTCCTTGGAACGAGCACCCGCCGTGGCTGACAAAATTGTCGCACGTGTCAGCAGTGGTGCTAATCCTCTCATTGCCACGACATCGCGCAATCCTAGGGGTGTCGACCTGGGTGAATCGCCGGAGAGGCCTCGGCACTCTCGATCCATCCTGTCCTTCGAGGACAGAATTAAAATACCTACTCCTCGCAGTAGCCCACGTAAACAACGGCACGGACGGGCGCCCTCCACTGCCCACGTCCGCCGTGAATCCGCCTCACCTGCCTCATCTAAACCTGATCATCCTACCAGCGGCTTTTGTTGGTTCCATCACGTTTTCGGACCAGCCGCCCGTAGGTGCAGACAGCCGTGTTCATACGCGGCGAAAAACGCCACTGCCGGCGAGTAGAAGCGGCCGTACTCGCCGGCAATCAGTCTCAGGTTGGCCGTTTGTTTTACGTGCATGATTCGTGCACTAACGCTAGGTTCCTGGTCGATACTGGGGCCCAAGTTTCTGTCCTGCCGGTTAGTAGAGACAAGCCACGAGCTTCTTTGCTTCGGCTGTCAGCGGCGAATGGTTCCTCCATTTCTACCCACGGCACGAGACAGCTTGCGGTCAACCTGGGACCACGACGACGGTATCTGTGGACGTTCATTCTTGCGGATGTACCCACAGGCATACTGGGAATCGATTTTCTGCAGCACTACGAATTACTTGTTGATTCACGTAGGCTGCAGCTTATCGATCCTCCGTCGGACAATAAATTTGCGGGTATTGCAGCTCAAACAGATGCACACCGAATCACAGGATTGTTTTCTAACATTCCGCACGATTTTCAGTCCTTGTTTATTAAATTCCCCATATTGACTAAACCATTTGAAGAGATAGACGCAGTGACCGATCGTGTGGCACACCACATTGTCACTAACAGACCACCAGTCACGGCACGACCTCGCCGACTGGCACCGGACAAATTGGTTTTCGCCAAACGTGAGTTCGACACTTTACTTTCTAAAGGTATTGTTCGTCCTTCTCACAGTCCATGAGCCTCACCTCTGCACATGGTTCTTAAGAAAGATGGCGTTAGCTGGCGACCATGTGGCGACTATCGCGCACTAAATTCGGTTACCCGTTATGATAGTTATCCGATACCCCACATACACGACATCACGGCATCACTTCACGGCACGACTGTATTTTCCAAGATCGATTTGGTGCAAGCCTATCACCAGATCCCAGTCGCCGCTGAAGATGTCGAGAAAACCGCTGTCACGACTACTTTTTGTTTGTTTGAGTTCCTACGTATGCCTTTTGGTTTGCGAAATGCTGCTCAGACATTCCATAGGTTTATCGATAGCATTACACGAGACTTGGAATCTGTTCACGTCTATATCGATGACTTGATAATTGCATCGTAGAGCGTAGATGAACATTTCCAACATTTGGCGCTACTATTTCAACGTTTGTCCGAACATCGAAAAGTAGTCAATCATGATAAATGTGAACTTGGCAAACCGGAACTTTTGTTCCTCGGCCACAAGATCACTCGAGAGGGTATTAAGCCTTGCGAGGATAAAGTGCGCGCTATTTTAGATTACGCCGTACCGTCCTCAATCAAGTGACTCAAGGCATTTTTGAGGTTAGTTAACTTTTATCGTCGTTTCATACCCCATGCTGCTGAACGTTTGCTTCCAATAACTGACCTACTTCGTGGCAATCCACGTAAGTTGTCGCTTACGGATGCCGCACGAGTAGCGTTTCCGGAGATTAAATCGACATTAGCTCAGACCACGCTCCTCGTGCACCCAGTTCCGTCCGCCACGCTAAGTATAGTGGTGGATGCATCCGACTTTGCCATCGGAGCGGTCCTGCAACAGTATGTTTCTGGGATATGGCAGCCATTAGAGTTCTTCTCTCGACGCCTCAATCCCACGGAAACCGAATATAGTGCTTTTGGTCGCGAACTGCTGGCTGCATATAATGCCGTTAAGCACTTCCGCCATGCAATCGAGGGTCGATATTTCATCCTCTTTACAGACGATAAGCCTCTGACGTATGTATTGCATACTAAGTCTGATCGTTACTCTCCACGAGAAGTCAGACATTTAGACTATATTTCTCAGTTCACGAATGACCTTCGACACGTTAAAGGTGAGTCGAACTGCGTTGCAGATGCTTTGTCGCGTATTCCGCTTAATGCCATTAAATCTCCGGTTTTAGACACCCCTGCCATGGCTACAGCACAGGCACAGGATTCTTCATGTATGGAAGCAGCTCAGTCATCGTCGCTACAGTGTCAGTCCGTACCTCTAGCCACCAGTGCTGGGACTATACTCTGCGACATGTCTACTGGCATACCTCGACCAGTCGTACCCTCTGCATATCGACGTCTCGTGTTCGATACCCCTCATGGACTCTCACATCCAGGCATCGCAGCCCGTCTCCGATTAGTAGCTGCACGATACGTCTGGCCGTCCATGAATGAAGATGTTCGCATGTGGGCAAAACAGTGTCTACAATGTCAACGATCTAAAGTGCATAGGCATGTAGCTTCGCCTATCGGTACTTTTGCTACGCCTGATGCTCGCTTCGATCACATCCACGTAGACATTGTGGGTCCATTGACCCCATCACACGGGTATACCTATTTACTAACGTGCAGCGATAGATTTACGAGGTGGCCCGAGGCTATTCCCATCTCTGTCGTCACGGCCGAATCAGTGGCTCGACATCTGATTGAATGATGGATAGTTTCATATGGTTGTCCTGCCACAATCACTATCGATCGAGGGCAACAATTTGAGTCCGATCTTTTCTCTTCATTAACTCACATGCTGGGTGTTACGAACGTTTGAGCAATGCGTAGCCAAATTCGCAACGGATCCCGAAATCAGAAGACGATTATCCGTGATATTCTACGATTCTAGATTAATAAAATAAACAATGACATAAACAATATACAAACCTCAATAATACGATCACAAGGACTCAACAACGAGAAACCGAATAGCAGCGTGTGAGCAGACAGCACGTGCGTCACGCAGGTCCTGAACAAGGATGTGCCAAAGTAGCGCTCTGGGCGCGAACAAACAACAATTGGTCCAGAAAAACAACCAGTTCGTAAAGACAGGTCAATAGTGTATGGAAATGAGTGATGTTGGGAAAAACACTGAATCGCGAGGGAAAAAGGGGGATTTTCCACGACCGGCTGTTACACCGCCCACCAAAATCCTACTGGATCCTTAGCAGAGTCAAAGGTTCGGTATAAAGGTACTGATTTTTCCTACCTGCCTAGGCCCTGCTGTCAGTGCGCGCGTCTAATGCTCGTCGTCAACGTTCTACTACTGGTCGCACCTAATCCATTGGATACATAGACGTGAGGCTAGTCTACATCTTCCACAAGACCAAATGACCGATGGCGGGCGTGAATGGTCACATAGACGTTGTCCTCGTAAGGGGCCGTCCGGTCCTGGATGTACGTGCTTGAGTGTGTGTGTGTGTGTGCGTGTGTGTGTGTGCGTGTGTGTGTGTGCCGGGGTAACAATGAAATCACAGGTATGACTACACATCAAAGGAGGACTTTCTGCAATGTCAACAAAAGACCGGGTGGCAAGAAAACGAGTAAATGTAGCATATGTGTGTGACCTGAGCTCCGCTACTTCCACATATGCAAGGGGCATTCGGTAGCGTCAACAAAAGGCAAAACAACGAACACTGTCACATGTGTGATGGGTTTACGGGATGTAGAGTGCGTCGTGCATGCGTGTATGTATCGGGATGTATAATGGAATCGCACTCATCACCATATATCGGAAAGAACCTTCTGTAATGTCAACGAAAGGACCGCGAGCACCTTAACGTGTTTGACGGAGATTGTGTGGTATATATGGTGTTTCTTTATCCACCTCGATTACTGGTGTGAAAAAGGTTTACTAGGCCTCAGGGTTATCAGCTCCTCCGTCTTCGCTCTCGAGTAGGTTAATACTGCGTATGTCACGAATGAGCACTCCGTTAGCTGTCTTCACCTTCACCGTTCTTATCATTTCGTCAGTGCTTTTGATGGTTTCCGTAACTACTCCCAAAGACCAAGCGCTGAAATGTGCGCGTTCGTCGGCGATCATAACCACGTCCCCAACTTTGAATGGTCTTGTTTTGGCCAGCCACTTCTGTCGAGTCTGCAAAGCCGGTAGGTACTCCCGTAGCCATCGCCTCCAGAAGACCTTGGCCAGATAGTTCGCTTGCTTCCACCCGTGGAGGTAGCTCCCACGAAGGTTTACCGGCCCTTGGAAACCCTCGTTCGACCTTAGCGTCAATAAGTCGTTCGGGGTGAGCGCCAGGTGGGTGGGGTCGCCGTTCAATACTGGAACCAGGGGGCGGTTGTTCAGGATTCGCTCCACCTCAGTCATGACGGTGTTCAGCGTCTCGTCGTCGGGCGGCTGCTGCTCCATGATTGACAGCAACATCCGTCTGGCGGACCGGATCATGCGTTCCCATATGCCGCCTCGGTGACTGGCCTGTGGGGGGTTGAAATGCCATCGTATGCCGTAGGCCACGGTTCGATTCTGCAGTTCGTCCCTGTTTATGTTCTTGTGCCAACGCTGCAATTCCCGTTGAGCGCCCACAAAGTTCGATCCATTATCTGAGTATATATCGGCCGGTACGCCTCTTTGGTTGATAAATCTTTGCAAGGCCCGTAGAAACGAATCGGTCGTCATCGAATGTGCGACTTCTAGGTGTACCGCACGTGATTTCATGCACGTCATGATACATCCGTATCGCTTTTCTAATCTTTTCCCGCACTTGATCCACAAGGGCCCGAAATAGTCCAACCCGGTGTCACTGAACGGCCACCAGCCCGTAGTCACCCTGCATTCTGGTAGTGGGGCCATGAGTTGTTTGCCTGCTGCGGCATTGCGTCTCCTGCATTGCACACACCGTCGGATTACGCGTTTTACAGTCTCTCGTCCTCTCAACAACCAAAGACGCTTTCGGATGACGCTCGTCACGTGACTTTCCCCGGCATGTCCCTCCATGGCGTGGACGTGTTGAATCATTATCTCTACTACAGGTTGTCTCGCAGGCAGCAGTATAGGATACTTTGTGTCGAAGTTCAGGTGGGCGTTGGTCAGCCTACCATCCACCCGCAGCAGTCCGTTGATGAGTTTGGGGTTTAAACGCTTCAGCTCGCCTCTTGGAGATGGCATGTCTTCATTGGTCGGCCCCACTTCTTCCGCCCTCTTGAGTTCTCGGGCGAAAGCCTCGCGTTGTATCATTCTGAAAATATCGTACTCTGCCGCTTGTAGCTCATCGGGTCCTATCGGGCCGACTCGTATCCGACCTGAGGGCCGTAGCCCTTTCATGACTAGTAAATTTCTCTTGAACCTGGTTAACCAAACTAGCGAACGAAGCGTCTTCATCCAGGAAGAAAACCTGACCAGTCGCGATAGAATGGACGACGCTTCGACGACGTTGGTTGCTATCACTACGCCTTTGATCTCCAGTTCCAATTCCGTAGGGGGTTTTAATTCGAACACGGGCCAGTCCTGTTTGGGCAATTGCAGGAAGTTTGGCCCTCTCGTCCACGTGTCCAGTTGCCTGAAGTTTTTCGCACCTCGGGAGCACAGGTCGGCCGGATTATCGTCAGACCTGACATGACTCCACTGGTGCGTGGCTGATTCATCGTGGATAATCGTGAGCCGGTTAGCAACGAAAGTACTAAACCGGCTCCGTACGTTGTTAATGTAGTAAAGTACTATCGTTGAATCCGTCCAGAAGCTCACCGACCAAATGTAGAGATCGAAACATCTCTTCACAGCTTGCACCACCCTGACTGCCAACACGGCTGCGCTGAGTTCAAGGCGTGGGATTGAGACCGACTTCAGTGGGGCAAAGCGGGCTTTGGTGAACAGGATCCTCGTGGTACATTGTCCATCTCCTGCGCACCATCGTCCGTACACCACAGCTCCATAACCGACTTCGGATGCATCGGAAAAAGCATGTAGTTCTCCAGTCCGTGTCGGATGGCCAGGGGTCAAACATCGTGGGATTCTTATGTCCCCTAATTTCTTCAAGGTGTTCAGAAATTCTTCCCAGTCCAGCCGGTCCCCTCGGTCCAGTGACTGGTCCCAGTCAACTTTCTTACGGCACAGCCGCTGCAGCAAGATCTTTCCGGGTAGCAGCCACGGTGAGACGAAACCGAGCGGGTCGAACAAACTTGAGACGGCAGATAGTATGCCACGACGGGTTATTGGCAGCTCCGGAACGTTCAGTTCGAAAACAAAATCGTCCGTTTTCGCGTCCCATTGTATCCCTAAAGTGCGCTCGATAGGAAGTGGAGAGCCGTCCAAATCTCTTACCCTTTCGGCCTTTCCGTGATACGGGATGACCTTCAGCACTTCTGAAGCGTTCGACATCCATTTAGTTAGATGGAAGCCGCCCTCTTCCAGCAATCTCGTCAAACCCCTGAACTGCTCTAGAGCTGATTCCACATCATCGAATGACCCAAGGTAGTCGTCGACGTAGAAGTTCCTGCTGACGCTTTCTACCACCGTCCGATGTACTAGATCGCCATGTTTGTTCGCTGATTCTCGGAGGGCGTAGTTTGCACAAAATGGTGACGATATGGCTCCGAAGGGGTGGACGGTCATCCTATAATTCACCACTGCGTTGTCCCGGTCGCTCCCTTCCCACCACAGGAAACGCAAAGCATCTCGTTCTCCTACCGGAATCTTCACCTGATGGAACATTTCCCTAATGTCGGAAGACAAAGCCACTTTACCCACTCTGAAACGGCACAAAATATCGATCATTGGTGTGGTCCAGTCAGGCCCCTGTAGTAGGCGATCGTTTAACGACTTGCCCTGGAACTTGGCCGCACAGTCGAAAACCACCCGCAGTTTCTTGGGTTTCTTGGGGTTGATAACCGGATGGTGAGGCAGATACCAGATACCCCTTTTGCTGTCGGTGTTGACAGGCATCTTTTCAACGTAACCGAGGGCCTCGTTTCGCTTCATCAAATCCGCGTATCGTTCCCACAGATTCTGGTCTCGAATGAAGCGTTCTTTTAGTCGTAGTAATCGTTGGAGAACATAATTTCTGTTGTCAGTCCACGGGTCGACCGGTGTGCGCCATGGGAGGGGAACCTCGAACTGTTTTTTGAGGCCTCTAGTGCCTTGCCGCACCGTTTGTAGAGTGAAGTGATCCTCTTGAGACAACGTCGGTCTTTCGTCTCCAACATCATGGAACTCCTTTTCATAAAGCCGTTGCAGATGGTACTCTATGCGGTCCGTTTCGGCGGATAAGTAATTCACGGACCCGCGTACCCCTACTGGACCGTATAACATCCATCCCAGAGCCGTGCGTACGTCATAAGGTGCCTGGCGGTCGCCCACTCTTTGGTCAAGCACCCAATGCGCCTCTGGCACGTCGCATCCGATGAGGAGATCCATCTCATCATCTTCCCAGTCTACAACGGTTATATCCTGCAGGTAAGGCCACCGAGTCAAGATTGCGTTGACCGACCTTGGTGCTCGCATGGGGAGATCCGCTAACGTGAATGCCTCCGTTGGTTCAATTTCCTCGTTAGTGTCTAGAGAGATGAGTTGCAGCCTTAATCTACCGCCAGTCATTACCTGTGTTCCGCCCACCGTGCTCACTGCTAACGACGTCTCACCTTTATCCAGTTGGTGTTTGTCGGCAAACCGCTCTTTCACTAAAGTGTTGTCGGATCCACTATCAACGAAAGCCAACGCCTTGACTATCCCAGTCGGAGTCACTACTCCCACGGCCACTACGCCTAAACGTACCGGTTTACTGACAGATTGTGAAGTTGAACAAATCACGCTGGGCTTGGCACTCGCCTCGGATATGGTTACTCTCGCCTGATGCAGCAGCCGATGGTGTCTGCCCGTGCAGCCCTTGTAACCACATCGATTCCTTGTTCTACAGGCTGCTGCCCGGTGCGTGGTGTTGAGACAGATGAAACATGCTCCTGCCATCCTCGCCATTCCCCACCGTTCGTCTATTGTGGCGTTGCCGAACTTGGGGCGTTCTGGTAGGCCATGGCTAGTACCACAGGACCTGCAATTTGGTTTCGCCGTAGCATCTCGTGAAATGACGTGTGTATTGGTCCAAGGCTGGTACTTTGCATGTTCCCGTACAGGGGTTTGGACTTGGCTAGTACCGGGCTTCTTTGCTCGGTTGCTGTCCCGGACGAGTCGGCCGAATCTGCTGTCAGCTATCTTCGTTTGCCTGTCTACGTATTCAGTCAGGTCTTCGAAGTTGGCTTCTCTGTCGCCTCGGCTTATCCGTTCAGCTTCTTCCGCCCACCGACCCTGTAGTTCGGGAGAGAGGTGACGGACTATGCCTTCCAAAGTGTGCATGGCGTCTAGGTCAGCCCTGTAACCTGAATGGTCGAGGGCTATTGAGCAGTTCTGCATCTTGATCACCAGGTCGGCCATGGTGTAGACGTTGCCCTTGGTTCTCTTTGCCTCTGCCATCACGCCCTCTATTAGGTTACGGGCTACTTTGAAAGATTGGCCAAACAAGTCCCTCAGAATCTTTCTTGCCCTTGTGTAGCCTTGTTCTGGATCGAGCATGGTGCACCCGTCGATAGCTTCTCGCGCTCGGCCTCGGCAGTAGTGAGTAAGGTAAAGAAGCCTTTGCCCAGGGTCGGTTACCTTGTTTTCAACGAACGTCTCGAACTGTCTGACAAACTTGCAGCATTGCTCAGCTCGCCCGTCGAAAACCGTTAACTCCACTCTAGGCAGATCGATCGATGGTGGTTTGTAGTCGGCGATCGGCGTGGGGTTCCCTACCTTATTGCACTCTAACCTATCGGAAGTGTCGAAGTCACTGGTCTCATGCTCTCGCTGTTTCTGTGTACACTTCTCTGCTTCATGCGCCTGTAGTCTAGCCGAAAGTAACTGTTGCTCTAGTTCTAGTATTCTCAGCTTATATAAATCGACATCCTTACGATCAATATTGCTTTCAATAACACATGAGCTAGAACTGACAGGACTAGGCGATCTAGCATTACCTAAAGAATCATAAGTACCCAAAACCTCCCCCAGAGACTTGCCGTATTACTTCCTGTCCGGATTCGACTGCTTTTGATCCTTTTCTTGGCATTTTGCGTGATTTTTCCTCGTTCCAAATTGATCTATTGAGTATTGTAACGAACGTTTGAGCAGTGCGTAGCCAAATTCGCAACGGATCCCGAAATCAAAAGACGATTATCCGTGATATTCTACGATACTAGATTATTAAAATAAACAATGACATAAACAATATACAAACCTCAATAATACGATCACAAGGACTCAACAACGAGAAACCGAATAGCAGCGTGTGAGCAGACAGCACGTGCGTCACGCAGGTCCTGAACAAGGATGTGCCAAATGTAGCGCTCTGGGCGCGAACAAACAACAGTTGGTCCAGAAAAACAACCAGTTCGTAAAGACAAGTCAATAGTGTATGGAAATGAGTGATGTTGGGAAAAACACTGAATCGCGAGGGAAAAAGGGGGATTTTCCACGACCGGCTGTTACAGATGGATACGGGGTCAGTTTCGGTAATATAACACGAATACAACATCTGGAAGATCAAAGGTGTCGATAACGGTGATGGTATAGTAAGTAGACGGTGAAAGTCACATTTCTAATGACCAGTTTGACAGGTGTGACAAATGATGGGAACGGAGCGGCGATGCAGCATGGGAAGTGTATCGCAGACGTTCACTCGTGGAGGGAACGCAGTGATCTGCAGAGCCCAAACACTGGATGCAACAGCATTGCGGATGCGATCGGATGGACCGATGAAGAGTGCAGGTAGTTACTAATTACTTCGCTGCCCACTGGAGGACTACTGAAAGATATTTCAGCGCCGGAATTTTTTTTCGTTGACCGATGAAGCAATGAACAGTGACAATAAAGGTGTCAGTGTTTGAACAGTATTAGCGAGCATATTGACATATGGGATTAAAATGAGTTGTATGAGTGCAGTGAGATCGAGTAGTCCGGGTTCAAGAAGTCCGATGGCGGAAATCTTGGGGAAGGCGATCGTGAGACGGGCGAAAATGGAGTCGTGTGTAAATCTCGTTTGTTCTGTCCAGCGAGAGAGTTTCCAAGTTATTCCTGGGATGAAGAAGGCGACAATCGTCTTTAGGGTGCAGGTTCTGAAAACAAAACAGAGAAGGCTGCTGTCTGGCAATTCTACCAGCTGTGGGTCAGGGGAGAAAGTCAGAACACCAAAATCATGCCAGTAACAGAAATGGGTGGTCGTGACTTTGAGGTCTGGTTTTTTAGTTTAAACAACATACGGAAAGCGAAGAAGACCGGTACTAGCGACTAATTATTGTGAGGCTTAGTGAGAATTACCAAAAAAGCAAGGAGGCGAGAATAGGCGACACTGGGGGAAAATACTTATGCGTAGTTTGATGAATGGTTTATGGAAGACCACATCGATTGTGGCGGTTCGTCCATCAGAACAAGGCCTGGAATCTCGTGTGTTGAAATAGGGTCTCAATGGGTAAATAGTTGAAGCGTGGATGAGACTGATACCTTGAGGACAATATTATATATGCTGCTATGTGTTTTCTAGCATTATAAATGCTCTTATACGTGGCGGCAGCTGATAAAAAAGGACCTAACCGACTACGGTAAAATCTGACAGCATGAAGAAAGAATCACCGGAGTAACGGCGGCCAATAGGGGGTCGTGGTCAGAAGAGTTGCAAACAGGAAGTGGCTAAACAAACACGTGGAGTATGTTGTTGACAGTCATGGGCTATAGGCTGGACTGCTTTTATTTGCTAACCATAAAACAGAATGCTCCTTACCATCCGTCGGTAATAACTGTCTACTGAACAAAGTTGTTAATCTTTTGGTTAGTATCCCAGGCCCAGTTCGTATGCTCGGATAATAGACATGTAGGAATCATGCATTCGGATGAGTTTTTGACAGTTAGATGTTTATTTATCTCTTTTTTGAATAATAAAGAGGCCGAAGGCATTGACCTAAGTTGAGGTGGGAGTTTGTTCCAGAGGGAAGAATATTTAACAATAAAGAAGTCTGACCGCATCGCAGTCCTGGATACTGGAATCAAAACCATAGAGTCCCTATGTCGTAAAAAATAGTTGGAGGGAGTTTTGACCTGGGAAGGGGCTGAATTGCAAGATGTACATTTTACAATATTGCAAAAGAAAGACAGGTTCATTCGTAGACGGCGCAGCCATAGGGGCTCTAGGTGCAATAATTCACACCTTTCCATATAATTTAAAGGCGAGGAATATCCTAGTAGTTGTTTGGTAAATCTACGTTGTACATTCTCAATTGCAAATCTGTCAATCTGCCGCATGTTAGAAAAGACGACAGTGCAATATTCCAGAAGTGGTCTGACATGAGTTTTAAAAATGCCTAGCTGGCTCCCTGGAAGACCGAAGGTTCTATTAATCAGACCAATTAGCCGTCTAGCTTTAGCAACCTGCACGGCCGAATGTTCGGAGAAATTAAATGTACAAGAATATTGTAATCCCAAGTCCCTTACCTCTGGACTGTTGGGGATGAACTGAACCACACACTTATACATAAGGATACAACTTTTGACAGCGGAGAACTTCATCGACCATTGGTTGCTCCATGAGTCTAGCGATAGTAAATCGCACGTTATGCTAGCAATGGTAGAAGCTAAGGCGTCAGGTTCAAAGGAGTACATAATTTTCATGTCGTCTGCAAAAAGGAACGCAGCCCCGTGTGTGATGACGTTAAAAATGTCAATAACATATATAAAAATGTAAGGTACCCAGTACACTACCCTAAATAACTCTACTAGTAGCTGGTCGAGGTGATGATAAACTGCCATCAACGTCCAACACCTGCTTTCGGGATGTTAGATATGACGAAAACCAACTCATGATCGGGTCAACAATTCCGTAGGTTTTCATCTTTGCCATGAGCCTATCGTGGGATACTCGATCGAAAGCTTTAGTCATGTCAAGGAGGATTACGATCACTGATTTACCACTGTTAGTGGCCGTAGTTATTAGGTTAAGGAAGTCACTAATACAGGTGGCACACGATCATTTTTGAAGAAAACCTTGTTGTCCAGTGTTAATGAGGTCATTGTTCAGTAGATGAGTTTTCAGTTTATTTTTCATCAGTCTTTCCATAATTCGAGAAACTATAGGGGTGTGGTTCACTGGTTGATAGTTGGTTAAGTCCTGGAGTGAACGTTTCCTAGGAATTGGGATAATAACTGATGTTTTCCAATGGGAGGGGAAAACGCTACTGCTCATAGATAAATTAAAAACCTTTGACAGCAAGAATGGGATATCAGTTCCACCTAGACTGAAAGTAGCCGGTGGTACGGCATCTGGCCCGGGGTGATATGACCGCCTAACTTTAGAAAGCTATACTGGTAAGTCGTTTGGGTGAAATGCAACCACTGAGAACTGTGCAGATGTCAGCAGATCAACGTGATATAGGCATGGGGAGTCATCGGTCGTTAGAGACGAAGCAAAATAGGCACTGAATGCCCCGGAGATCTCTTGGGAGTTCGTTAAATAATTGTTGTTATATATAATGGATGAGATAGGAGAACTGCACTGACTGTTTCTCAACTTTATCAGCTTAGATAAAGCTTCGGGCCTCTTGGGGTGACTCAGCGCCCTTAATTCCTGTTTTTACTGAGGGACATTTCAATCAATTTCATAGAATGAGATAAACGGTTCATCTGCAAGAAAAACGAAAAGTCTCTCGACCTAAGGAATTTGCGTTGTAGCATAGAAAGATTCTGCTTTAATCGACAAAAAACTGTTTGGTTTATCTCTCCCAGGTAGACTTTGGGTTGGGGTGATTACGTCAAGACATGCATTTAGTGTGGAGTAAAGATGATCCACCACGGTATGCGAGTCATCAGATAAAAAGAAAGTATCCCAGTTCTGCGAGCGAATGAGTGGGGGTAATTGGTTCCAGCTAGCTTAGTGGAACGGTCTTTTAACGGTTGGTTTGTGGACGGTTCGTGTTGGCACTGAAAACTTACATTTTACCGGCAAGTGGTCACAACCTGAGATGCTGTTCACGACAAATGTGTGTACGCGAGATAATCCTGCCGTAAAAATGAGATCAAGAATGCTACTGCCTCTAGTTGGGCACATCACCTGTTGAGTCCATCCTCCTAAACAAATGCTGGTCAAGAAGTGTAGTAAGTGATGTGGGGCTTTCAAAGTGGACTAACGTACGCCTGGTGCGTTAAAGTCGCCGGCCACCAGTTCTGGGCCGGGTATGTCCGCAAGAACGTTTAACGCCTCTATGATAGGCAGGAAGTCGTTTTGACTAGTATTCGGGGGGCGCTAGATGCAACTAACAATGAAGTCAGAACATCCTGTGATGACCTGTAGCCAAACTAAATCCGGCAAGTTATCGAGTATGGGGTGCTAAAATACTTTCGCTCGCATGTTTTGTCTTACGTGTATAAGGCAGCCTCCCCCTCGCTGAGTGAGTCTATTTTTCCTGAATGCTTGGTATCCGGTGATAGCGATATCCTCATTTGGAGTGTTGCCTGTTAACCAGGCTTCGGTAATTAAAATAAGGTCATAATCAGACGTGAGCAGTAATATATGCAGCATTCGCATCTTATTCACTATTGAGCGTGCGTTCAGCATAAACAATGGAAACCGTTTATTGGAGTCAAGGCTAAAGTAAAGAGCTCTATGGGATTCCGACGTTGCATTTGCTGAAGGCGGATCGGCTGGCGCAATCAGTATTCCTTGAGATTGAGTAGTCGGTAATGTGGACGGTGAAATAAGCTGAGTAGAAGCACCTGGCGTGGCAGTCAGCTTGGTTGTTAAGCTAGGCTGGATATGGCTAGTACTGATGAGATTCGTTAGATTGGAAGGATGTCGGCGGTTAGTAAGTCTACTTAGTTCGGAACAACACCGCAAAAGTTCACTATCGAGTGCTTTACTACTGGTAGATACTGGTGGCTGGGACGTAGAGATATGAAGAGAAAGGTTTAAGTAGCTGTTAAGTGGGAAAGGAAAAGGAAGTGTAGCAGCCTCAGGTATCTTGGCACCTGCCTTAACACGGGCGGTAACACAGGTGCCCTATTGATATCAGTAATTTAATGGGCTGTATCCTGGAGGGGGAATGTGAAATGGAAGTGGGATATACGGGTGTTGGTTGGCGTAGAGACTGGGAGGTCGTGGGTACTGTTGTAAGTGGCCTGCGATAGAAAGGGATTCAGGGTAGGTGAGATCCGTGAACGATAAAAGGAAGGAGATTCACTTGTTCTCTCTGACCTTCCGCTTACCTGTTTCTTTCTTAAATCGTCTGCCATTACCACTCCCGCATCCTTGAACCAAAGTCAGTTTCATTCTCTGCTTCTATTTTTTGCTGATAGTCCACACCTTTCCGGCCACCTTGTAACTATATTTGCTCTGCGTTCTCTGGCCAATCCCGTCATCACTAACTCGCATCTTCATAATGAACGTCTATTTACTAACACTTCCTTTATCCTTAACCGACGTCAACTGGTACACTTGCGGTGAACGAACTAATCCATCTACAATGATCTTTTTTGGACCCCTTCCGTCCTTATCCCCCTTTATGAACTCTTCTTCGCAGCAGTCACCATTTTTGTGATCCTAAGATTGTTTTTTTTTCTATCAGTTGATCCATCTTCTCCCCCCTGTCATACTGCAATTATCTTCCGTGATTCTGACTCAGCAGATTCAACATACCTGTCTGTTCCGATCTCTGTTATTCCCGCGTTCCATCACTCGACGGTTCTACGCCCCAGCTTCTCTTTTTTGAAGGCTTTCCATGTTCCATCGCTTATTTAGGGCGTGTATATGCTCTACTTTCTCCGGTTTTTCGCTGGCCCTTTCCCCGGCCGCCTTGCAGCTGCGTCTCCCAGTATGCGAACTTTCAAAAAAATGTATGCACCTCATGACCACCGTATACTGAATTGTCCATAATATTCCTTCTATCTCACCCACCCTCCATGATTTGCATCACTTTTTCCTTGTTTTACACTGACTTTCTAGCCTTTTATCGGTCACTTATCGCAGCGTAGCAAAGCTCCAATGCCATCCCCTCTTCTTCCACGTAAATCAATTTATTCTTCTTCGTCTTTCATTAATACGTTTGTTTCAACCGATTTTTAGTCTTTGTCATGTAAAACTCCCAGTTTTCAGCTAACTTTATTTGGATCCATCAAAATCCAGCACTTAAATTTTACTTTGAAATTTGCCAGGCTTCCACTCGAATCCATCACAGGGTCCGTTTAAAATCCGTCAGTCATTCCCCGGAGGGTATATGTTTATCCCAAGCTTATCGCTGTAAGGTCTATCCATCTTATGCTTGTCGCACCTTCTTTACATTATCTGGACGTATCCACCTGTATAATTGCCTGTAACGTTTGCTCATGTAACTGGCCTGCTTTGGTCTTCTCCGAAATAAACCACAATTATCACTGTCAATATTGGGAAAAATGGGCGGAGCTGTCCTTTAGAGCTTCCCGCCTTCATGCTGAAATAGTCGCAGTCTCCGAGACCTGGCATTTTCAAAGTGATCATATCTCACAGGGAGTGCCGGACCACTATATTATTTACTAACAAGGCAGTGAAATTGACACAACAGGTAGTGATGTAGCTTTTCTCATCAGAAAAGAACTAGCACACATGCGAACATTAGAAAGTTTGTGTAAGGCAAGCTCTGAAAAGTGTGCTATCACCACAAACCTTTGCTCTAATATTGCCCAATGATCCTTTCAGGCGACGAAATTTAACGGAGTTGTGCTATGAAGCATACAAAGGCGTATTGCGAAACAGCTACTTGGTTGGTCCACGTCTTTTAACTAAAGAGGTTGGAGCCAACATCTGAATCGTGACCTAATTTGGCTCCACAGCTTGAGACCGAACTTAGTCTTAGTGCATAACTAGATCCATAACCGGTCTTTCACCTCTAACCCAGTAAGCTTCTCCCGTGAAACCCCCAACTAACTTCGGCACAGGTCTGTTACCATCCCTTCTAGTATAGCTAAGTCTGCCGTACGGTCACATTTTTCCTTTTTGCCTACTACATGTTCTGGAATAAGTTGCCCGCCAACATTCGAGCGTCTCGGACCAATTCCTTGTTTCTGTCGGCACTCATTCCACATCTCAAGGCAACACGCGCACTTCGGTTATCTATTATGTGTATAGCTAACGATATTGCGTATGAGAGGGACCTTGAATTCTAGGGCCAACTCCTTCTCAGACCCTGCTCCCTCCAATTGAGGACACTATCAACAATAGACAGTTTCATCTAACTGGCTGAATTTTCAAAGCTTGACTGTCGGTGGCCTTTCCCGTAATAAGTAGACGGAGTTGAAATACCACCATTTTCCTGCGCCTTGTTTCTTTCTTCTTCCTTAGCCGCGGATAATCTTGCGATTCCCGCCTTATTGGTTTTATTTGCCTCCGATAAACTTCAACCCACAGCAGGAGCACACCGTGACTGTCTTTCTTTATCTGTTTGCATTTTCCAGTCCTCGCTTATGCGCCTCTCACCCTCAGCGTTTTTCAGATGCCTTAGCGTCATGAAGATCTCTCCAATTGTAAATGAGCCTCGGTAAGCCGGTGTACCGTCGCTCAGCAACGGCCGGCTCCGCCCTCTGAGACCACTCACAGCCTGACCATATCATCGCGGACCTCATACTCACATAGGTGAACTAGGCCCCACATGCACAACCATCAGTGAGCATTTGTGCCACTCCGAACGGTGCTAGGCTCGGTCTAATCCGCCGATTCGTCCGGCGCACTTAGAGCCTGCAGGCTGTCGGCAACAATGTCTGAGCGCAATTAAGCTGGCAGATCACACTCCCGTGATCACTCCAAAGTAATTAGGTTGGTTGTCTAGCTCGTGGCCAGCCCCACCCACAAGGACCGGTTGCGGATTGCAGGCTCTAACTCTCCTCGCCCTAAAGCATCCAATGCTTTGGTTACAGACTGCAGGGTGCCGCCATCTTTGTTCCGCCACGGTACACTAACATATCACTCCTGTCATCACTATTATTACTTCCATTTTTGTCGTTCTTCCACGAAAAGCACACCCACCCATTTTTACCTGCTCCTGTTGACAGTCACCGTGTTACATCTCATTGCACTTTACTATGGTATCACTCACTTTACTCTGCCGACGTCCGTCAATATTTCTCTTCCATCTTTATCGTAACTGCCGGCTCCTAATCTCTATTCACTTGGTATCACCCTATGCTCATAAAGCTCACTGATCGCACTCCTGTGCATCACTGCCTACCGTTCTGTCATATCCTCCCTCGTTCTCCCTTCTCATGCCTAATGCAACCACGCACCAGTCCCACTCGCACCCATTACCAATTCCCATATTACAACTCGTCCTTCCAAACTTTGAATCTTGTACAACCACACTTATTATGTAACCACCAGCACTATATTTTCCCTGCTTGACTCCGCCATTCCCCTTAGATCTTTCCATTGGTCAGTGCCCTGATTAGCATCATCCAGCTTCATCCACTTGTACAACTGTCTGCGGGCACGCGGGCCTCCAATTCCGTTGCCTCAACTCCGGCGCGCATTCACCTCTTGTGCCTCGTGTTCATCCACTGGTTAACCTGTCCTGGTGCTTCTTTCTCCTCAGTCTTCTTCGTGTTTCACCTGCAGTAAAACGTCCTGACTGGTTACGTCTCACGTGTATCTCCGGTCCGTGCTCTCAACTCCTGCTTCTTTTATTGCCCGCCACGGGTATTTTGTGTGCCTTTCAAGCTGTTCTACTTTTTCACTTTCCACCTAACGTAAAATCATCGTTGCATCATTTTTTCATTTACCGTCTTAGTTCGTTTGATCCGTCATTACATCATTCCTCTGACACTCCCTTTATTTGTTCCTCCCAAACTGTTTTCCGTCACCGCCGTTGCATCTTTGATCCACACAGAGTCTCAGCTCCTAGGTACCTTTCCCCACTTTTGTATGCATATTAGCTCTGCGCAACCCCTCCATTTCCATCGCTATCTTCTTCCTGCCGAATAATGTGAGTCCATTTAACAAAGCTCCTCCCATTCTGGAGAGTCATCAGATGTCTCACCCATATCAATCAGATTATTGGATCCACCTTTATCCGTTCGGTTCCATCCTTTCCTTCACCTTCCCTCTTTTATGAACTGCTTTTACAGCCGTCAATATTTCTGCGATTCAAAAGTCTTTTTCTTCTTCTTGCCGATCCGCCTTATCCACCTGCTGTGAAGAAAACTCAACAGGATATTCCCAAGTTGAATGTGTACCATTCGACCTAACCCCACCTGCGCTTCTAATAGCCGTTTTTTTCTAGAACTCCACTTCTGTTGCTCCTACTCCTCTCATACATGTATATCTATATATACTTTAGCTCTGCACCTTATAGTTCTTCTCCGGCCGTATCTCATGCTATCTCCCCGCTGACCGCTATAATACGCCCCCATTCCTTCCTCATCCCTGCCTCACATCTACCGTATCGAATCCGTCCAGGCAATTTTTTCATTTCCTCAGCCCTTCAAGACTTTCATAGCTTGCTCCCTGTTTCATAATGAGTTTTGTGCTCTGTTTGCTGACCATCTTTTGCAGGGTACCAATGCTTCATTGCTCTTTAATCCCTTACAGTGGGTCTTCCTTTGTTCTCCATCATCTACCGCTACTTCAGTTTCACATACCGATTTCTAACCCCTCTCGAGTATGTCTGTCGTTATTCAGATATCTCCACCTGGACCAGTCAGATTCTCCATTTGAACTTGACTTTCGTATTCACCTGAAATCCATAAGATTCCCCCTTGGGTTCATTTAAACCTCCTTCACTTTTCTTTGGTGTGCAAACACCGATCATACCCTTGGTTCCCTTCAATCTCCCTTATGAGCTTGTCTATCCTACTTTTATCATGCATATATTTTCATCCTCACGAGTGTCGTCTGTCCATTCTATCGCTTCTTAAAATTTGGCCATCCGCCTGGTATGCATCAAAAGCCTCCGAAATAAAACAATATTAAGATGGCTGGTTGGTAAGACAGCCGCTGCCCGAACTCAAGTTTACCTGAAAATAAACCATTGACAAAAGCACTATAGCAGCTCCAGGCATCAGGTGGCCCACTTTTAACAGTGAGAGACTCCAACTTGCCAAGAGTGGATTGGAAGGCAAGTGGCTGTGTCCCAGGTGGATCGGAGAAAATATTTGAAGAACGGATGCACCGCAGGTCTCTGTTTCCGCACACTGATGGGACCACAAGTTAGGGATTAGAGAAGCGGCAGTCACTGCTTGACCTAGTGAATACAAGGCACGAAAAAGACACAGTAGGGTTGGATTGGCTACTACTTTTGGACAAAAGCATCCACGCCACCATCGAATTTTCCTCTGTTTGAGGCATGTGGAAGCCTCAGGACAATACCGCTGAATTTTGGGAGGTTGAACACAAAGGAACCCAGAACTGAGGCTGCAGACCCAGAGTAGCTTGTTTTCCTGGAGACTTGAGGTTTTATACGGTTTTGAAGCTTCGAGCCCAATGAACAAGGCCCTCGAGAGTCTTTGATCGTCTGTCAGTTTCATCGAGCTGAAACCAGAGTAGAGGGCGGCAAGGGCTAGGTGGGAGAGGTAACAAAATCAAACTATACCCAAAATTATGCGGTCTCGCTATGGACATTGCCTTAGGCAGACTGGGGGCGCGACGATCATAAACATATAACGGAATGGAAATACAATAAAAGACACTCCGCTCGCGCTGTCTACATAAGCTTTCCGACCCCGCCTTTCTCATTTTCAACCTTTTTGGGTTTCTTGCAAAACCCCCAACCAGATGGCCGATGTCTGATTCAGTTGTCAGTACACGGTTGAAATAGTTATACTTTGCGGCCTCTGCTCTGAAGACAACCCGGTACACTTACGGTTCACAGCTATCGGCTAAACCTCGCCTGCGTTGGGCGCAGGAAAGAGGAAAGTAATCATTGCACTTTTATGGTTTACCATCCACCACTCCACTTTTCCTATGTTCTTCTCGAGACCACGCTCCACTATTGGTGTCCGAAGTCAGAGTTGATTTGTCTGCTACGTTGTGGGCTCAGCTACCCAACTTAGACGTCTACTGGCGCCAGCTCCCATAAAAAAATCATTTTGTCCTTTATTGATAGGTGCCCGTTTTCAGTTAATTCTCCGGTCTCAGGCTAGAACTCGGTTGCCTCATCGTGATTTTCTTGCACTTTTCTCGTTTACTCGAGTCTTACCACGTAGATTTCTATTCTTCAATAACAAAGACTTACTGATCTGCGCATATGCTCGTGGTAAGTTTAGGCCCCACCCCGCCCGGAATCATTTTACCTCTGATTTCAAATAACCCCAGGGAATACCAGCATGTTTACATTCACATGAGAAAGCCTCGCCTTAATTTTGATTAATTTCTTTCCTTTTCACTACTTACCATCCTCGTTCACAGCTGGTTCAACAACAAGACTGATGCCTTCCTTTTTTTATCATTCCTCCTCCTGATCCCACCCCCTTCTATTGTTCCTTTCCTGGTTCTGGGGTGAGTCCCCCATCTCATCCACCACATACCAACTAAATTATTTTGCACTCCGACTTAGCCTGTGCTTGACATCTCCCTATATCTCTACTATCACCCGACTACCCTGGAAGACTACCGCTCTCCTTCCGCTGATCCCCTAAAGATCAGCCCACTGGGTGTCAGATAACAAAATGTTCATCGTACGGTTTCTACTAGGACGACTACCATAGCCTGCAGCTGGAACACTCTCCAGGCTGCTGCACTCCCGGTCTCTTTCAGAATACACTGGTTACTTGGACAGCTATCATCCAACTCAAAGTTCTGCCGGATTACCGTACGGACTAAACGACTTGGCCAACCGGACCGACAATGGTTTAAGCCTATACTCAAGCCTGTTGATTTTATATGGGGCAACTCACATGGCTGACCAGCGATCTTGATCCTACAACTGAAATGACAGTCTCTCACGTAAGCCCCGCAGGATCACAGAGTGGATTCCCGACACAAATCTTCATCCCACACCGGCTCAACACTAATCACCTCTGTTCCATACAATCATTTCAATTCATTCTGCGTGGCAGTACGAAATCAATGGCCTGAACCCAGCGCCCGCCGCTGCGTCCCCAAACTTCCCCACACAGTTCGCCAACCTAGCTCCTTTTTATCTCCCTCCCTCACTGTTCTACCTGCCATCACCTGCAATCAAGGCCTTTGTGAAATAAAATACCGGCCACCTGTGGCCAACTAGAATTTGGGTGATAATCCTCTTATCACGTATGCAGAAAATGTTACCTCTATGCTCTTCCAACTTCTTCTTAGCCACATCAGGAGCGTTTGCCTCCAGTACACTGTTTTCTCAGCGGCTCCTCTTTGAAAGTCCGCTCTGCGTCCATGCACCATTCATGCTCTTCAAAAGTTCACCGAGTTCCTCGTGAAGCTTTCTGCCTTAATATGAACTTCCATATGACAATGAAGTCACCTATACAAAATGGTCTATCTAATCATTACAACTGACTCACGTGTACTTATTTCACAGCCCCCCACCCACAATTAGTTACCCAAAGTTGGATCAATCTTTTATATTCCGCTGTCATCTCTGACTGAACTTTGATAACCCTATTAGTACTTTATTTTTACCCGTATCCTTCGGTAACTCCTCCACCTGGTTACTTGCTATTCATCGTTGAAATATCCAGTTGGCACACCCTAACATCCTTCGTCTGGACGCCCTGACCTGTGGCTGCCAGTTTTCGGAACCTGTAAGGCACATGGTGTATTATTTCTGCCTGAATTTGCTATTCATTGTCCCGTCCGACGCCTGTTGATTTACTGGTCCTTGCGATCGCTGTATTTTTAACAATCTTCAGTATCGCCTTTATCAGCATTCCTTAGTTCGTCCGGCTACCTACAAAGCCCTCCCTGAATTCGAAACTGGTTTACAGTTCACGCGTTAACCATCCCTACTGTGGTTTACTCAAACGCTACTCAGCTTTACCGTTTTATTTTGGTTACTGCGTGATTCACAAAAATTTGAAAATTGTAAATACCCCACATTGTTATATACTGCTGTATTCTCTGACCCTGCCTTGTGCATATGTCTTGACCACAGTCAAGAAATATACCATCATCATTTACCTTATTATGTCTATCTCACTCTTTTGGACAAGGAACTACTGAAAGAGACCCAGTTAGAGGTCCAGCTCTTCTTTGAAGATAGTTTGTTTCTGCAAGAGAACAATATCTTCCGGTAGAGCTTTTCACAGAGAAGTGACCCTGTACCTAATAAAGCTAGTTCGCACAGAAGTGCGTGGACTCCGCTCAAAAGCCTTTCTTCTGTGGCCATGGGGAGAAAAGGCTGCACAGACGGAGAAAAGGCAATCGCCTTGACCTGATTCAAAAAAGTGAAACATCGAAAACAGATCTGTTACGCGCTTCAATTCAAGGAGATAGAGGTTGAGGAGTAAGAGGCCGACTGACTAAGGTAGGTGGGACATTTTCTATACTGCTTTGGTATAGGCCCTCTGAACTCTTTATAGGATCCCACGATCTCGAAAAAGACAAAAGTGCAATTTGTTACTACCGCACTCTAGCAGATGACCAATATACGTACCGAAATAGTGAGTACGTCATCTCTTGAGGTGCTCGGGATGGACCTGCGAATCATAATAAGGGCTCGAAAGGCAGACTTGCTCGCAAGTTAGCGATGATTGGGGGAGAGGTTACGATCCCGCCAGAAACCGAGCGCCTTGAGTCGGTCACCCCTAGACAGTGTGGCTGCTCCGGTAATGGAAAACATGTGACCAGTCTCTCTGTCGAAAGACATGCTCCTCGGACCAGAGTTTTGTTTCGCCAACTGCAACTTGCAGGCCTTCAAACCTTGAACTGCAGAGAGTTAAATCGTCTGCGTACAAGGCAGTGTTCACAGTAAGGGCTGTCGGAAGATCGTTCATGTAGATCAGGAAAAGAAGAGGACCCAAGACCGACCCTTGTGGGACCCCAGCTGTTACTGGGGAGGGTAGAGACAAAATATTCCCCACCTTAACTATGAAGGTGCGGTCGGTAAGGGGGCTGCGTAAGACGGCCAACGTGGAGCCTGTTATCCAGCATGTTTGCAGCTTTTAAAGGAGAGCCATGTGGGACCTTACGAAGATCTCATCAAAACCGATGAGCGCAGCGTATGAGGGCTGGCCAACATGGTAGGCTTTCGTAAGACTATCCTTGACAGCAAGCCTTTTGGTCATGCATGATCAGCCGGGAGAAACCCATTGTTGGGACGAGCAGAGGATCCTATTTCTATCCAGATGGGAAAGAACCCCGCTCCTAAGTATTCTCTCGAAACTTTTGCTGGTGATGCTATTTAAACTTATGTCTCTGTAGCTAAAAACAAGATGTCTACGATTTTTCTTGTGGATGGGTGCGACGACTGCTTTTATCCAGCTGCTGTGGAAAATTTCATCATGAAAACATAGCTTGAGAAGAGATGAATGGTGAACAACTAATATATCCGCCGCTTCTTTGAGAATGCCAGGGTGGATTAATTCAGGGCCCAAGGAGCAATATTGGCTCAGCCGATGAAAACCTTTTGCAACTGCACCAATGTGAATAGTGATATGGCTAAGGGTAGAGCTCATAGGTATCGGGTGCATGGCGGTGTGGGCTGGTATCGGTATGGAGCCGAAACTTTGCGAAAGTGTGAGCTGAAGGCCTCGAAAGCTTGGATAGGGGAAGTGATTGGAAATCCGGCACGATCTCTGAGAGCGAGTGGCGTCGGAGCTGTGCCCTTAGACAGTGCATGTACTGGAAGAAAAATGCTTTACTAGTCGATGCTCGAGCAAGTACAGATAGCTGGACTACATTTTGATAAAAACCTTTTCTTGTCTTGCATTTGTATCGGATAAATATGAAGTCTTCTGCACCGTGGGCAAGACCTGTGGCTTCATGTCCAGCAAAAAGGCATGTGCGCTCGTCTATAAAGCGCCTAGTGGCCAAGGGAGGTGCCACTCACCAGCCTGTGGAAGACAAAACCTGGGGACAAATAGCCTATCAGCTAGGGAGATCAACTCTTTGAGATTCTCTGCTATCTCATCGGCAGAGTTACCTGGGTTAGCTGGGTTTAGCTGGGAGCGAATAAATGCCCTGACGCGGTCAAAGTTGATCCTTTTGAAGGATTCCGAAATTTTTATTTCTGACGAAAGTGGAGGACACTTCACAACAAAATTGAACCCATCAAGAATGTGGTCACTTTTGCCAAGAAGTTGCAAGTAGCGCAACACATCTAATTGGAACCACTCATTGACCATGACCAGGTCTAGTGGGGACGGGTAATGTCCTGTGCGTTATCTGGTCGGATATTTAACCTTCTGTGCCCATGGTTTCCTGAGTGTGAGATCTAAGGGGCATATACCAAAGGTGACATCAGGGGCATCAGCTCTTTGCCAGTCGATACTGGATGATTTGAAGTCACCGGCCATTAACGGATGGATGAAGTCTGCGTTGCCTTCCAAAAAGCCCATTAAGTCTTTGAGACCCAGGCTGTCGGTTGAACTGTATGCAGAAGAGCGATGGACCACATCAAGCAGTGGGATGTCTGTCCCCATGGGTGTAAACCTAACCCATAAACAACCATTATATGAAAAGGTAGGAGCTTTTATTATGGTAGGAGAAGAGATAGATTTATCGTAGTATATGATAACCCCACCCGCACGACCTCTGCTGGAGTCCTGCTTTGCTGTGAAGCATCCCAGAATGATACTTCGGCCGCAAGCATACCAGGGATGAGCCAAGTTTCTGTGAGGGCTACGATCTGAGTCTCCCTATCCGTCGCCAGCTGCCAAAGCTCCGGAGTTTTATTCAGAGCACTCAAGCTATTCTGTAAACGCTTGAACACATGCTCAAGAGTTTTTCAGAATCTCCGAAGACAACCGATTTGGGGTTTGAGGAGGGGGAAAGAAGTGAAGTTATGGGTGGTACTGAGGTCCTGGGGGGATTCGGGAGCTGAGGATATGGGAAGGTCGGGGGATAAACAAACTGTTGGGGGGACTGGTGAGTTTTAATGTCTGGTAACCTGGGAGGCACCACCCTAGGCTGACGGTTTATAACCCTCAGTCTCCAAAAATGATGGGCTGCTTTTTGTGGCCTACATTTTTCAGCCCTGCGTGATTTACTGCTCTGAGTCTTCTTGTTCGTTATCCTGTTTTGCAGGACCGCGTCAAAGACTCATTCCTGTGCCTCAGCCTTCTCACTGGAGCCTTCAACAGAAACAGGTTGCGGGTTTGTGTATGGACTCAAGGATGGGTGAGTTTTGCCCGTCAATACGGTCTTATCCGAGATGATAGGATTTGAGATACTTCTTGTAGTCTTGGGACTTTTGGTAGCACCAGGTCTACCACTAGGGGTACTTTCCGCTGTGGTAGATGGAGTGAGTGACGAAGCAGCGGACGGTGTACATGGAGCCTGATCCTCAAGGCAGGTTACCTGGACGACAATGAGCCCACTGAGATTGGAATTGGCTTTTTGTGGGTTTCTGGCTTAGACTTCTCACGGAGGAGCCCCAGGCGAAGTAGCTTGTCAGCATATATTCCCCCGAGCCCTTCGTTTCCTTCCTCTAGCTTTGTGGCTAAGGAAACAATTCGTTTGGCTGCCTCTGTGCAGAAAAATGCTAATGGAGTGCCGTGTACTCGGTTGGTGCCTTTGGTTACCAGCCAAGAGGACTGACTTTTAAATGGGGGAGGGAGCTTAAAGGGGTTATACACCTGGGTGTGGGTGTCGCGGGGACGATCCGAGTTGGGGAAGTGACCTTAAAGTACGACCCATGTGGAACATTTCTTTGTGTCTTGCAAAATCTTGGAGCCACTAAGAACTTGCTGCTCAGATTATCTACACACCTGCTCGGCTGCCTGGGATATTGGGAGGGATTTGATAACCAAGCTCCTCAGGCTGGTTAACTCATCCATGAGGAGGAGGACGGTGGCTTTTAGCTTAACTGTCTCTGCGGCCTGACTTCAGACTGCACATGTTAGTGCACCCGATGACAGCGCATCATGGAGGACCGTCTCATCCGGATTGAGGAATGAGACATTGGCCACAGGGAGGGAATTACCTTGCCTCATGGGGAAAGTAGCCTCTACTGAAGAAGTGGTTATGTCAATGGTGGGAGAGTTGACAATATTCAGGATCAAATCATCACATATATAGATTGGCCTAGATGGGGGAAACGAGATGTGTTGAATCAACTTCAGGAATATCTAGACTCACCAAGGGAGGCAAACACACCTCTGCTGTAGGGAAGGAGGAAAATCAAAGAAAATGAATATGGCGCAAGATCCAGTAGACCTGAAGCCACAGTACAGTTCCCCCTTTCCATGAGTTCAAAAGTAAGGTTAAGCCATCCTGGTGACAGCGGCTGTTCAATAAGAAGGCCGAAAGAGGGATAAAAGCTGGTCTTCAGAGCCGCCGGTGGCGGAAGGGCCTGGCTACGGCAAGGAAACTACAGAAACTCAGTAGTAAAATCCAGTTGACCGCATGGAGTAACTTTAGGCCAAGAGCTGAAACCTAATCAAAGGAGCTGCTATGGAAGCGTTCGATCAAAGGCTTCGCTTATGACTGAAGTAGGAACCGTCGTCTTCGGGAATGAGCTGAAATATACGATGCCGATGAAGGCAAAGGATGAATTCAGCCTGCACTTCGAGTTTTTGGATAGGCGTGATGGGGGGGACAACCAACGTTGACTGAGTCTCAGATGGTTGCCCCCACCGTTAATAACCTGCAAATAATGGAAAGGGAGACAGGGAAATTATTGGGAGTATTGAAGACGCTGGTCGGTGGAAGCCGAAGGTTTGCTTCCAGCCGTCATCAAGCCACTAGCGGCCGTGATCAGTGAATCTCTTTCCTCTCTACTGAGCCACAGCCATTTTAGGGGATCACCGTTGCTCTTGAAGTTAGCCGTAGTTGTGTCGATCCACGGGGAGGGGGAGTCACGGCAAGGCTAGTGGAGTTGCTTTCCTGCAGGCTTTTTGAACATTCTGCACAGACCTCTCCAGCCACTGGCAAAGGAACATGCGTAAACGTCTAACGAACCAGAAATTGCCCTGCAAAACTCGGTACGGGTTTTGAAAGGCATCTCTCGTCTCTCGAACCTCATAGTATTCTAAGACGAGGTCTCTAGCCAGCTGGATGAGAGCAAGAAAATGAGAGCTTCCTACCCAGACCGCGCCGCTGCTCGGACTTCGTCAGCTATCGCACATGTTGAGGGAAATGAAGGCCTCTGAGACATAAGGGCAAACACACGACTGCGTATTAGTCTTCTCGACCAACAGGATGTTTCGCATTAGAGTAGGAACCTGCGGGTGAAAGACCGCAGGGGTGACCGGCGGAGTATCAGGCGGGCGAATTTTTGGTACGCCGCATTTTATCTACATAAATGTTTGGGCTAAAAATATGTCAATTCCATGTTTCATTTTCCGCAAGCGATGAAAAATTTGCCAGATCAGGGGGTTACGGTCACTCAGCAAAGGACATGATGCAGGTAGTTAGCTGGGTAAACGAATGGGATACGCCCTAAAATGGAAGCAAACGTTACCTACCAACAAAAGCCTGAGTGGAAATTGTGCTAACTGGAGAAAACGGACCATTCATATTCGAGGCTCTACAACCGTCGAGGAAATTGCTTGTCAAAGTGACTGTAGAACAGGTGCGCTGAATAGTGCAAACTGGCTGCTTTCGAGGCAAACGGTAAGCTCTTTCGACTAAGCTCAGTACACTCCTACAAAGGAAAGAGTTTGTACCTACATGTAAGGCGGTAGTAAGGCTCTTTTTGAAACAATGCTTATAGGCTTGGGCACCATTTTAAAAAGGGGCGGCCTGCCCTGAAGAAGTTCAACGGCCAGTCATTTGGATGGTTGAGGAACAATAAAGGAAGATATGTTTACTGAGAATGAGGCATGAGGGACTCTCCTCACGTGAAAAATATAAAAAAGCACACCATAAGAAAGCAGTAAATATCCCCAAGGGCTTTTCGGAAATACACAACGAGTATACATGTGAGCAGACCACTGATCGAGGAAAGAGAAATAGTGGCGTAAAATCGTAGAAACCACGCCTAGTTCAAACATGCGAGAAGTGGGAACGTGGAAGAAGTTAATTGAAGAAGTGGTAAGCGTACTAAAAGTAATGCTTGTTCAAAGGATGCTGGATTGGAAGCTGGACGAGTTATTCATAGAAACCGGATACTGTGGACAAGAGGTGCAGCTGCAATCAACTCAAGACTCATCAGTTATTCCGTGCTCATGAAAACGATCTACGGCATCAAGAGTGATAGAACCCAAGTGCCATGGCTGCCTCTGGTCTGAATGATGATGAAAATTGTGCTGCTCGTTTTTTTCCATTCATACTAGAAGAACGAACCACTGCATGTAACATTGCTGGAAGGGAGTAAGGAGGTCGAACTAGTAGAAGCCGATCTTTGAGCACTCCAATGTAGGTATTTTGGAAGCTCGGTTGGCCCCGGCTGCCATCGGTGCCACACCGCATGACCTTATAGGTTGCTGAGTGGTTTAAATTTTCAAAGTGCTCCAACCTATCGTCATTTTTTCCCTGGTAGTGAAATAACTGCAGAAGTTTCACAAAAATACTACGTTATGCTGTATTACCAAAGGTGTTTTATTCTGGGAATTTTACACCAAAATATTCGTTCCTGATGAAGCACTGTCTTGTTGGAAATTCTATCCTTTGTTATGCTCTCGATAATTGTGTTTATTCATGTATTCATTATCAGTGGCATAATTTTCATGGTTTGCGCCGTTACCGTTCCTCTGTATTTTAAGTTTTGCTCCATCTAATAGCGTGACAAACGTTTGCAGTGAAAATTCTTTTGGGGCTAACGTCTGCAGTGACTGGTCCCACCAGCCCTGTTCTGCCTTGACCAAGAAAATCTATGAGCTGCACAACGAACACAAATCCTTGAAAAGCTCGCCTACACTGCGCTTCTCTGAAGGGCGAATAATCTATGCTCTGGGGATCGCTCGATAGTAAAAACGGGATCATCTCTGGAAGTTTAGTGAAACGACTGCAGGATATGGGATTCTTCTTACTCGGGAAAAGCAGACTCAGGGAAGACTTAACTGGAGCACTCAAAATCCTGAAGGGTCTAGTGACCACAAGCACGGGGAATTTATTTGAATAGGCCATTGATCACAGAACGAAGGGAATAGTACAAACTTGCGGGAGCCACGCTCTAGGCTAAATATGCGAGCGAACTCCTCCAGCAATAGAGTAGTAGGAATTTTGAATAGACTAACGAAAGGAATAATCAGCGCAAAATGTGTAGGGAATTTTAAAAAGACGCTGGATGTTAAGTGGAACGAGTTATTCGCAGAAATGGAATACTGGGGAGTAAAGGAGAAATTGTAGTTTACTTCAGATTTCTCAGTATCCTGTGTCCATGCATGTCCCTCCACGGCGTGGACGTGTTGAATCATTAGCTCTACTACAGGCTGTCGAGTCGGCAGCATTATAGGATACTTTGTGTCGAAGCTCAGATGGGCGTCGGTCAGCCTACCGTCCACCCGCAGCAGTCCGTCGATTAGTTTGGGGTTTAAACGCTTCAGCTCGCCTCTTGGAGATGGTATGTCTTTATTGGTCGGTCTCACATCTTTCGCCCTCTTGAGTTCTTCAGCGGAAGCCTCGCGTTGTGTCATTCGGAAAATATCGTATTCTGCCGCCTGTAGCTCATCGGGACTTATCGGGCCGACCCGTATCCGGCCTGGAGGGCGTAGTCCCTTCATGACTAATAAATTTCTCTTGAACCTGGCTAACAAAACTAACGCACGAAGTGTCTTCTTCCAGGAAGAAAACCTGACCAATCGCAGTAGAATTGATGACGCTCCGACGATGCTGGCCACTTTCACTACGCCTTTGAACTCCAGTTCCACTTCCGTAAGGGGTTTAATTTGAACACGGACTGGTTCCGTTTATGCATTTGCAGGAAGTTTGGCCCTCTCGTCCACGTGTCTAGTTGCCTAAAGTTGGTCGCACCTCGGGAGCACAGATCGGCTGGATTATCTCCAGACCTGACGTGCTTCCACTGGTTCATGGCTGATTCATCGTGGATAATCTTGAGTCGGTTAGCAACGAAAGTACTAAACTGGCTCCGGAAGTTGTTAATGTAGTAAAGTACCGTCGTTGAGTCCGTCCAAAAGCTAGCCGACCGAATGTAGAAGTCGAAACGTCTCTTCACAGCTTGCACCGCCCTGACTGCTAACGCGGCTGCGCTAAGTTCAAGGCGTGGGATCGAGACCGACTTCAGTGGAGCGACGCGGGCTTTAGCGAACAGGATCCTCGTTGTGTATTCTCCATCTCTTGTGCACCATCGTCTGTACGCCACAACTCCATAACGGACTTCGGATGCATCGGAAAAGGCATGTAGTTCTTCAGTCCGTGTCGGATGGCCAGGGGTCAGTTATCGTGGGATCCTTATGTCCCCTAATTTCTTCAAGGTGTTCAGAAACTCTCCCCAGTCCAACCGGTCCCTTCGGTCCAGCGACTGGTCCCAGTCAACTTTCTTACGGCACAGCCGCTGCAGCAAGATCTTTCCGGGTAGCAGCCATGGTGAGACGAAACCGAGCTGGTCGAACAAACTTGAGACAGCTGACAATGTGCCCCGACGGGTTATTGGCAGCTCGGGAACGTTTAGCTCGAAAACAAAGTCGTCCGTTTCCGCGTCCCATTGTATTCCTAAGGTGCGCTCGATGGGAAGTGGAGAGCCGTCCAAATCTCTTACCCTTTCGGCCTTTTCGTGATACGGGATGACCTTCAGCACTTCTGAAGCGTTCGACATCCATTTAGTTAGATGGAAGCCGCCCTCTTCCAGCAATCTCGTCAGACCCCTGAACTGCTCTAGAGCTGATTCCACATCATCGAATAACCCAAGGTAGTCGTCGACGTAAACGTTCCCGCTGACGCTCTCAACTACCGTCCTATGGACTAGATCGCCATGTTTGTTCGCTGATTCTCGGAGGGCGTAGTTTGCACAAAATGGTGACGATATGGCTCCGAAGGGGTGGACGGTCATCCTATAATTCACCACTGCGTTGTCCCGGTCGCTCCCTTCCCACCACAGGAAACGCAAAGCATCTCGTTCTTCTACCGGAATCTTCACCTGATGAAACATTTCCCTAATGTCAGCAGACAAAGCCACTTTACCCACTCTGAAACGGCACAAAATATCGATCATTGGTGTGGTCCAGTCAGGTCCTTGTAGTAGGCGATCGTTTAACCACTTGCCCTGGAACTTGGCCGCACAGTCGAAAACCACCCGCAGCTTTTCGGGTTTCTTGGGGTTGATAGCCGGATGGTGAGGCAGATACCAGATACCCCTTTTGCCGTCGGTGTTGGCAGCCACCTTTTCAACGTAACCGAGGGCCTCGTTTCGCTTCATTAAATCCGCGTATTCTGGTCTCGAATGAAGCGTTCCTTTAGTCGTAGCAATCGTTGGAGAACATAATTTCTGTTGTCAGTCCACTGGTCGACCGATGTGCGCCATGGGAGGGGAACCTCGTACTGTTTTCTGAGGCCTTTATAGCCTTGCTGCACCGTTTGTAGAGCGAAGTGATCCTCTTGAGACAACGTCGGTCTTTCGTATCCTGTTTCATGAAACTCCCTTTCATACAACCGTTGTAGGTCATACTCTATGCGGTCCGTTTCGGCGGATAAGTAATTCACAAAACCACGTACCCCTATCGGACCGTATAACATCCATCCCAGAGCCGTGCGTACGGCATAAGGTGTCTGGCGGTCGCCCACTCTCTACTCAAGCACCCAATGCGCTTCTGGCACGTCGCAGCCGATGAGGAGATTCACTTCATCATCTTCCCAGTCTACAACGGTTACATCCTACAGGTGGGGTCACGTTGTTAGAATTGCGTTGATCGACCTTGGTGCTCGCATGGGGAGATCCGCTAACGTGAATGCATCCGTTGGTTCAATTTCCTCGTTAGTGTCTAGAGAGATGAGTTGCAGCCTTAATCTACCGCCAGTCATTACCTGTTTTCCGCCCACCGTGCTCACTGCCAACGAGGTCGCGGGTTGTTGTTTGTCGGCAAACCGCTCTTTCACTAGAGTAGTGTCGGATCCACTATCGACGAAAGCCAACGCTTTGACCACCCCAGTCGGGGTCACTACTCCCACGGCCACTACGCCTAAACGTACCGGTTTACTGGCAGATCGTGACTTTGAGCAAATAACACTGGGTTTGGTACTCGTCTCGGGTAAGGTTACTCTCTCCTGATGCATCAGCCGATGGTGTCTGCCCATGCAGTCCTCGTAACCACATCGATTCCTTGTCCTACAGGCTGCTGCCCGGTGCGTGGTGTTGAGACAGATAGAACATGCTCCTGCCATCCTCGCCATTTCCCACCGTTCGTCCATTGTGGCGTTGCCGAACTTGGGGCATTCTGGTAGGCCATGGCTAGTACCACAGGATCTGCAATTTGGTTTCCCCGTAGCATCGCGTGAAACGGCACGTGTATTGGTCCAAGGCTGGTATTTTGGATGTTCCCGTGCGGGGGTTTAAGCTTGGCTAGTACTGGGCTTGTTTGCTCGGTTGCTGTCCCGGATAAGTCGGCCGAACCTGCGGTCAGCTATCTTGGTTTGCCTGTCCAAGTATTCGGTCAGGTCTTCGAAGTTAGCTTCCCTGTCGCTTCGGCTTATCCGTTCTGCTTCTTCCGCCCACCGACCCTGTAGTTCGGGAGAAAGGTGACGGACTGTGTTTTTTAAAGTGTGCATGGCATCTAGGTCAGCCCTGTAACCCAAATGGTCGAGGGCTATTGAGCAGTTCTGCATCTTGATCACCAGGTCGGCCATTGTGTAGATGTCGCCCTTGGTTCTCTTTGCCTCTACCATCACGCCCTCTATTAGGTTATGGCTACTTTGAACGGTTGGCTAAACAAGTCCCTCAGAATCTTCCTTGCTCTTGTGTAGCCCTGTTCCGGGTCGAGCATGGTACACCCGTCGATAGCTTATCTTGCTTGACCTCGACAGTAGTGAGTAAGGTAGAGGGGCCTTTGCCTGGGGTTGGTTACCTTGTTTTCAACGAACGTCTCGAACTGTCTGACAAACTTGCAGCATTGCTCAGCTCGCCCGTCAAAAACCGTTAGTTCCACTCCAGGGAGATCGATCGATGGTGGTTTGTAGTCGGCGATCGGCGTGGGGTTCCCTACCTTATTGCACTCTAACCTATCGGAAGTGTCGAAGTCACTGGTCTCATGCTCTCGCTCTTTATGTGTACACTTCCTCTCTACTTCCTGCGCCTGTAGTCTAGCAGGTATTAACTGTTGTTCTAAGTCTAGTATTCTCAGCCTATACAAATCAACATCCTTACGATCAAAATTGCTCTCATTAACACATGAACTAGCACTGACAGGACTAGGCGGTCTAACATTAACTAAAGAATCAAATGTACCCAAAACCTCCCCCAGAGACTTGCTGTGTTACTTCCTGTCCAGATTCCAAAGTTTTCGATCCTTTTCTTGGCATTTTGCGTGATTTTTCCTCGTTCCAAATTGATCTATTGAGTATTGTAACGAACGTTTGAGCAGTGCGTAGCCAAATTCGCAACGGATCCCGAAATCAAAAGACGATTATCCGTGATATTCTACGATACTAGATTATTACAATAAACAATGACATAAAAATATACAAACCTCAATAATACGATCACAAGGACTCAACAACGAGAAACCGAATAGCAGCGTGTGAGCAGACAGCACGTGCGTCACACAGGTCCTGAACAAGGATGTGCCAAAGTAACGCTCTGGGCATGAACAAACAACAATTGGTCCAGAAAAACAACCAGTTCGTAAAGACAAGTCAATGGTGTAGGCAGATGAGTGATGTTAGGAAAAACACTGAATCGTGAGGGAAAAAAGGAGGGTTTTCCACGACTTGCTGTTACAGGGAGCTAGACAGATTTAAGTCGACAGCTTGCAGGCAGGCAGGGTGAAGCGCTGGGCTCGCCTTTGACTTCTTGACAGAGGGGCATTGGGTAACCTTCATGTCGGTTACAGTGGGGTCAGCCTGCATGGGCAAGGCGGAGTTACTTCTCAGCGAGCGAAGTATTTCCCGTTGGAGGGGATTTTTATCAGAGCATATCTTGATATCCTAATGCGGTGAAAGGGTAGCAACTGTCGACTTGTTGCTAGTGAACTCTGTAGCTGTTAGGTCGTCTATGGATTGGAATAGCAGGGGGCAACTATGTCGCTGGGACTTTTTACGTAGCCTCCTGCAATGGCATCTATGGTGAGCCATACTGCACGAACTTAGTATGTTGTGTTGCGCCAAGGAAAGTGGTATGCGGTCTGGAACATTAAATACCACTGCGTTCTTGGAGTTGGCAATGCGGTGGTATATTTCAGTACACAAGGAGTCGAGGGGGTGTCCCACCCGAAACCGAGTTCTTGGGCGATGGAGCGGCTACAGGGTCAAGGAGAGTAGCCAGGGGTGAAAACTTTGAAAGGATTTCACCAATCAGCTCGACCTTATTACTAAGTTCGACGAAATTCTGCTTAAGGCCATTAGGACTATTAGAAGCTTCACCGTTGACGTTATTGAGGGTAACAGAGCACGGCCTGATTTTTGGGAGGCAATGGGTGGGTTTGGATTCGCCAGCTTTAGCGATACGGATTTTCCGAGTACTGGTTGGGGACCTGGATGGCATGATAAGTAGGAATATATGACGGAGGTAAAAAGGTATCAGGAAATCGGTCAACTAGACAGAGACAAGCCAAAGGTCTGAGCAGACCAGGAGTGTGCCTGGGTACTATGTGCGCAATGGTCTATATGTGACCTATGTGGCAATGTGGTACGGGCAGTGAGCTATATGACCCACTATATATACAGTTGGGATTAGGAGACTTGGGGCGATGAGGAAAAGTGAAATAGAAGAAATTTTGCTGAGTGGTGTGCACAGGTTGAACCCCACAGGATACGGTAGGTACTTAGCTGTGGCTTGGATCACAACAGCAGGTTTTGCGGGAGAGTATATTAATATATGGAAATTTTTTCACTAAGCCCATTTCGTCTGTGAATCTCAACATATACCTTTGTGAACAGCCATCTGAGGAAATTCGCTCTTGTAACTGTAACGACATACGGTGTAAAGGGCTATTGATTCCATACCGCGAACACCTGGTATTTTATCCTATTGTGCATAGCTGGCGTTCATAAAGGTAGTAAGTAAAATAGACTGTGACAAACCTTTACATTTTAGATGTTCACAGTAGTGGAGTTTGTTGGAGAAAACACGGTTGCTGTTGTTAATGACCTCTGGATGAAGGGGTCAGAGCACGCTATGTGGCCTTCTGTCGGCGCTTCTCGTGCTGAGCGCTTAGTACGCGATGGTCATCCGCCACCGGTCAACTCAAAGGCATATAAAGTGAAGGTCCATAAAGCCGTCGGTAAGAGAACTTGACTTTCATTCAGTTTCCTTTTGTAGATGACTATCAACAGGCTGTGAAGTTGCAGCGAATACTAGAGGATATGTCCGACTTACCATCTACGGATGCGACGCTGCCCATGGAACGTTATGGGAAACGACCACAGTATGTGTTTAATTGCTAATGGGGATATACTTGCAGTAAACCCGTATTTTTTTCGGAATGTGACAGCGATGATCTGGAGCCGTCAGCACGGGCCAGTAAAAAACTATGGTCTCCCGAGCCACCTTGTTTAGAAGACCAGTCAATTTGCCCTCCGCGTACCCCGTTGAAGTCACTGGACCCAAACCATAATGTGCCAGCAACCATAGCGTAAGTACCATCGCTGTATTCTCACAAATCATGTAGTTGTCCATCCTTAGGGAGACCTTGGACTTCCACCCCAACGGTGAGTCCCATGGCATCAACAAGCCGTACGGTGGAGGAAAGGCCATCCGCTTCCAAATCTCGTGAGAAGCCCAGTCCTCTTAGCAAGGAGGCCAATTACGGTGAGAGCATTATGTGTAATAACAGCTTCACTAATTACTTATTAACTCACGCCAGCTTTCTTAGCTTCAATCAAGAAAGATACTTCGGAGTTGAAGTGCCAAATCGCCGAATTGCAGAGGCAAAATGCGAATTCGACGTCAAAGATCGTGTCCCAATGGGGGATCCCCGTAGACAGTGTTGATGACCTCGCGTCTCTGAATGAACGCTTGAAAAATGACAGCTACTACGAGCAAGTGGTGAGAGATAGTCCTTTTTTTCTATTATTCAGGTCACATTTTTGCAGAATGTTTCCGGTAACAACTTTGGAGATTGCACAAGGGATATGATGCGTCAGCTAATGACGATAAAAGTTCTCGCGCAGGTAAACATGAAGGGTGCACACGGAAGACCTGCCTTGGCGGGAACAAAAGTTTGTTCTCTTGTGATAGGTGAGTATGAGATTTTGAATTCATATTGCTACAGAGGCTGTGTGCCGGAAGAACTATCCTGGAGCCACAACGCAGCTCATCCGAGAGAAAATGCGTCGTTGCTTACAAAGGAGTAGAACTAGTCAGCAAGAGAGTCGGTATGAACTGTATCGCGACGTCGGCACTCAGTGCAATACGTACGACGTGAGTGACTTCTATTTACGATATATTTCCTAAGGCGTTTCTTATATCAAGCTATGCATCTATTGCGATATTTTCCATTTCCATACAGCAGGAGATTCCAGTTTCTGCCTCAATGGTTTTCATATTCCCAGTAAAAGTATTTCGATTCCTAATTCATAAAGATGTTAAAGTTTTGCTCACTGCACTTTGTTTTACAGTAAGAGATTAATTTAAAATGTCTCTTCCTATTTCAGGCATTGGAAAACAGCAATTCCAGCGAACAGTTCTCATGCGACTAACGAGTACGAACGAAAAAACTCGTGAGATATTATAAATCCCTTCTACCACTGTGCAATTTACCCATCAATACATTTTTTTGCGTCAAAAGTATGGTCCTTTTTCTTCCGAAATCAGTAATGGAAATGCAGCTCGTAGTTACTGGCAAGGAAGTGATTTCGAAAGTGGTAAAGGTACCTTGGGAAGTGAGAAATGAGAGCGATGAAATGGGACGTTTCCGTTTAGTTATTTGACGCACCGGACTAGTATCGTTCGTTCTGGGGTCGTTTGTGTAGTGCTATAAAAATAGGTACGGGAAATTGAGTTTATATTGTAATGCAGAAGGTACACAAATATCGGAGGGTTTTTTGCGTGGTCGGCCGAAAAACGCCCCCAAACCGACCCTTTTTTGTTTCAGTGGGGTCATTTTGGGGTCGTTTTGGGGATCAAACGGGGTCGACCTAGGGACTATTTCGTGACTATTTCGGGACCATTGTGCTGACTGGGTTGTAAGTGTGGGGTCGGTGGACCGGGTGGAACGAAAGTGCCCTCTTGTGGCAGAAAAAAGCAAATGAATGGAGGCACAGTGGGGCAGAAACTTCAGAAGGTGCACCGGTGGATGCGTAGCGAAAATAAGGTAGAAGTTGGGTTATAGCGATGGGATGTGAAAACGCTAGATAGATCTTACTGTGGCGAGAATCAGGGGTGATTTGCTAGATAAGCCATGTAGAATGTAATTAAACGGGATTAGAGCAGTGAATAATCAATATACTCTATAAGTCTAGCTCGCGATAAGTACTAGCGTCTGCACGGTGGTGTGCCGCAGTTGCTTGCACAACTAGGCCACGGTTTCAGGTTATTAGATGGTATATACTAGGGTGGACACAGCTATAAGTCTAAACAGTGGTATAAGCAGAAAAAAGAAACGAGACAACCTGAATTTCACGCGGGAGTGACCTTGGGATTGGCGTGAGTGTTCACTGATGATTGTAGATAGGGCTGAGAACCCACAGTAAGGTTATATGGTCCAGGACCAATTAGACATGTTGTGGGAACTTGGACGACGGAGCCAACGGGAACAGCGACCGACAGACGGCAATACAGCATTATTATCCAGGCGTACCGACCAGGGAGATGGTCAGAGTAGCGACCGAGGTGGTTGACCGGCATTGAGGATAACTGAAAAGGAAAATGAGATAAATGGACGCAGTCTGGGTATAGCCCAGCTGAGAATCAACGGTTAAGGGAAAGAAGAACAAAAGTGAACCATTGGCTCATCGATGCAGCGGATCCCTAAGACAAATTGAGGTCATGAAACGTGAGATTAAAAAAAGAAACGCAGAAGTGTAGCTGAAGCTTTCAATGGGAAGGTTATTATTTCACCTAGAGCAGTCATTCAGCTAGAGAAAAAGCTAAGTTCTGCATGAAATAAGGGAAGAAACTTAGCTGAGGGATAGGGTGATGGCAGGACTGGTGACGTCATGACTGGGTGTTGAGTTCAATTAGTGAGCCACGCTAGATGAGATAAATGAGACTGGATTTTCAAGTCCAAAATGGCAGAGGTGGTAAGGTAAGTATATGTGGTGGGGCTTGGTTTGGAAAAGAATCAAAGTGAGCAAAGTGATATCAAGGAATGTCGAGCTAATGCCCATTCTGTTGTTATAGAGTGGGAGACAGAAAAGAAGGTGAGGCGCTTGAGGAGCGAGACATACATGGATCAGTAAATAGATGAGGATTCGTACTAAAAATCAAAATGACGAAAAAGAGTACTATAGAGAATGTCGGGGTAGGTAGGCCTCAATATTGGTCCATTAGCAGATGAACTATGACGAAGCTCTGTCTATGACACGTGGGAATAAGAAAGTAAACGTTGATCCATGGATAACTGAGGGCCCTAAGATTCAGTAACGAGTTTGGGATTTGATGAGTAAATATATATACATTATATATATATGTGCGTGTGTGTACAAATATATATATATATATATTTAGCCGACCGGGGGTTGGTTACTGATGCAGTTTCTATAGCATTGTTGAGGTTGGTTCCAGGGCCGCAGACGCAATATAACTAAAAAAGGTGATAAATCTTGGAGCAGGTGAGGCATATTGATATTCTTTGGGTAGTATTACGGTAGTCTTTCTATAAATGCGAGCGCATCTGGAAGGATTTATTTCAAAGTGAAATTGGCAGGATATTATAAGTTGGTATGGAAAACTATTAGTGGACGCAGACATACTTTACATGGGTAGATGGCGATGTCTAAGGAGAAGCGGTCAGAAAAGTATTCAGAATTTGAGGGGTGGTGGGGTTATTTAGGAAGGTAAGGTAAAGCGAGGAGGCAGGGCAATGGCCTAAATGTCGAGGCTTTTCTCTTAAGCTTGACTTTCGGTCATGTGAACATTGAATGAGCGCAAAACTGTTGGGACAGAAAGGAGTTTATCAATAGCATGCACGAAGGCATACTTTGACTGAGAAAGTCTGATGTGCAAAGGAAGTTAATTCCAGATTCTGGAGTACGTGAAGAGAAAGAACCTAGAGCGTAGAACAGTCCTCGTGGATGGTGCGGTAAAAGTATGCTGTTCATTACGGAGTGAATATCAAGTGCCCAGAGAGAGGCAAAACCGGTTAGAGGAATAGGATTGTTTAGTCAATAGCTTATACAGAAATACAAGATGCTGCTTCATGCGACGAAGCCATAATAGTTTGATTTTGCGAGAAAATCATCGTTCCCTTTAGTTTAAGTTGGACGACCAACCGATAAGCTGCTTTGTGAATCTTCTTTGAATATATTCCATAATAATCCTATCGGATTTTCTCATACTAGTAAAGGTTAGGTGACAATATTGGAGAAGGGGCCTGACATGTACTTTGTACATGTAAGGAATGCTCTCCCTAAGCTGAAGGGATCTGAACAGAAGACCAAGGCACTTTTTAGCTTTCACCGTTTGGAAGACGGCATGTTCCGAGGAGTTGAAAGAGCAAGAATAACTTAAGCCAATGTCTCTTACTAAGGGCTGGCTGTCGATGGGCGAACCACCGATGCGTAAAGAACCGGGAGGAACCTAGCATTTGTAAGTAAGAAAAATACACTTGTCGGCGGAGAGTTTCATCGCTCAGGTTGGGCACCATTCATCAAGAGAGGCTAAATCAGCAGAGATTTTAGGGATAGTAGTACTGGGGTTGCCAGGGGAAAAATGTAGACTATCTTAATGTCACTCGCGAACGAAAACGGCATGCCACTAAGTATTGCCGGTAACATATCATTAATATATAGGAGAAAAGCAGGGAGCCCAAAACACTGCCCTGAATAACACCGCTAGTAACAGGCTTAGGATTAGAGGTGTGCCCGTTAACCAAGATAACCTGTGAACGATTGGATAAGTAAAATGAGAACCAAGAAAGAAGCCGATCGACAATGCCAAATAGCCGTAGCTTTGTTGAAAGGTGGGGGTGAGGTACACGATCAAATTCCCTACACAAGTCGAGATAAAGAATAACCAAAAATTTCCCACTTTCAGCAGAGTCGGTGACGAGATTCAGAAAATCTTACTGACAAGCCGTGCAGGACCTGAAGCGGAGGAATCCATGTTGGTTGGGATTAATAAGGTTGAGGCTTACCAAGTGGCTAATAATGTGATCTTTAACTATTTTTTCCATTATTCTGGACAACATGGGGGTGTGGTTTATAGGGCGGTAATTGGAGGCCTCATGTAAAAATCCTTTTTGTGAATGGGAACGATTACCGAGCGCTTCTATTTAGCCGGTACGGTGCAACCATTAGGTAAAAGAGTGAAAATTTTGAACGACAACAGGGGGAGATCCGTTCCACCAACGACAAAAGCAACTGATGGTAAGCCATCGGGGTTTAATCTATGGGAGGGTTTGCTATTGGATAGTAGTTTAGAAATACTCCTGGCATCAAAGGGCATCATAGAAAGGACAGAGTCGATAAGTGGCGAAGATGAAAGAGGGGCAATGACAGAAGCTGAAGCAATGGCCGAAGCAAAGAATGCATTGAAGGCTTCGGCTATACAAGGTGGGGAGTTGATAGATGAGTTATTATCCAAAATCAGAAGTCGGAAGCGGCCTTAACGTCAGCGTTTCTAGACTTATGCAACATAGAAAGAAATTGCGACTTGTTGGGATGACTCAGTGCCCTAGCTTCTTGGTCACGAAGCAGCGTATTATCTTGGCGTTGAATAAGTGTGGTGAGGCGGTTTGGACGAATAAAAATTGAAAAGTCATCGGAATTATATAGTTGTTTGAGAAGTTTATGATACTTCTTATAGAGTGGCGGGACATACGACCTCTTTTTAGGTGCAGCCTGGGAAATATTGGGCAATTTTTTCAGACAGTCGGAAAAGGAGTAGAAAATATCCGAAGCAAGCTGAGGGTCATGGGTGACGGAATACTCACCCCAATCTTTCTGGCGAATAAGCGTGATTAGCAAGGCCCAATTTCTGCATAGGAAAGTGTTGTTGGAGGGGTGTACGGGATTGGGTGGGCCACTGAGGGGGTAGATTGCAGATAACCATTTTACGGTCACTGCCAGGGAAATGTGTTACGGACACGTGGATGAGAAGCATGTTATGAGTAAAAACCAGATCTAGTTTTTTCCCATTTCTGGTAGGTTCGACGGCATGTTGTGTCCAGCCAGCTAGTGATCAGGTCCATAAGATGGAGAGGAGCCGAGTGGGTGGGCCCACAAATTTGAGGGAGATTAAAGTCACCCGTGATAAGCTTGGTTCCAGAAGGAGGGAAGGAGAAGTATTCTAAAGACCTAATTAGAAGTGGAAACGAGGAACTGGGGGAATTTCGTGAGCGATACACGCAGCCAGTGTGAAGAACAGTGCTTTGGAGGTTGAAAGTGAACCAGAGAGAATCGGGAATAGAATCGAGCGCCGTATGTTAGAGAGGGGTCGTGGTGTAGACTTCCTTGACGTAGGCTAGGCACCCACCACCAAGTCGGTTCGGTCTGTCGGTCCTCAAAAGTCTGTGCCCTACCAAGGATATTTGACCATTGGGAGTGCTCTCAGATAGCCAGGATTCCCTAATTAAGATAATGTCTTAATTATTTGTGAGGGAAAGTATTTTGGGTGCGGAAGTTTGTCAAGAATAGAGCGCGGGTTGAATGAGGCTAAAGATATACCACTTGTAGGAGGTGGTATAGGCATATCAGGGGGTATTGTAAGTTGGAAGGAGGCAGGCTATCGCGACTGGAAGGAGCGGAGATCAGGGTCAAAGGGGAATATGTTGATTTTGAGTCCAGTGGAGTATCAGATGGGGTGGCTTTCAGCCAAGCTGGAGCAAACGTCACAGTGAGAGGGACTGCTGAGGGATAGAGAAACTGGGCATCAACGGAGAGGGAGATGTCGGAGTAAAGGGAAAAACCTGTGGGGTTTGGCGGGTCGATATCAGACAGGGGTGATTAGGAGCAGTTGAGAAATACCGGCAAGTAAAAATTGAGCATTGGTTGAAGAGGGGTGCAGAGGGCAGGGTTGATAACGTGTGAGGAATAAAGGCGTAGGGTGGGAGATTAGGCTGCACTTCGTCAGAGGGGTAACTCAAGTTGGGTGGAGCACCAAATATGGAGCAGTTAGTGACGGGAGGAGTAGACATAGTTGCCAGGTGAGGAGTACGGCGTGAGGCAGAGTGGACGGCGTGTGGAGGCCGCATTTTGGTATTGAAAGGCAGTGAGCACGGTGAATTTGTAGGGATCACCGATGAGTTGGAGCTAGGTGTATTTTCTGAGGTCGAAACCTTGTTCGGTGAGTCAAGGCGAGTAGATTTAAGAGGAGACAGTTGAATGAAGGAGGGGTTTGTGAGTAGGGCGGGAAGACTGTTAGACCTACTCCTCTGGACGGCGAGTAGTTTATCACCGGAGGGAACAGCGGGCTAGTTACAGTTGGGGGTGTACCCAACAGGCGACGAGGCGGGAGAGCGAGGCAATTGTTGGCTTCCTTTACTTGGTGGCAGTGAAGAGGGAGAAGCCAAAATATCTAGATCAACAGTAATGGGACCAGATTTTAAAGAGTTCAGTGTGGGGGAAGATGAAGAAGCAGTGGGCGGTTGTGAAGAGGCAGGAGGCGCGTGTGAAGATAAAGTGATGGGGACTTGAGAAAGAGCGATGGAGCGACCAGCCGTCTGTGTCGAAGGCTCAGGACTATCAGGTGTCTTTCTAGTGGGGAAAGTCGAGGGAGGTCTAGTAATTTCCCTTTGAAGAGGGGTTTTATAATCGGCTATTTTTATGTTTTTATAGGGGGAATTAGAAGCTATGGTGTTCAGCATTTTAATGAATTCTTTGGCAGATATATCATCTGCAAATCGCATAAGGATTGGACAGTTGAAGTGTTGAATGCGCTTACGCGGCCTTGTTATTCGACAAGGAAGGTGGGCCATACCACATGCACTCAACAGTGTATGCTTGACAAGCTCGAGGGATATTCTCTCTGGGATATTAAACACGACTGCATTACGAGAGTTCCTCACCCTTATGAGAACTTCGGATGCAACAGAGTCCATAAAGCGGCCAGCCGCTGTCAGGTTTCGTATGGTAGTATGTTCGATGCTTTCAGTGAAGCACAGTAGGGGGACGAGTTTAGATGCCGTATCTTCCAACTTCAGAAGCTGAGCCTTTATATCTGAGCTTTGGTCTGGAACAGCTGTTCTTTCCGTCACTAAGCCTACAAAGTCACAGAGGTCAACCGAGCGTTGTTTTAAGGCCGCGGGAGTTTGAATGGGCCCATCTTTCCTGATAGCCGGAGTATGAGTGGATGGGGTAGTATTGGACGTCTTCTTTACTACACGTGGCATTTTGAAATATCAAAAAGACGCTGTGAGTGAGGCGAAAAAGTAACGGCAAACTAGAGCAAGGATGGAGTTTACCGCTGAGGAAAAAATTCCCTGAATTTCTATGGGTTAACGGAGTGTCCCAAGAAACTATAATTTTTAGTATTTCCTAAGACAGATGAGTGAAAATCATATCGATAACAACAAGCAACACGGCCTGGCGTAGTCCAAAGCCGGAGACAATGGGGCTACACTTCAGGAGTTTGAAGAAGCCGTTAGTGGAGAAACCTCCCAACTTCGATATCTAGTTATTGCTCGTAAGGTAGAACCAGCATCACCAAAGGGTGAAACAGACAGCCTGGCGGGACAGCTAAGCAGCTTGGCTAGGGATACGGAGACAGCCATTGGGAGGCATCGAAAAGTAGTGGTTAAGGGAACACCCGAACCTTTATGTCGAGTGCCCGGCAGAAAGAGAGGGACGTGCTTCACCAAGTGGTGGAAGTGCTAGGGGCAGTAGGCTTACCAGAGCTTGCCCTTATCAAAATGATTTCCAGACTGGGTAAGTGGTGCGTAAGGCTGGAAAGCTCGTCATATGCCCCCGGCCAGTGCTAGTTGAATTTGGAGACCCTAGATATAGGGGGGCCCTACTTGCTGCAATTGACAGGATATTGAAGGCTATTGCAGGGAAGATATTTGTGGAACCAGATCACTCGGCGAAGAGTAGACAATCGCAGAGGTAACCCCAAGCGCTCTTCCTGACTTCTACCTCCGTGCTGGGTCCAGCACTGTGAGTAAACATCGCCCAGTGTCAGCAGCTGGGAACACCAATAGCTCGCTGGGAACGATCCACCCAGACGGGCACAGTCCAGGTGGACTCCCAGATACCTGAAGCTTGTCACTCCAACCTAGCTGCAGCGCAGCGAGAAACCTCGCCCGGTGTGAATGCAGAGACTGAAGATGCAAGCCAACCGGAGGCACCAAAAGTCAACATGGAAAAAAAGCCAGCGGCACTCGGGCAACTTTCCCGAAAGCAAGCGAATAAAACCATTGTCACCTACGAGGCAGGAAAGTAAGGCCGTGGTCACGACCGGGGGAATAACAGTAGTATACTCCAACGCGTGCAGTGTGGGGAATAAATGTAGAGGAATAATGGCTGAAACCGCGGGCACTGGCTGCATCGTAGTCACCGAAACTTGGCTCAACAATGATGCAGCAGCAACAAGTTTTCCCCTGTCAGGGTACTGCGCCTGACAGACAGGACGGAAGGGAAGGCGGGGGTGCACGTTTTGCTAGTTGCGGACTCACACGAGCAAGTGGCAGGAGAGGGGATTTCCACACCAAACATACAGGTGGCTTCGTGCTACCTAAGTTCAGGGGACACGAAGGCGACTCTGACGTGCGTCTATAGGTCTCCATCCTCAACCTCTAATGAAGAAGCACTGTTAATGGAGCTCTGGGTCGGGACAGCAACACAGTCCGACAGGTTACTGACTGTCGGTGATTTCAACTCGCCCGAAGTAGAGTAGGATGAATGGTGGGCACCGCGAGGGGGATTCGGCGATCGGTTGATGGAGTTGGTGTGCAGATTCACGCCGGTACAACACAAGCCAGCCAACCCGATGGAGAGCGGACCAGACACCCAGCCTTCGGGAACTCGTATTCACGAAGACACCGGAGGAAGTCGACAACCCCGAGATTACTGCTCCTACGGGCAGGAGCGATCATGGGGTGGTCAGGTTCTTGCTCAAAGGGAACCCCCAGGGGTCCCTCGCTGACTGAGAAAGGACTCCCGGAAAGTTGAATATCAGGCACTGAGGATGGCTGCGGAGAGTACACAGGGGGCAGCCTTCAACTTCATATTAGGGGACGAGTGGACGCACATAAAAGGCCGCTTAATGCGACTCACCGATGAGTTCGCTCCAACGAGGTGGGTCCGCAAAGCCTAAAAGGGGCAGACACGCAAGCGAGTGGCATGAAGACGCTTCCGCAGCTTAGGGGGACGTTTTCACCTTCTGCAGTTCCTTATGGAGCGCGAACACGCTCTAGAAGAACAAAGACCCTGTCAGATACAATATGAAGTGAGAATGGCACAAAATGCCAGAAATGCTCGAAGGTCTATTACGACTATGTACGGTCTAAGGCCCAGTCACGAGAGGCATTAGGAAATGTTACGGATGGGCAAGGCAGGCATGCAAGCAACGTCGACGAAAAATCCCAAGTACTTAGAAAATTCTTCGAGCTGGTACACGCTGCAGATGCCGGGAACCAGTCACCATTACTAGAACCCTACTAAGTTCGCCAAATGGGTGAAATCGTTATAGAACCTGTGGAAGTGGAACTGTTTATCGACCGGTTAAAGCTAGGCGAGGCGGCCGGCTGCACCATCATACCTCCGTTAGCATGCACGGTGTCCGGGGCGCTAGCTCACTTGTTCACCAGGTCACTAGCCTCGGCCAAGTGCTTTCCGGCCGGCTAAAAGCCGGAGTGATGCCCATTCGCAAGGGAGGCAAGAGGGAAGATTCATCTAACTACAGGTCCGTTGGCCTGATGTCGGTGGTACTAAAAGTACTCGAGGGTTTCTTTAGAGATAGGATCACGAAAAGATGAATACGGCAGGGTAATCACAGTGTGGTAGCACGGACTTTTTAAGAGTAGATCGTGTCTTACGAACCTCCCATCATTTCTGGGTGAAGTGACCGAAAGACCGGACGAAGGCGAGCGAGTTGAAGTGTGTTGTCTGGACTTCCAGAAGGCGTTCGACTTGGTAAGCCACATACTGCTGATGCACAAAATGCAGGGCATTAGGATTGCACAGGGGATGCTGAACTGGGTTAGAGAGAACCTCACTGGTAGGACATTCCATGTTCGTGTTGGGGCTGCAACATCCAATGCAGCTAAGGCATGAAGTGGGGTGCCGCAGGGGTCGGTGTTTGGGCCCCTGTTGTTCTCGATCTATATAAATAACCTGTTCGACACCCTGAGGTATCCTGGTTTCCTATTCGCGGACGATCTCAAGATTGTGGGGGAAACAATTTTGAACAGGAAGCAGGACGACCTGATAGGGATACGAGAGCGGACCGAAACATGAGAGCCTCCTCTAAACCGAGAAAAGGGCAGACAGCCGCTCCATGGCGGGGAGGGGGAGCAGGGGATTTTCGGCAGTTCACTGAAGTTGCACTCGAAATAATCAAGACCCCTAAAGTCATAAAAGATCCTGGCGTTTGAGAGCACGAAACTTTTAGGCCCAGCAAACATTGCCTTTGGGAAGAGGCGAAGGGCGATAGGTCCATTTTTCAACTGTGTCGGACTGCCAGGTCTCGGGAAGCCCAAGCAATACTGCCACTTTACAAAACGCATGTAGGCCCTCACCTGGAGTATTGCTCTCGGGCCTGGGCACCGAACCTAGTCGGGGACAAACAGCTGTTGGAAACCGTCCAAAGACGGTTTACTAAGATGATCAGTGGGTTGAGGGACGAGACATACAAAGAACGCCTCAAAACACTCGACCTGTTTTCGCTCAATAGACGACCTCTAAGGGGGGATCTGATAGGGACTTTCAAACAGCTCCACGGGTTATCTGAAACCGGCAGGTCGTTGCTAGTTCTAAGCAAATACCCGACGCTCAGTGGACATGAACACAAACTGACAAAACCCGGGGCCATCAGATGTGATAGACCGCATTTCTTCTCTCACCGCTTTACGAACCCTTGGAACAAACTGCCACCTCATGTGGCAGCAGCGAATAGCATCGTCATGTTTAAACGACGGCTGGATGACTGCTGGGATATGGTTTTCCCGGACTTTGACCAGGCAGTCGAGGATACACTCAGGTTGTAACTTTCTCTGTCACCCCCTTCTTTTCTAAGACACAGTACATGTTTGCCGGTGACAAAAAATACAGCAAACTGCGGCCCTTCTTATTTATTCAGTGTTCTTCACCGGGGATTCTCGAGGGTAAACATGGCAGCTAGTTAACTGAACCTGTTTATCCAAAGTGACTGCCGGTTGTTCGAGAGCGAACCTGCTTTTCATTCTCTCTCTTGCAGTCCACCACTCAACAATCGCAAAATTCGGACCACTTCGAAGCACCGTGGAAACATTGCAGCTCTCGAGTGCAAGAACCTGGACGTAAACTGGCCAAAATCACAAGTCATGTGACCTGGTCTGATCTGACCCGATCTTCTACTTCTTTTTTCAGCCAACTGAAGGAACATACATGTAACAAAACTGGAAGGAATTAACAAAGTCGCAGTGGTTGGAACCGATCTATGTGCATACCAGTGAAAGAATTCGGGACGCTCGACTGGCCCCGGCCACCATCAGCCCTGTGCAGCCTGACCTGAACTGAACTACCTTGTGAGTTGCCTCGTGGTTTGAATTTTCGAATTGCTCTCAGGTGAGGATGAATGAAACTACCACATTAAGCTTTGAACTGTTTTCGCGCCAAGAATTTTAGCTGTAAAAACGCGTGACCTTGATAATAAATGGCTGGTAAAATACGGAGAAAGACCCTTACTTGGGCCATATATGCTTCTGATAGTAGTTTGATGGCAAATCTGTCACCCAAAATTTTGATTGAAGTTCAAAAACATTAAATCCCCTCAAGAATTTCCAATAATTAGTTAATTTTCTTTCTCCCTTCAGATTGTGGATGGTAGTTCAATCCTTAACTTTCTTGCTCTCAGCGTTAAGCACTTTTGCATTGTTTGGTGGAAGAACACACGTTGTTTCGCCAAACTAACGTATCGTAATCAGTATTTCGGTACGCGTACTTTTTGAAGAGTTCACTCTCTTCAGAAGAGTTTATTCTGTTCAAAAACTGAGTATACCTTTTCGTGTCCTTTTTGGTGTTTTTTGTTGGTGTCAATGCAACTGATACAGGCTAACATCTTTTTGTGGCGCGTTTTCTAGTGTACCGTTTTTGTGGAACTTTTGATGTGCACGTTTGCTGCACTTGACTTAGTGTACCGTCTGTGTCTGTTCAAAAGGTTGTGGTATTGTCCCACTGGTGTTTGAGACGGTATTTTCAAACAAACTCGACCATCACTGCCGAAATAAATGGGAAAGATGTTGATCCCATTGGTCAGGCAGTAAGCTGTGGGAACAAGGAATGCACGGACCTGGTGCAAGATGAGGGAATTCAATGCGACCAGTGTTGCATTTGGTATCATCAAAAGTGCTCCAAGCCGTAAGAGAAGGACTTCGAGCTGCACAACAAGTACCCATCGCCCAAGTGGATATGCACCCACTGCGTTGCGTTTGCAAGCGAGTGCTCGCGTATAATTAGAGGCGAACTAGGGAAAGAGGACACGAACGCGAAGCTGGAACCAAGACTAGAGAAAGCCAGTTCGATCCATAGCCTAGAGGGAAAGGAAAACCGGGTGCCAGAGCACAAAAATAAAAAAGACAACCCAAGCCAAAGGGCAAAGAAGGCAAAGACGTAGTAGGATTCACCAATATGGGGAAAAACTTCCTAACGGAAGTAGAATCCCTCAAGGAGCAGGTCAAACGCCTAGATGCTGAGGTGCGACGCATGAAGCGTGACACTGAGGCCATGGCAGACAGAAATAGAAGACTGCTACTTAATAGCCTTAGGGAGAACATCGTAAAAGACGGTAGAACCAGGAAGGAGGAGAACCGCCGGCATGTGACTGAGGTTCTTAGGACGGATGGCCGACCTCCTACGACACCATTAGTCAAGTGCCATCGAATAGGACTATGGCGTGGAGCACAACCAGCGCCGCCACGATCCCTGGTAGTTGTATTCCACAGTGTCTACTGGAGGGATATGCTGCTGTCCAGGGCGGGAGCATTTGAGGGCAACACGCAGAGAATGGTTAGGGTTACACCTGACAACCCAGCATTTGTCAAACCAGGTAATGCCATGGTCTCGCTGAGGACGGGCACGCCTGTTCTTAAGAGGCCGAAGCTACATATAGCGAAACTGGAGATGACTCCTCTTGGGAAGTCAACACCTAAGGCCCAAGTAGTAATCCAGGTACCAAAGGTGGTTTCAGGCTCCGGTATACAATAAGCCAAAGATCAGGAAGTTCGAAAGACCAAAAAGAAGTGGACTCACAGGGCATTCAGTCCGGCTGGTGTTGAGAACGTGCAGCCAGCCAGCCCGATTCTAAAGGAGACTCCCAAAAATTCCTCTCTGGTGCAACCAACGAAGTTGGAGGTGACAGAGGGAAAAGCCGGCAAACCAGTTGGGCTGAAGTGGTCGCAAGACCATCCCGGGCCATCGGTACGGCGACTCAAAAGGGGGTAACGTCCTTTGTGCATGTCGAGCCTGACACCGGGTCGACGGGTGGAAAAGAAAAAGCCACGAAACTCAGAGCGTCATTTGATATTTAGAATGCTGCACCGCCGACACCTTTAGAGGCGGAAAACGGGGCATCACTTCGGAGATTGCGCCCGAGGATACCCTAGCCCTAGAATTAACAATGAAGTCAGTAACGAGGACTAGGGAACCGTCAATATGATACACCAACACCTGCAGTCTCCCGGGAAAAAGAGGGGAGTTGACGGCCAGGATCGCAGCGTCTGATGTCGTTGCGTTGACGGAAACTTGGATAAAGCCATATACTGACATGCGCTTCCAAGGATACGCTGCCTACAGACAGGATAGAACAAATCGAAGGCAGGGGGGCGGAGTGGCACTTCTAATACAGACCGACATAGGCCATTGGGAGGCTCCGTTCAACTTGGTCTCCGGTAATGTACAGGTCAGATCCTGCTATATCAGGGTCGAAGGGCGTACAGTATGCATTATCTGTATCTGCAGGGAACCGCTAGCCACAGATGAGGAAGACGTTGAGCTCTTGCAAATGCTGGATGCGGTGCCGGCACAGACAAAGGAGTTCATCTTATTAGGAGATCTCAACCTACCCGAAATTAACTGGGAAGACGGGATCGCACCAAGGGTATCAACGTGCAACAAGTTTCTGCAGTGGGTCCAGTTACATGCACTTACGCAGCATGTGACACAGGCCACTAGACACAGAAGTGGACAGCACTCGTCTCTCCTTAACTTGATCATAACGCGGCACCATCAGGACGTTAAGGAAGTTAAGTGGGAAGAGCCGCTTGGAAAAAGTGATCATGTAGTCCTAAGGGTCAAGCTAAGACCAAGCAAGGCGCCGAAGGAAATCGTGTTACGTCGGCGCTATGGGAGAATCAACATAGGTGAACTAAAGAGGGCGGCGGAGGAAGTTCACTGGACACCGAGACACACAAACGCCTCCGCAGAGGAACGTTGGGAGACCATCAAGATTGGGTTACTCGAACTTACAGATGAGTTTGCACTCCTGACGGTGGCAAGCGGTAGAAATCTACCTCCATGGTGGAAGTCAAAAGTCCGCAAGGCCATAGTTATTCGTAGGCAACGGTGGGCGGCGTACAAGCTGCACAGAAATCAGGGGGCATGGAATAGCTATAAGATGGCTAGGAACAGAGCTCAAGAGATCCGAAGAGTGGAGAAATATGCCTTCGAGCGTCGGTTAGCTGCGTCGGTCCGCACAAACCCAAAGCCATTCAACGCCTACGTGGAATCTCACAAACGTATGAGAGAGAGCGTAGCAACTTTGGAAAGAACGCAGGGACAACTAGCTCTAAACGACGAAGACAAGGCTGACATGCTCTTGGAATTCTTCAAGAGCATGTATCGACCAGAAAATAGTTTGGAGGAAAGAATGGAAGGCCCACAGGCGCCTCCAATATCAGAACTTATCGTAGGAGAAGAAGTGTACGCGGGGTTGCAAACCTTGAATAGAAATAAAGCAGCAGGTCCAGACGGGATTCATCCAGCAATCGTTCAGCCTCTCACCAAAGTCCTGAAGGCTTCGATGATGAAGATGTATGAAACGTCACTTAGAGGGGGAATTTTGCCCGGAGACTGTAGGAAAACAACAGTGGCAGGAATATACAGGAGTGGACCTCGGCAAAAGGTGGAAAATTACCGGCCGGTTAGCTTGACTTCAGTACTGTGTAAGAGCCTGGAGTGAATAGTCAGGAAACAGATCTCTAGGCATTTGGTTCAACACAACCTCATATCAAATGCTCAGCATGGGCTTGTGGCAGGGCGATCCTGTCTGACGAATCTCCTGCTGTTCCTCGATGAGGTAACCAAGCGTCTGGACGAAGGGCAATCGATTGCGGTCTGCTACTTGGACTTCAGCATGGCGTTTGATTCCGTGAACCACAGATTTCTGGACGTCAAACTGCAGTCCATGGGAATTGCTAGAAAGGCAAGACAATGGATAAGTAGTTTCTTAGCAGGGCGAACCTTTAGTGTTAAGGTGGGGAGTCATGTTTCGAAACCGGAATGTGTAACAAGTGGAGTGCCACAGGGCTCGGTGCTCGGCCCTCTGCTCTTCCTCATCTTAATCAACGACCTAGCAGGTGGGCTCACAAACCCCACCTTTATGTTTGCCGATGACGTCAAGATAGCTGGAGTAGATATAGAACTTGACGTGTTAACAGTACAAAACCGGGCACGCAAATGAGACCTTCCACTAAACCTCACCAGGTGTCAATGCTTGACCACAAATACAGGGGCTAGTGAGAATGGTGTGGGTTCGTTGCAAGTTGTCTCGCAGGTCACAGACTTGGGCGTTATAATGGACAACAGCTTTAAGCCGTCAAAGCAGTGCACCTCAGCAGCCAACACGGCCAGGAGAGAACTCTTTCGAGTTAGATCCATTATGTCGTGTAGAGATCCGGAGATTTTCGTTTCGATATATCAGGCCATAGTTAGGCCGCATATGGAGTACTGCGTGCAGACCTGAGCACCGTACTACCAGAAAGATATCGACTATCTGGAGAAAGTGCAAGGGCTAGCCACTAGAATGGTGGCTGGGCAAAGGGGGTTTAACTACACAGAGCGTCTCCGTGCCCTAGACCTATTCCCGATGGAAAGACGGCGCATTCGCGGGGATTTATTAGAAACCTGCAAGGTAGTGAAAGGACTGTCAGGAATAAGTCGAAAAGACCTTTTTTCTCTGATCCCCGAGACGGGCACAAGAGGGCATAGCCTTCGATTACAAAGAAAGCATTCGAGGCTCCAAATTAGGGCGAAGTACTTCTCAAATAGAGTGGTACCCTATTGGAATAAGCTCCCGGAAGAGGTCATAAATACCACAACAGTGAAGGCTTTTAAGAAAGCAGTAGACCTATGTTGGGTGGCAGTATACCCCGAGTTATGTTAAGCAGCTTTTAGGGTCAGATGCAAATTACTTATTGTTTCCACCTTACTCTGCAGGGGCTGATACTGCACAAAATTTCTGCCTTTCAGTAAAAGAAAATCACGCAGTGTTGGGAGCTAGGGAAACGCGCCGACAACACAACTATCTGGACACCCGATTGGCTCTAGCCACACCAAGTCCTATGCAAATTGAACGTACGGGATCACAGGCTCCATGTTGGCCATCCTACGTAGCTTCCTTACCGACCGCACCTTTGTGGTTAAAGTCGGGAATGTTTTGTCTCAACCCTCCCCAGTAACAACTGGGGTCCCCCAAGGGTCGGTCTTAGGTCCTCTTCTTTTCCTGATCTATATAAACGATCTACCGACAGCCCTTCCTGCGAACATTGCCATGTACGCAGATGATGTAACCCTATGGAGTTCAAGCGTTGAAGACCTGCAAATTGCAGTTTATGAAACAAAACGCTGGTCCGAGGATTGGAACCTCCCAGTTAATGATGACAAATGCGTGAGCATGTTTTTTGGCAGCGAAACTGGTCACACGTTTTCCATTAATGGAGCAGCCACTCTGCCAAGGGTTGACCGACACAAGGTGCTCGGTTTCTGGTTAGATTGTAACTTATCCTTCTCTCATCATCACGAACTTGCGAGCAAGTCTGCCTTTCGAGTTCTAAACATGATTCGAAGGTCCTTCTCGCGCATATTTAAGGATGATTTCCCCATAATTTTCGGCACTTATATCCGACCTCTGCTGGAGTACGGTAGTCAGATAGTGCACTCTGGTCTTGTCCGAGACCGTGAGATCCTAGAAAGGGTTCAGCGGGCCTCCACCAAGGCAGTAAGTGGTCTATCCCATCTACCTTATCCCGTCCGCCTCTCACTCCTCAACCTCTATCCCCTTGACGTAAGACGCGTAAGAGGTGATCTGTTTTTGATGTTTCACCTTTTTGAAACAGGTCAAAGCGATTGCTTCTTCTCCGTCTGTCCAGCCTCCTCTCTCCGTGGTCACAGCAGAAAAGTTTTCAAACCGAGGCCACGCACTTCACTAAGGATTAACTTTTTTAGCTATAGGGTTATTACTCTGTGGAATGCACTTCCGGAAGATATTGTTCTCTCGCAGAACAAAACTATCTTCAAGAAAAAGCTAGACCTCTACCTGGGTCTCTCCCAATAATTCCCTTTGTCAAAAAATAGTTGTCTTTTATCGCATATATGTTCATGAATGCCGCACCCCCACTCAGCTTAAGGCACTGTCCACAGTGTGACACTGAATGAGGTTATATGTATCTTGTTTTCGCTGCCACCCCGCCCCCCCCACTTCTTTTTACTCTCGTTTCAGCTCGGTGAATCCGACAGAAGATCAAATATTTCCTAAAGAACCGGAACAATTGGGCTCAAAGCATCGAACCCGTGTAGTACTTCAAGACTTCAAGACAACTGAACTGAACTGATTCGGCCCGGCAGTTTGAACGTGTTCGCTGCGTTAAGGTCAGGGGGCATCGGGGTGCCTGACTCGGTTGGTTGCTTGAAGACACGCTGGGTTGCATGAAGATTTCGTGAGCAATTTTCAGAGAAAAGTGGAGTATAATTTTAATTCAAAAGCTATTCGAAGTAATGGTGACGATGATGGCAAAATGGATTCAATTTTAGATCCAAAATTGCACAGGACTGACAGTGGCCGGGACCAGTCGAGCGTCCAGAATTCTTCGTTTTTTATCACTTATATGATCAAAACTGTATTGACGTATGCCGATGCACTAAGATTACTATGCGATAGAAGATCAAAAATTAAGACGCTAGTGTGAGTCGTACTACCAATTTTTCGGTTTTGATATTACCGTCGCACCCTCGGGATAGGCTTGGAGTCCGTCCTCCGTGCGAGATATGAAGCTTTTTCAATTCAGATCAGATCAGAGCACAGGGCTGGCGGTCAATGCCGATGATAGTCCAGTTTCTTGCACCTGCGAGCCCCCGGATCTCACCGTGCTTCGAGTTTCTGGGATCCTGTCTTTCAGGAGCTGGAAGCACGACACATTTCGGGGTCGCCGTCAGAGAGGGTAGCAAAGAGAGACATTTGAATGTGGTGGGCCTCGGAAACCAGCAGGTTCGCTCTTCCTGCTACATACAAGACCTTCAGCTATCAGCTCTCTTGGAATAGTTGTGAAAATAAACGTCTATGGAGATCAAGAAGTCTTTAGGGGATGTACTTAGATAGACTGGAAGAGACTGAAGAAGAAGGAGGAGAAATAGAACAAAAAGCGGAGGAAAAAGAGGAATGCTGGAGCAGACTAAAATACTACAACTAGGCTCAAGTTGCTGACTCAAGGGTAGTCCGGAAAAGCATATACCCACACAGCGTCCAGCTTTCTCTTGAACGCTGTCACGGTTTTTGCTTCCACCACCACCTCGGAAAGTTTATTCCAGTTATCAATTACCCTGCAAGAAGACGACTAGGCTCTGGTGGTTTTGTTGGCCCCCGGCTTGATTGGTTCCATCTGGTGTCCACGAAGAGCGGAGATTTCGTCGCGGGCAAACAGTAGGTTGTTCGTGGCTGACAACCCGTTTAGTTGCTTCATTGTTTCGATCAGTTCCTCCCGCGCTCTCCTGTGCTTCAGCGACAACAACCCAATCTCTGCTAGCCTTTCCTTGTACTGCTGCCCTCGTAGCCCAAGTACCGTTCTCGCGAACCTTTGCTGAACCTTCTCCAGAGACAGGTTGTTTCTCACTCACTGCGGAACCTAGGCTTGGACTACATACAAGGATCGTATAAAGTGGCAGCAGCACCCTGGGGTCTTTTGATGTGAGCGTTCTGCGCAGCTGGTACATGGTTATATTTGCCTTGTTAGCAGTCTGCAGACACTGTACCGAGGGCTTTACGCCACCTGAAATGATCATGCCCAAGTTCCTGGCCTCACATTTCTCCGCCAGTTGTTGCAGGTTGTCCGGGTTCGAATACCGCATTCCACTGGTTCCCTCGGCAACCACGCGCGGGAATTTTGTCAGGTTTAGAGGGAAATCCCATGCTGCTGACCACTGGTAGAGGGTATCCAGTTCCATCTGTGGCCTCGACAATCGAATACGTGCAACTCTGTGGAAAAACGCTGCTCCAGCAAACCAGGAGTGTTTTCCTTTCCTTCAGCCAGTTAACACGTTCGGTTTTTCGCCAATCGGAGACACCCGGTCTATTTTAACTTCCGTTCCTTTTAGGTTTGCTTCTCGTGCATTGGTTGTATTGGTACCAATTCAGTACTGCGGTACGTATAATGCGCTGCTACATGTCTGTCTCCAAGCAGCACTCCCCAACTTTTGCCCAATTGGGCTAGGGTTGGACAAATGTTGAGCTAGCCCATCTCAACGTTGGGCAACGCCATTGGAATGCATTGCGCAGGGCTATCAACGCCCAGTCGGGCTAGGGTTGGGCATGCCCAACGCGCCAAAAAATCGCGGAAAATGGTTACTTCCTTCCGACGAAAAGCTCCAATTTCGTTCAATCGCTTAATATACCACCAAAGTATTCTCCGTCCTTTCGAGCTAAGCCACTAAATTACCACTATATATGAGCAAAATGGCCATTTTGTTGAAAATGTAGATCACTTTATTAAAGAAATATGTTGTATATATGTACAAAAAGTCGCTGTTCCATTTTCCATCATTCCGTTCTGCGCGAGGATGTTCCTGGTTCTTCTTCATGCCGTCCACGTGATCTGTAAAATCAAGGCATAGGAATGTTTATATTAATTACGTCATTGCCGAATAAAAAGGGAGGCTACATTTTCATTTTTAAATATTGCAAGTCGAAGGGATAATAGCCCTGTACTGAAAGTGAAATCTATATATGCAAATATATATCCATCTATATATATATATATGCATATATATATATATATATATATATATATATATATATATGTATATATATATATATAGATGCATATATATATATATGTGCATCTATATATATATATATATATATATATATATATATATATATATATATATATATATATAATATGATTCGTCATGCAGCTTGAACGCTCAACTCACCATTGAAAACCATGGAAGCACTGTGCAGCTGTTTCATCCTTGTTGGGAATCATCAGCAGTGCACATCCACCGAGCACCCACGGGGACTCGAACCCGAGGCGAACGATTGTGAATCGAACACCTTAACCGCAAAGCTATCCGGGTTGGCTCTCAACGGTTTGTTGAACATCTATACTACATGATATAGCACCCTTCCTGCTGATGATTCCCAACAAGGATGAAACAGCTGTACAGTGCTTCCATGGTTTTCAATGGTGAGTTGAGCGTTCAAGCTGCATGACGAATCATATTATATACAAATCTAATCTTCTACTACTCAATCGCAGATATATATATATATATATATATATATATATATATATATAAACAAATACGGAACAAAATTTCCATTCGTTTAACTGCATAATTGCAACGACGAAACAGGTAATAAATCGCATATCTAGATAGGCATATAAATTGATGTAACCTCTAACAGGTAAACTTGTTAACGAACCAATTTCCAGGAAGTAAAATTGTTATACAACACTACATCGGAAAAAAACGTACCGTCTTTGCCGTCTTCCTTCGTCTCCATCCGGAGCGTTGATGAACCAGCGCTTTATATGTCTGTCAGTGACAGACGTAGGTTCATTGGAGAACCGTTCCATTTCTTTATTAGCATCTGGTGTTTCATATGACAGTACATTGGAACAACCTGTCCTTAACATCGCGATCAACTTGTGGTTGCTAACGACCCTTCCTTGAGGGCTTCCTAACCAAGAACAGTTCAGGGCAACGTCGTCCCCGATGGATGCAAAAAGCATGCTACGCACGGTTTCAGCCAAGTCGGTATCGGCGAACTGCTTGAACGTAGCCACCTGAAAGTGTTCAGTTAAAATGTATATATTTACCATGGTGGCATACACATCGGGCGAGCTCAGAGCCTCGTAGGGTTTCTGAAATTCCCCCCACGTCTTTGCTCTCTGTACCTTTAACGGCACAGCTGATGTGTGCGTGGTACCCAACGTGACAGCTAGCACGTCCAGCGCACGTCCGACCTTGCCCAAAAGGTCGCGTTTTTCGTACACCGTAACTGTATTTCTATATGATTATGTATATAGCAGTCACTCACGGATAACTTCATGCAAATCTCTGACAAATCTATCCGTTGGAGCTTCTTTTGTTACAGAAGCAGCAACGTTACTATATGATAAGAAGTTGTTCATGAGATCTGATAACTGCGGTTACCCAAAGTCCTTCAAGGGACTCCGGTGGATTCCAGTGGTTTGAGATTTGCGTGCTGCAACTGGGGTTGACGTGATGTGTAGCATACTGTCAGGTGAACTAAATGCACAAAATTTACAGTAATATAACAATGGTCTTACGATGGAACATCAACTGTTTTCTCCGAAATCGGTGGCGGAGAAGGCGTCATTTTGAAGGATCCACAGGGTACACGGGATACCACCGTGCGGGCCTCTTCGAAACTGTCATCGAACGTCACCTGTGTTGGTATTCTTTGAACAGTATTAACTCATAATCGTTCCTACCTCCTGCCAACTGAATAGTGCTTGCCAAACAGTGTTTTTAAACGCGACCGTTTGGGCAAGGTCGGACGTGCGCTGGACGTGCTAGCTGTCACGTTGGGTACCACGCACACATCAGCTGTGCCGTTAAAGGCACAGAGCAAAGACGTGGGGGGAATTTCAGAAACCCTACGAGGCTCTGAGCTCGCCCGATGTGTATGTCACCATGGTATATATATATATATATATATATATATATATATATATATATATATATATATATATATAATGTTCACTAGGATCTAGTTTGAATCGCCTGGAGTGTGGATGGATACTCGTCATTGAAGAGCCCACAAACGAATCACAACTGTGATTTCTCATAGTTATTCGTGTCTGGGTCACTGCTAACCCAACGAACAACGAGGCTGCGAAACCGGTCTTGTGCTTCCGTGGAAATTTTGTCCACACGTTTACATACTACTTTCTATCAATATGAACGCTTGCACATGCAGCCTCGTTGTTCGTTGGGTTAGCAGTGATCCAGACACGAATAACTATGAGAAATCACAGTTGTGATTCGTTTGTGGGCTCTTCAATGAAGAGTATCCATTCACACTCCAGACGATTCAGATTAGATCCTAGTGGACAGATAACATCGGAGTGTACAAGTAAGAAGACAAGTGGTACGCATGCCTGATGAGCGGTAACAACCGCGAAACCGGTCGTGTGCTTCCGCGGAAATTTTGTCCACGCGTTTACACGCTACTTTCTATCAGTATATATATATATAATTGAGTAGTAGGAGATTAGATTTGTATATAATATGATTCATCATGCTGCTTGGACGCTCAACTCACCATTGAAAACCATGGAAGCACTGTACAGCTGTTTCATCCTTGTTGGGAATCATCAGCAGGAAGGGTGCTATATCATGTAGTATAGATGTTCAACAAACCGTTGAGAGCCAACCCGGATAGCTTTGCGGTTAAGGTGTTCGATTCACAATCGTTCGCCTCGGGTTCGAGTCCCCGTGGGTGCTCGGTGGATGTGCACTGCTGATGATTCCCAACAAGGATGAAACAGCTGCACAGTGCTTCCATGGTTTTCAATGGTGAGTTGAGCGTTCAAGCTGCATGACGAATCATATTATATATATATATATATATATATATATATATATACATATATATATATATATATATATATATATATATATATAGATGCACATATATATATATATGCATATATATATATATATATATATATATATATATATGCATATATATATATAGATGGATATATATTTGCATATATAGATTTCACTTTCAGTACAGGGCTATTATCCCTTCGACTTGCAATATTTAAAAATGAAAATGTAGCCTCCCTTTTTATTCGGCAATGACGTAATTAATATAAACATTCCTATGCCTTGATTTTACAGATCACGTGGACGGCATGAAGAAGAACCAGGAACATCCTCGCGTAGAACGGGATGGTGGAAAATGGAACAGCGACTTTTTGTACATATATACAACATATTTCTTTAATAAAGTGATCTACATTTTCAACAAAATGGCCATTTTGCTCATATATAGTGGTAATTTAGTGGCTTAGCTCGAAAGGACGGAGAATACTTTGGTGGTATATTAAGCGATTGAACGAAATTGGAGCTTTTCGTCGGAAGGAAGTAACCATTTTCCGCGATTTTTTGGCGCGTTGGGCATGCCCAACCCTAGCCCGACTGGGCGTTGATAGCCCTGCGCAATGCATTCCAATGGCGTTGCCCAACGTTGAGATGGGCTAGCTCAACATTTGTCCAACCCTAGCCCAATTGGGCAAAAGTTGGGGAGTGCTGCTTGGAGACAGACATGTAGCAGCGCATTATACGTACCGCAGTACTGAATTGGTACCAATACAACCAATGCACGAGAAGCAAACCTAAAAGGAACGGAAGTTAAAATAGACCGGGTGTCTCCGATTGGCGAAAAACCGAACGTGTTAACTAGGATTGGGTGGAATAGCCGAGTAAGCAACGATGAGGTAAGAAAGTGAGTATTGGGTACTAATTCGGAGGACATTTTGTCACAGCGTATCCAACTTAGTAGACTTCGTTGGTTGGGACACGTGTTACGTATGGCAAACACACGTCTACCGTACCGTGTCTTATTCTCCGCCCCTCCTAGGGAGTGGAAGAGACCACGTGGAGGTCAACAGATGACGTGGCAACGAGGAATGAGAAAATGTACAGCAGACTTAGGAAAAGTAGGTGCCTCACGTCTTCGTGGTTGGGGTCCAAAAGATCCGTCTACCAGTTGGCTGGAGACACTGAAGGATATGGCTGCGAACCGTGAACAGTGGCGATCGTGTTGTCACTTTATCGAATCAGAATGTTTGATCGGTGTACGTTTGTACAGTTAGACTGTGTATTCCGTGGGTTGGCTACTAGGACATTCTTTTCTTTTCCCACCCATGTAGGTCCACTCCCTCTCCGTCTTGTATATTCATACTTTTTAATTCAACGTGCAACATGGTGAGAAAGGCAGTGGTCAGTGGGGCTTGCCCTACTGTTTAACGCTGTACGATGATGATGATGATGAACGTGTTAACTGGCTGAAGGAAACGGTGACACGGACCAGGTGGTACATTTTGTGTGGGTTACACGTGGCTGCTTCATATCACATCTCAGATACGCCCAGCTACCACTAGATTTCGCGATCCTTGTCTTGACTGGCAGTGAAATCGAGTTTCAAAGTGAGGCTTGTTTTGTCATGCTTGCTGCAGGCGGGGATTGCCCGGTATGCGCCTTGAACACGCAGGGAGACAGCAGAAATCCAAGGTCTTGTGACGCGATGTATCAGACCATAGCTCGCCACGCAACAATGCAGAGCATTCCCAATAAGTGATCAATGCTCACCAACACTGTCGAGTGGGACTTCGGATAGACGATCTGTTTGATTAAGTTTGTCACAGTCTAACCGGTACTGTGTCATGCGTTCTAGACGTCTCTTGAGGCACGTAGGCAGACTGGTGCACGCCAGATCATGGTCGGATTCTGTGCAGATGGTTCAGTACGATCAAATACCTTGGATGCAATCCTGCTATTTGAAGTTTATTGCGATGAGGCCGATTTGGGGTAACGGCTGGGAGGAAGCGGGAGGAGGCCAGGTAGCCTGCCGGGGATTATAGCGTTTGAAGTTTGCACTGGAGAGGAACAGGCAACGGTCAGAGTTTGACTAGGAGCCTAGGTTAACTGAACAGAAAATACTCGAGTAGCCCGAATTGCACATTGCCCAAAGCTGTTGGGCAGTGCCCACCGGAGCTTTGGGGTGGCGCACGATGACGATACCTTTCAAAGTAAATGGCATAGATCTTTCAAAATTGCAGGGTGCAATTTACATGCATAACTGTCGTACAGTTCGGTAACAAAAGTTTGTGCGACATTTTGCACACTTTTCTTTTACTACGTGCCCTCGTGACTAGGTGGCCTATATTGATTTCGCTTTCTGTTTGATGGTAGATGAATGTTTTCAGTGGTGGGCAGTTGCGGTTAATATCATAATTGCGCAAATATCACAAAGTAATATCGTTTAGGCCATGTTTAAATTGTTTGATCGTCTAAGAATTGTGTCGTAGGTAGTAACGACTTGAAACATTTCGTACTTCATATAAAAGTAGATGTTTCTTCCAACGTTGTCAGTAGCACGGCAACCAGTATTTCCTGGGAAACAGGTAGGATTATTAAAATGGTTACTTGTTGAAGCCCATTCTGTTTGTCTTTTCTCAATCCTATAGGAAACATTTTGTTATGCCGAACGAGAGTAAGTGGCAAAGGTATAGGAAGAGAAAGAGGAAACTGCATGTCATGCAGTGTCCCATTTGTCACGATGCCGGTTTGTGGGAGCACAGAACTTCGTGTCTTAACGAAAAAAATCTCGAGAATGCTATTATAATGGATTTATTCACTTGAGTTAATTGAACAACAACTGCAGCTGGCACTTCCAGTGTATTTCTTGAAGCGGAACCACAAATAGAAGGGGTGGATATGGGCCTGACAAATGGAGACAAACTTCCCATTGCTTGCACATCCGTGGCGATAGTTCCATCAGGTAAGATGGTATCGTTTCTACATAGCGTTACTTTTTTTAACAACGGAAGATGTGCAACTGGGGAGAAATATATCTATAAACGTAAACATGGATATCGTGCAACAGTCGCTGTCGGATCTATTCATCACTGCAAGCTTAAGCATGAAACAGCGACGCGACGTGCTTTCCGGTGTGGGCAAGTTTGTGCCGGGTCTTTCAGGTGATCGATGGACTATTTCTGGTACACCACGTTCGTGTGAGAAGATTCAACCATTGTCTTCTGTCCCCAACCACCTCTCTTTGCCCCGTCTACCTACCCGTAGTGCTCCCACTGACAACACGACCGATGCTCGCAGTGGTTCATTGTCAAACAGTGTCGTGTATAATCGTATGTCTGGCAACTCACATTTTCTCAGGCCTCGTCAGCCTCTGACTCTCGGCTCTTTTACCGTGCGTACACTCATGCAGGTCGGTCATCAGGCGTGCCTAGCCCTCGCATTAGATTCTCTAAAGATTGACATCTGCTGCGTAAGTGAAACGCGTATACAGGATTCGAACAGTGTGATTCAACTAACTGCTCCTGGTATCTCAAGGTATTTACTGCGCACTTCGGGAGACGAAGCAGCTAGAGCCGCGGTTGAACTTGATGTAGGAAGAGTCTTGACTCACAAGGCGGAGGCTGCCCTTTTAGAGTGGATTTCGATTAACAGTCGTTTATGTGCAATTAGACTCCAAGGGTCAGTTGGCACTCAAAAGGATAGCTGTGTTAAGCGCAACTTGTTTGTAATCTCGGTATACGCTTCGACGGACCACAGCTATGACATGCAGGAGGATGAGCTCTATGATGAACTCACCACTCTTGTTCGCAGGAGCAAAGGTTCTGACATTATTGTGCTAGTTGGTGACTGTATTGCACAAGTTGGGAAACTTAGTGCGTCGAAAGCTTGTTTAGGTGGACGTTGCGCTTTACCGCTGAGCGTACTGATAACGGGGATAGGCTTCTCCAGTTTTGTTCAGACACTCGGTTATTTCTATTTAGTAGGAACTTCCAACAGAACTCGCGTCGCACGCGATATGACGCTCTGACTCTACAGGTACTCTAGGCCAAATCGATCATATCGCAGTAAGCTACCGGTGATGCAGTTGTGTTTGTAACTGTAGATCCTACTGGCCCACATACGTAGAGTCGGACCATGCATTAGTCTAATGCGATTATTTCTCCAGCTCCATGGTCATCGACGCAAACCGCAGACGCGGTTATCCGTAGAAGGTTTGTTTGGTCCAGAAGTTCGCACCCGTTATGAACAGAAGTTAGCACATGAGCTAGGAACGACGTCGAACAGGAATGTAGATGAGCATTGGGCCCATATCCAGCAGGCAATGCACGTGGCAGCAGGTTTCACCTGTGATCTTAGATCCGATGTCCACCAAAGACGCTGGATTTCGCAAGAGTTGATCAGGCTAATAGAGCAAGAACGTCAGCTCTCGAACAGTAAGGAGATAAATAAGATACGTAGAAAGCTACAACGGCAAGTTACAAAAAGCGTTAAGAATGATCGCGAAAATTGGTGGGTCAAGGTAGCCAAAGAACCGGAAATAACAATTGCTTCAGGTAACAGTCAAAGATTGTTCAGACTTATTCGCGACACCGGTGGACGGCGAACCCCGGTCAGCGAAAGGAGATGCGATAGAAATGGATAGCCCATTGTTGACAAAGAGCACAAGCTGAACCGTTGAGCCGAGTACTTCAAGGAGCAGTTTAGCTGGCCGCGCGCTAATTTAGTTGCTTTGACGTCAACAACTGCGATTCCTCGGAGAGTATCACTTGAGCCCTTATCGGAAGTGGAAGTGGAGTCATGTATTGGATTACTAAAACATGGGAAAGCGGCCGGTCCCAATGATGTTCCCCCAGTTCGTTTCAAAGTGGGTGGTGGTGTGTTGATAAAATCACGTACCACCTTGCTCTGTGACATTTGGAACGAGCAGCGTATTTCGTTATCATGGGGCAAGTCATTGATTGTGGACATCTTCAAGAAGGGAATGCGCAGTGATTGTAGTAGCCATCTTAGGATCAGATTTTTACTGTTCGCCAACTATTCGAAAAGTGTCGCACACACCGTCGATGGACAATAATGGTTTTCCTCGACTTGAAAGTTGCGTTCGATTCAGTTGACCGAACAGCGCTATTTAGTGCTCTTCATCGAAAAGGTATTCCGCAGAAGTTCGTAAATCCTACTTTTGGTCGCGTAACGGTTTATGGTGAACTATCCAGTCCGTTCGAAACAATCAGCGTTGTTTGACAAGGATGTCTGATTTCTCCATTCTTGTTCAACTTCGTCATGGACGAAATGATGGAGAGTGTCTTGCGAGATCTCCAGAATGTGGGCGTCAAACTAGGAAATGGAGAGAAGCTGTGTGACCTAGACTATGCAGACGACCTTGTCTGATTGTTTGAATGCACGAGGCATGCGCAGCGTGCACTTGATACACTGGCGAGGGGTGTAGTTCCATTCGACATGCTCTTTGCATTCTCAAAGTTTAAAGTGATGTTGGAAGACTGGACGTCAACGATTCTGAGTTTGGTGCTCGATGGGGAGGTACTGGCAGTTGTCGGTCGTTTCACTTACCTCGGCAGCAGGTTGACGACGGATGGGAGCACAGTAGTAGAGGTGAGCATGCGCATATCCAAGACTCGATAGGCGTACGGTGAACTAAAGCACTTGTGGTGTCGGCCTGATATTTCACTGAAGTTGAAAGGTCGTGTGTGCTGTGCCACGGGGCGTTCAGTTTTGTTGTATGGTTGCGAAATTCGGGGCCTGCGTGTGGAAGATATTCGTCGTCTTCAGGTTTTTGACAATCGATGTTTGCGTGGTATCGCTACGATTGGATGGAATAACCGAATGAGCAATGCTGAGGTCAGGAATCGAGTATCGGGTATCACTTCAGGGAGTTCTCTATCACAGCGTATCCAGATTAGTGGGCTTTGTTGGTCAGGGCATATGTCACGTATGGCAAACACACGCCTACCATACCGTGCCGTGTTTTCCGTTCCACCTAGAGAGGGGAAGAAACCACGTGGACGTCAACAGATGACATGACAACGAGGAATGAGAAAATGTACAGCAAACTTAGGAAAAGTAGGTGCTTCACGTCTTCGTGGTTGGGATCCACAAGATCCGACAACTAGTTGGCTGGAGACGCTGAAAGATATGGCAGCGCACTGTGAACAGTGGTGATCGTGTTGTCACTTTCTGTCGAGTGAGAATGATTGATCAATGCGTGTTTGTACATTTAGACTGTGTATTCCATGTGTTAGCTACTAGGGTGTTCTTTCCTTTGCCCACCTGTACAGGTCCACTTCCTGTCCATCTAGTGTATTCATACTTTTTAATTCAACGTGCAACATGGTAAGAAAGGCAGTGGTCAGTGGGGCTTGCCCTTTTGTTTAAGACTGCACGATGATGATGGCTTAAGAAAGCCGTCGTGTGTGTGGCTTTCTTATGGAGGTATTCAGGCTATCACACCCCGTCAACGTGCGATCTCGTCATGGTGCCAGGGACATACTGGCTGATAATAGTGAGATCCTCACCTCTCCCGCCAATCAGTTCCTTGGGAGAGGACTTTGTCTGGTATCTCCTCCTTGATCTGTCAGGTATAATTTCTTCTTCAGCTTCAAGAAGGCATCATTTATAGCTCTTTGGGTCGTGAAGGCACCCAAGCCGTGATACAGTGTCGACATAAGGTACTGCACCCGCAACAAGACGTTTCATTCTGATGGATATTTCCGGTTAACATCCTTTCGTATGTTCGCTGAGGCAGTAATTCACTGTCGTACGGCTCGCTAGCACGCCTAACCGATTGGAACCTTATGTGGCTTTCCACCAACCCCCCAGCCTCAGGGTCAGACTTCCGGTTATCCTTAGTAGTTCAGTAGGCCTTAGAAGCCATGAAAATACCCTTCCCCGGCACTCATGCGAAAGCAGGTAATAAAAATAAAACAAGTTGTTTGCTAGTACCACTGTTCGAACCTCGTGCCGCAAATCTGACCGCTTGACAACCAGCAACGCTGGTCAGTATAGGAAGTTGGTGGTTATCCCGGCACATCCCTGACGAAAATGATACAAATGTAACTATGGATGAGTTAAACGGAGTGGAGAATTAGTTCGAAAAGTGTTTTGAAGTTTAATTACACGATTCAATTTAAAGGATAACTTGGATTGTGCCCGTTTTTCGTGTCGCTAAACAAGTTGTTTGGAATGATGTACGCGAAGTAAATTGTTTCTTCTTATCACTTCAGAATCTGTACGTGACCGGAACTCATATCGAGTACAATGGAGGACACCATACGGGAAGCACGGTATAAGGCTGTTTTCTTATTCTTTTTCGGACTTCAGAAAATGTAATGCCGTTCATGACATCATACTTCCCGAGGAGGTGCTATTTTTCTCGAACAGTATGCCTTGGCTGTTTCTTCCCCACCATAGCTATCGATTTTCTCCCAGCGATGCGTTGGTACTTTGTCTTAGATTTTGAGTCGACCTGCTTCGAGCGGAAACGAGACCACTCATCGGAAATCAGTAACGTCGTGCCTTCTCCCATGTTAATTAAGATTTCTTTATAGTCGAATTCCCGGTTGTTATTTTGGATGAAACCAAAGGAGTGATAGTTGACACGTTCCACCGCTTTGTGAGGCCTACAGAAAATCCCGAGCTCAGTAAATTTTGTACACAACTCACTAGGATTCAGCAGGTAAATTATGAAGTGTTTCTACCTGATCTTTGTCTCCTTTCTAGCACGATGTGCTCCATGCTCCAGAGTTGAGTACAGTACTGACAGATTTCGATAGGTGGCTCAAAGCGAAAAAACAACAATTGGGCTGTTGTTTCAGACCACAAAACACCAGTACCGCCATATTCGTCACTTGGACAGATTGGGATATAAGTCAGTGTTTGTGGAACGAGTGCAAGCGCAAAAAGCTACCAGTGCCAAGTGATATGCTAAATAGGATCGATTTAAAGGCGCTTTTTAAGGTGCGTGTTTCCTGTCCTCTTTTGTTACACCTAAATACCATGTGTTAATAGAGACTTTGTTTATCATTGTCCTGGATATTGCACATTTCCATCGTTCCCTCCTCTCCTAATGATGTATAGATTGTTATTGTATCCGTCACTGTAATCTTTTCACTTCCCAAATGGTTTTGGTACGTGCGTTATAGCGTTTTATACTGTAGATTACAGCTGAGAGAAATAAATAAGAACTGTATGAGACATAGGTTGCACATGTCCCCAAACTATCTTTTACATGTCCTTGGCGTTTCACCGCTGTTGGTTATAGATGACAGAGTGGTGTGTTCATAAAAAACTAGGCCACTTCTCCTATCTCGCACAGTTCTTTTTCCATTATTTATATAAACTCATTGAGTATACCCGGCCTATTCATTTTGATCCTCAGTAATGTGGTTACTCAAGTCAACATATTAACTTTTCATGCTGTGCACACAATTCATTCATTTATACTCTAGACTATTATTTTATTACTGACTTACGAAGTAAAGATCAAACACATCTGTTATGATCGACAGCAAACGAATGATAACAGAAGTCTCGAAACGGTACCCAAAGTAAGGCTTTAATCAAGTTGGAACAAGGCTATAGCTAAAATATGAATAGGCAAGAGTTATAAGGTATTGCCATGGGAGAGCACAAGCAATGACAAAACTATTTAATTAAGGAAGATTCGGTTGCCACAACATCCCTGCCGTGTTTAGTGCAGATTCCCGTTCCCTTCACTTTCTCAATCGGTTCAGTGCAAGGCCGTTCACCTCGGTACTGAAAACGATCATTTATCTTACCCATAATCACAATCCCAGTACGAAGTTGTTGCTTCCTTGCCTCCCTTCCTCTACGTCTCACAATTTTTACTCAGTGGAGCTTGTTCTGTTTTTATATTTTTTCATACATTACACAAAAAAGCAGCTGAGCACTCACACTATGTTTCTTTCCTACCGAGTCATCCGGTCCTTCTTTAAAACATAATTACGAAACCCTCTCCTTCCGTCTTGTCACTTCCTACATTCTCCATACATAGGGACAGTTGACTTCTTCTATGCTTTTCCCAAAACTGTTAGGAAGTTAAATTTTTTTTCTTGAAATGACCAGAAATAGAGGTGATCAACACCGCCAGTTCACACGGAACTATAGCAGCCCTCCGTCGAATGCTTGCACAGCATGGATTACCCGACCAAATAATGTCCAACAACAGATCTCAGTTCACATGGACAGTTTTTCACGAATTTTGCGAGAAACTCAATACTAACCACACATTCTTCCCACCGTACCACCCACAATCTAAGGGAATGTCAGAACGCTCCGCGGATACGTTCAAATGGGCACTGTTCAAGGCAGACGGTGAAGGGGGTGGGACAGATGAAACTATTTTGCAATTTTTATTTTTGTACTGGACAGTTTTAGGATTTATCTCAGTTAAGTCAGGACCTGCTCCCGTATAGAGTCTATAGCCCCTGGTCCTCGGTTTGTGACACGATAGCACATATACTCGGCAGCGCGCAAGGCAGAACTCAGAACGCTGGGGCGGGACAACGTGTGTATTGGAGGAGCGCAACGGCGTGCAGACGACGTACACAGGTGGAGCAAGTGGCGCCACCAAAAACGGTCATTGTTCAAATAAACAAATTTGTTAGTCTTTGTCATCGAGTGCTTTATTGGTTGCACTACAGGGGTCTCCCCCTAGAAGGCCGACGCAGTTGGGCTTCGACCCGTGATGGGTACGTCGGATTCGGTGGCGAGAGACGTTTTCCATGCCTCCCGCCGCGGTCGAACACAACATCGAAGCCAGCACAAGCCGTTCTCCATGACTCACACTGGTCGCTGTGCGTCGATCGCAAAATTGCGTCCTCCTCAAAATGTTATCCGACCGGGGTTGATCCTGTTTGTGACCTGGTAGTGGTGATTGTGTTGTAGGGTTTGTCGTTGTCGGCATATCCCAAAGTTCCGTTTCTCTGCGGTTGTCATTGCCTTCGTAAGCGAGCCAGCGTCCGGCGTCAAATGCGTCCAGTCGCGATCCCGTGAGCCTTGTGTTGGAGCCATGCGAGATCCTGGAATTCCATATGGTTTTGTCCGACGGGACGAGCTGGAAGGCAAGAAACACAAGAAAGCTGCGCCTCGAGGCGCGATCGGATATTCGACTGAGGGGGACATACCAGCGCAATACAGGCTGCCGCCACCCTTGTCGTGATCACCACGTTGTCGTGCATTCATGCATAATAGGACTATGTACAAGTTGAATATGAAGAGTAAACTTAAATATATACAACTGTTACATATTCAGAAAACCTCGTTGGCTGTCGCAGCTCGCGGCCGCGTCGATTTCTCCTGTTGACTGGTGCAGCTGTGTCTTCCGTGGAGTTTGGTGTTGCAACAGGTAACGAGGGGTCGTTAGTGGGAGTAACAGGGGCCGACTCGGGACGACTAACCGAAGGTTGTGAGCAGGTGGGGACACTGAGAGGGTTGTTTGAAGTGGGTTCTACCTCGATGAAGGCTGGTTTGGGGCGGTCTATGCTGATGGTCTCCTTCCTGCCCTCGACGTCCACCACGTATTTCTTTTCCTTTCGCTGGACGACGCAAAACGGGCCAGAGTAAGCCGCCTGCAGTGGTGATCGCACTGCATCTACTCGAATAAACACATGGCTGGTGGTAGCTAAAGCGGTAGGTATGTAGTTGCTCAGGGTTTGTTCTCGTGGTGGGGTGGGCTTTATCACCCGCATTTGGTGCGACAACCGTTTTGCGTAATCCCCGTAATTAAAACTCATAGGTGGTAATGGAGAAACCAACTCACCTGGAAGTCGTAGTGTGCAACCATAAACCAGTTCAGCCGCCGTAACACCCATATCAGCTTTAACGGTGTTACGCAGTCCTAAGAGAACGATCGGCAAAACTTCACTCCATAATGGGTTATCACGAGCACGAAGGGCAGCTTTCAGCTGGCGATGGAATAGCTCCACCATGCCATTGGCTTGAGGATGATAGGCCGTCGTCTTGTTGTGTCAGCAACCGAATGCGTTCAGTAGCTCGTGGAAGGCGCCGTCGAAATGAGAACCGCGGTCAGTGGTCACGATAGCAGGGCAACCGAACTGACTCATCCAACCAGTTAGAAATGCTTTTGCAGCTTCCTCTGAGGTTGGGCGAGGAATGGGTATGGCCTGTGGCCAGCGAGTGAAACGATCTACGCAAGTGAGGATGTAGACGCAGCCATTGGATGGGGAGGTGGTTCCACGAGATCCACATGCACATGATGAAAGCGTGCGTCCGGTACGCAGAATGTGCCTAAAGTAGATTTGGTGTGACGATGTATCTTAACTCGTTGACACTAAAGACAAGCACGGGCTCAAAGACGTACGTCACGTTTGACGCAAGGCCAGACGAATCGCTCGGTGACTAGTTTCACTGAGGCGGTTACCCCAGGGTGCGATAAGTTGTGGAGGCTGGTAAAAACTTGTCGGCGAAAACTGGCAGGAACTAGTGGTCGGGGTCGACCTTGTGACACATCGCAAATAATAGTTACGTCCGAAGTTGGAAGGGCCACTGGCACTAGGTGCAAGGAGCTGTTGTGTCTGAGTTGCTCTACCTCAGGATCTGTCGTTTGGGCTGCGGCGATTGCCTCTAAGTCTATGCCCATGGGTAGTGGGTAGTTGATATTGTGGACGCGTGAGAGTGCGTCTGCTACGGGATTGTGAGCCCTCGAGACGCGTCGGATGCCCGTAGTAAACTGCGAAACATAGTCTAAGTGGCGAATCTCGCGTGGCGAATATCGGTCAGAAGCTGACTGGAGGGCGTAAACTAGTGGTTTATGATCTGTGAACACTGTGAACGTTTGGCCCTCGAGTGTGTGCCGGAAGTGTCAGATACCCAAATAGATTGCCAGCAGTTCTCTGCTGAACGTACTATATCGGGATTCCGCAGGCTGGAGACACTTAGAGAAGAAAGCGATTGGTTGCCATGAATTGTTGACGAATTGCTGCAACACTGCTCCAACAGCCGTGTCCGAAGCATCTGTTCCTAATGCCAGGGGAGCAGAAGGATCGGGATGTGCAAGAAGTGCTATGTTGGCGATAGCTTCCTTGATCAAAGTAAAAGCTGCCTGCGCCGTGTCGGGAAAAATGAATTTCAGCTTACCTCCACGTAAAAGGTCTGTTAGATGCTGCATTATTTCGGCGCAGTGTGGGATAAAGCGGCGATAAAAGTTAACCAGGCTAGAAAATTGGCGCAACTGTCGGTAAGAGTGAGGCTCAGGATAGTTGCGAATTGCCGCCATCTTGTCAGGCAGGGGCTGTATGCCTGAGGCTGAGATTTCGTGACCTAGGAACGTGATGGTCGTCCTACCTAATTCGCACTTAGCAGGGTTAATGGTTACACCGTGTTGGCTAAGGCGCTCAAAAAGAGCGCGCAGGTGTGTCATGTGCTCTTCTTTTGAAGCACTTGCCACCAAAATATCGTCTAAGTACACGTAGACATTCTTCAAACCGCGTGTTGCCTCATGCATAAACCTTTGAAAGGTTTGGGCTGCATTGCTGAGCCCAAAATGCATGCGCAAAAACTCGAATAGTCCGAATGGAGTTGTGACAGCGGTTTTAGGGATGTCAGCCTCTGATACTGGGATTTGGTGGTAGGCTCTGACGAGGTCGATTCTGCTGAAAACAGAACAACCAGACAGGGTAGAAGTAAGATCTTGAATATGTGGAATGGGGTACCTGTCTGGAATAGTAGCCTGGTTGAGGGCCCTATAGTCACCGCAGGGGCGCCAATCGCCATTAGGTTTAGGAACCATGTGAAGGGGCGAGGCCCAAGGGCTACTGGACGGGCGTATTATGCCTAATTCTAGCATGTGTTCAAACTCAGCCTGTGCTACGCGTAGCTTGTCTAAGGTCAAGCGACGTGGTCGGCTAAATGCTGGGGGTCCTTTAGTGACAATATGGTGGGAAACGTTATTGGTCAGCGCGGGAAGGGGGCCAGATTGTCTTAGCATTGCCGGGTAAGCTGAAAGTAGGTCTGCATACGGGTGTTCGGCCTGCGGTTCGATGTATAGGGGCGTGATGTGATTCACGGAGGAATACGACCCGGTTACGGAAAGAGAAGTCTGCCGGTCGACAACTCTCCGGCCTCGTGCATCGATCAGGAGGTCGAAATGGTCTAGGAAATCGATGCCTAGTATGGGATAAAGGACGTCTGCTACTATGAACACCCAGCGGAAGGTGCGACGTAGTCCTAAGTTGAGTGTGAGTGACTTATGGCCGTAAGTAGCAATGGGAGTGCCATTGGCAGCACGAAGTTGTTGGACTGACGGGTTCGTTGCATCACCTGCCTCCTTTGGAATGACACTTACTGCTGCACCGGTGTCAATTAGGAACAGGTTATTGGAAACTAAATCTCGGACATGCAACAGACGACTGCTATTATGGCTGCCGACCGCGTTAGTCGTCGGAACGCGTCGGGATATTAGTTTCCTTGTTTGGCACCTGGGAAGGTGCAACCGGCTTCGCAGCGCCGGGCCTTCTCCCCAAACCGTTTGTGGTATCGACAGTACGTTGATCGAGATGGGTTAACCAGGCGGTCAGGGGAAGGGCTTCTGAGACGTTCACGTCGGTCAGAGTTATGATAAGCTTTATGGTTTCTACAGTGAGAACAACCTGGAGAGGAAAAACGTCTGAAAGCCCGCTCGAAAGCAGCTATCAGAGTGTCCTCAGAGTGTGTTCCTACAGTGGGAGGGGGGTGGGGGGGGGGGGGCTGCTCGAGTTTGTTACGGCGGTAATTTGTGGATGGTACCGGTCCATAATACCGTCCGCTAGTTTAGCCGCTTCTGTGAGCTTAAGGTGGCTAGAAACCTCGAGCAGTGCTTAAATGTTGGGTGGTAGTCGCTGTACCCACAACTCTTTAAGGACGTTTTCCTCTAAAAGTTGCCCTGCCAGCTGCTGCATTTCTCTCAGTAATGCAGAAGGCTTCTTGCTACCTAACTCTGTCCCTTGGGTCAGCCGTTTTAGTCTGGACGATTCTGACGGGAAAAGACAAGAGATTACCGCGTCTTTCACGGCTGTGTAAGAACTGTTATTAAATATTACGTCGCGTATCTGAGTAGCAACGTCACGGGGAAGGCGACCGATAGTCCACAAGTAACGGGTTCGTTCGCTTGTGATTCTGTGTGATTCAAACTCTGCCTCCAACATATGAAACCAGAGTTGAGGGTCATCAATAAAAAAATGAGGGACGGCTAGGGAGACTGTCGAAACGGACGGTTCCGGGTCAGGTTTACGGTCGTTGCTAGCCATAGTTGCAATGGTATATCAAATGTAAAATGATATAAAGAGGTCAGTGCAGCAAACGTGAAACACTTTTAATATGGATATGAGAAAATATATATAAGGGATATGGTAACTGGAATCAGGAATTTACCGTTTATATATCGGAAAAAGTGTATATGTAAACGAATAAATGTGATTGAGGGACTTACGAATGTCCTTCGAGAATTAATTTGTTGTTCGGGCTCACCAGTTTAGGATTTATCTCAGTTAAGTCAGGACCTGCTCCCGTATAGAGTCTATAGCCCCTGGTCCTCGGTTTGTGACACGATAGCACATATACTCGGCAGCGCGCAAGGCAGAACTCAGAACGCTGGGGCGGGACAACGTGTGTATTGGAGGAGCGCAACGGCGTGCAGACGACGTACACAGGTGGAGCAAGTGGCGCCACCAAAAACGGTCATTGTTCAAATAAACAAATTTGTTAGTCTTTGTCATCGAGTGCTTTATTGGTAGCACTACACAGTAAGCACCAACACCCCACGAGATGTATCCCCTGCTGAAATACTAATGGGTCGAAAATTAAAGACTATCAACGATGCCCCATTCTCATCAAACAAAAGGCAATCGACGAAACGGAAAAATGGCTTTCACTTTGGCGCTTCAGTCTATGCAAAGGGCTGCAAAGTCGGGAATCCGCATTGGGCTCAAGCTGTATTATCAGTCGGATTACGTTGAAACTGCCAACACCAGCACCACGGATCAAAGAACCGGGAAAAGAGCTACTACCGTATAATTGGTCTGGTCGACCGAAGAAACCCACTACAACGGCAACTGGATCCTAGTCATCAAAGACACAATTACCAACCAAAAGAGGAGGTGTTACGAAGTCAAAAAGCTTTTTTAAAACAATTCCATAATCAGTTGGGACCTTCTCTGTCCAGATTCAATAACCAGCAGTCAATAGTTTATCACACAATGCAAGACTGATCAGGCACTCATCTGTAGTCGGATACAGATCGGGTCAGCGGGTCAATAATAATTCCGATAGACGTTTTTATCGACCTAATCGGTCCACCGGGGCTTGAACCTGACTGGACGCCCGAATTCGGTAATGCTAGATTTCCGCTTTGAATACCACGTCGCAATTCCTGTAAATACACAGTCGTTTTGGCATGCAGGGTTGTCGTCTTCTTACTTGTCATTTCGGGCTGGAGCGACCGGAGTTGCGAGCTGAGATGGAATACGCAGGTTTCCCATTCAGGCCGTAGACAAGAGTTCGTGGGTCACAACAAAAACCCTTTTTGGAGGTTTAGGTTGTTAGCGCTAAAGCCGATACATTTTGCTGTGGATAATACGAGTCTAATAACGCCGACTGATTTGGGTTTCTAGTGTAATTCCAAATGATCGTTCTCATGGCCGACTTGCTCGTGATAGCTTTGTAATTCCGGTCTTTAAATGCAAACGGAGTTTTTTAGTGCTGGATAGGGCCCAGACAAAAACGGATGCCTTAGGGATTGCGGATCTAACGTTTTATATATGTCTTATCAAAGAAATAACGTAGATTTTATCCAATCCTCTTTCCTTAGTCATTAATACTCATTCAACTCTCCTTTTTGTGCCCTGCTCTAGCAATGGTTTACGTCTGAGAATCCTCAAAGGAAATGGTCTGGTGGACTGGTAGACGCTTTGGGTGCTGTTGGTTTAAAATTCGAGGGAAGACCGCACTGTGGCATGGACGACGCGAAGAACACTGCGCGACTGCTTTTTCATATTCTGTCCAGGACAAAGTTGAGTTCCAGCAAAACATGCTGAGCTCATAAACTCGCATGTACAGAGACTTTTTCACACTTCTATATTCAAATATGTACTGTCGGTGTACTGAACATTGAACTTATTTTTTCATTGTCATCTTTGGGATTACCGTAAACAACCACCTGTTTGCTTCGCACAATCGATTATCGACTGATTACCGCGTTGATTAGATTTATCCAAATGGTTATGCGGTTCCGCTCAGAAATCCTGCGTTTCCTGGTTTAACGTTAACCCGATTTAATTCCTCTAAAGGGCCCGCAGCTGACCGTAGTACTTTCCTCCGATTAGTTAAAGTTGATAAAAATATTTTGTTTGCACCTAAACTAAGTTCAGGCTATGGAAAAAGGTTGAGGCTGTGACTCATCAAATCAGATGGGTATCGTTCAGTTATATATATATATATATATATATATATATATATATATATATATATATATATATATATATATATATATACATGACACACCCATCTGATTTCAGACTGTGTGCCAAACAAAACATGGTACAATTGAGGAGAAAGAGGTAGATAGTCCGAGTTCATGATTTTTTAGTGGGCGCAATACTGCCAGGTTGACCAAGCCAAAGCAGGTGGTTTTCTTAGGGATCCCCAACCGGAACCTTCAGCTATCCAAAGGTTAATCCGCAAGGCAGCGGCACGAAACGTTGGATCCGTAACCTGCTGGGAGCCGGTGAATGATTGCTCAGTTCATACGCCCTTCGGATGAGGCTAAACATCCTGAATGCCCAGTACATCCCTCCGCCACGGATGCCAGTGAGCATACTGTTGTACATCTCATACGCCATCCATGGTTGGTTCGGAATCAGGGTTTATGCATCTCCCCTAGACTGACTATCAGTCGGTTAGCCTGGTGGAGAGTACCTGGCATTCGCTTTCGTTCTATCACTTTAGTGGGAACACCTTCCACGAGAAGGCACTGAGTAGGACTTCCTCAGAAGAGGCTGCAGAAATCGCACGGCCATCTGAGAGCATTTAGAGAGGTGTTCAGGACAAGTAGCCATCTCGGGGCTGGGAACACCCACCCGCGACCATACTAAGGCATTTGGGGGTATTATACAAATGATGCTAATGATGCCAGCAACGAAGAGAACAGAAAGGTTATCAATCGGTTTATGAATATTCGTGAAGCTTCATTCGAAACTTTTAGATTATCCAACGGAACTGGTAGATTTCCTCGAGTCCAATTGACCCGGTATACAAAACGAGAGACAGATCATCGAAGTTCGTCCAGTTCACCCTCAAGTTATAGGAACCATGTTATTTGGTCGTTGGTGATGGTCTTTGTAATTTTCAAAGCGCTGGAAACTAGTTAAGTGTTGAGGTAATTACTGAGGTTACTGCATTCAGAGGTAAAGATTAAGCTGGTTCTAGTTACAAGTACTGATCTGTGCTCGTTTGACGGGGAGACGGGAAGGACAACGTAGAATAGGTGCACGTATTCAGGGAGATAAATGGAACATCGGACGTTTTACATTTACTATCTTTACATTGTTTGTAGAGGCTTTCCGTAGTCACATGTAGGAGTAAGGAATGACCAGAGAGAAAGAAGGGCTCCAAAACGGAGCTGGGCAGTGCAGAGTTGGCGACGAATCAGAAAGCAAAACCTTCGAAATTCGTTGGGGCTCAAATACCAGAACACCTATGGAGTTACTGATATCGGAGAACTCAGAAGGTTGGATGCTCATTTAGGAATCCAGAACGTTCTGCTGTCGGCAGCAGAGGAGGCGGGTAGTTCGGTTTTGTGGCAGACGAAGTGTTCTTTGACTTTATATAGTTGGTCCACGTTTCCCCCTAGTCTAGTCAGGAGATTGTGGTTTGCCGTGTTTGAGAGAGTAGGGGGCGAACAAGTGCATCATTATGATCGTAAAATGAAATGGGATCAAAAAATTCTATAGTTCCTTAAGAGGTGAAGTTAAAATATCGCTAAGACCATCAGAGTCTGCTGAATTGTACCATCATTTAACGTGTTTAGTATTGAGTGGCACATTTGGATGGAGGAATGGTGATCTGATGAGCGGAATGAGGGAGATTGGTAAGGGAAGTGAAAATCAGTGGAATATAGGGGAGGAAAGGTTGAAGAGTATGCGCGGAGATTACCTAATTGGGTCTTTGTTGAGCAGAGCGCAACGTTATTTGCCTTGTTTACGTCAAAATATTTGAGAGTGGTGAGTTCACGACTAACGGACTGTCAGTGCTCCGGGAGAGATTGTTATCTTCAGGCATCGGTGGTGCTGGTGGACAGTGCACACACATTTCGATATCTCACGAAAAGAAACCTAAGATTTCGTCCAAAATAAACCAAAGGATTGAAATTACAGGGAATGATAATAGGAAGTCATGTTAACATTTGAATTGCGAGTATCAGTGAGGGCAAATGGTGCGCGACCCTCTCGCGTGCAAAATGATGTGATTACGGACAAAAAATTGCCAATGAGAGTTACCTCCGTGTGTCCGAATGACTGGGAAATTGGTACTCGGGGTGGAAGTCCGCACAATGTTCCAACGGTTTGCTGTTTTTATTGCCGGAGCTGTCCTGTTATTATTTTCTATTACATGCTAGCGCCCGAGTGTTGTGAAAGCCGTATACATCATGGACTTAAAGACCCACTGTGTTATTCGGAATAGCTGGTGACCAGTCTTTGAGATTCGGAGTCGAGAATCACATAAGGTCCCAATAGGTTAGGTCTGGTACCAACTGTAAAAGCTCATCTGCGACGCGGAATCACTTGTCAGATAGTTGAGATGGCTAATTTACCGAAATACGTGATCGGTCGCGCAGACGTCTAATGGATTTACCTTGTATTATTTAATTTGTTAAGCCCTTAGGAACGCAGACTTCTGTTAAGTTGACGCATTCTACCGGTCCTAATCAGGTGTTTGATTTACATTTGATCTCTTATCTGGTGACGAATGTCTTGCCGTGGATAATTCGCTGTCGCCGTTGGTTGTTTTGGAAATGCACATTCACCCGTTCAAGTGCAAGTGAAGTAAGCCAATTTTATGTTTGTGCACACAAGCTGCTTGTACTCGACCTTGGGTTCGTTCACATTCTCGTTGAAGTTTGCTCATGACAACCGAAATTGGTAGTGCTAAGGTATGACGTTAAATATTGTCTTTCGAGCACGTCTCTAGGTGGAACTAGTAGACTTAGCACATTATGTCTAGATGATCATGTCTCCTGGGCATAAGTTCACCCATTGTCCATTGAAACAAGTAGTGATCGCAAAGTGTGTATGCCTGTTTGGGTACCTCGAGGTCCACAGCACGCTTGGTCGGGAACCTTGTCAAATGTGGCTCAGATTCTTAGTGTTGGTTGTGCTACGGAAGTTTGTATTCCGGCATCGGAGTGGCTTCCCATCCATATTGCTTAAATTCCTCACTTGATTCGTGTTCTGTTTGGTACCACACCTCTGTACTATGTACGGGGATATTGGTGAATAAATAACGGTGAATGGCCGGTGCACGCTGTGACGGAAAGGTTTGTGCACTGAATTAATTATGCTCTGATTGAGAGCAATCGCTACCATGAATCAAGAGCTTCAGCACTCGGAAAGCACTGCGCTCAGGTTTGATGTACGAGATCAAGAAGTCACGGAATTCGGTATATCATTAGACTAGAAATTCGACTTCCCTAGGGTATACAAACATTTTTTGTCCTCACCGTACTTGTGGCCAATGGTGGTCGAATGGTTTAGAGCGTTTGACTAACATCTCAGGTCGGAGGTTCGAGTCCCCGCCCCGACCGGTCGCCTAAGTGGTAGACAGTAATCCCCGCTGTCATCCGGCTCGTTACCACGCCTGACCCACTGGGACCTTATGCAGTTATCCACTCCAAAGCTGTGGGTTGGAGGACTGGTTATCCCTAATAGTGCAGTGGTTCTTTGTGGCTACGGGGCATGCCGATTTCACTACGCTCATACGCAGGCATGTAATAAAAAAGTAAACACGCAGAATAAGCTATTCCGGAGTTAATGTGATGAAGTGGAATATTTGTGGTGGTGGTGGTGTGTGTGTTATGTGAACGTCTGTATCAATTGGTTGCTGAACATAAAGAACTGACAATTAATCTTGAGAGGAACTTTGATTTGTGAGGATGCATGAGTTTAGCGAGTATCAGTAATATTCCATGTGCCCCAGTGTATATAAAACGTGGGAATTGTGTGACGGAATATGTAACTCGGGTCATCCAGTCTCTGGGTTTTTTCATTGATAACTATTATGATCACAGTTCCATAACGTTGTGTAGTGCATATATAGTTTGATTCCCTGTTTGCGGTCTTCGAGACAGCTACTCAATCATTGGAAGCATTGGACACTGCGGTTCATTGTCCCACGTACATCAGGAATCTGTGCTTGATAACTCTGTGTTGAGCATACAACTTTGTAAAAATTCGTCATGGGTTGTGTTCATTGTTTTTGGACCAAGTAATGCATTCCGATAGTAAGGAACGATCACTTAGTTAAGGTGGCCGATTGGAGAAACAGGTTTTGGTTTTGCTAACAATTATTGATCCGCCGTTTTTTGTGACGGAACCGTTTATTCAATCATCATTTCAGATATGTTCTTGGGTTGTTTTTAATTTAAATGGGAATAGAAGTCGGCGGTTTTGAAACCTAGTGTTGACGTATCTCAGGTTGATAGTTTTCATAAGTTTATGAGGGCCGAGTACCGATGATGTCATCGCGATAGGCGGTGGAATGTTTGCAAACGAAACGTCAAGTTCAGCGATCGGGAACATAAGTCTTTAAATTGTTTCCATACTATCAGTAATATAGTCATCGTGTGTACAAACTGCTGCGATTCATTCGAATCTTCCTACATTGGACACAGCTCAGTGGACTGAAAATACTGATATCATCTTCCGAACACAATTGTTTATCATGCTATCCTGGGTCTTCTAAGATTTTTTAATTCTATGGCGGCAATCCATAAAGGCGATGTGCAACTGTTTCGTCTAACTTCTTAATATCAATTAATACAGAAGCGTAGGAAAGTGAGACCGATACTTTCACCGATAGGTTGGTCTGGACGGCTATCAATTATTTGCAGCAAACCATATTGCTTTTTTATTCTATGCTTACCCATGTGCGCAAGGAGTCCATACTCCACAGCCTACAGAGCCCATTTTACTATAGGTTTTCCTGTCGTTTAGTAGCCGTTGCCGATCATTTTGTAGTCCCTGACGGTTGTTTAGCCATTGTGATCTAGGATACGGTAACCGAACCTTACCGACGCACCCATACCGCACAAGATCACGTCAAGCGTGAATCTCCGGGCCCGGTTATGGTACATGTGCGAACCACGTGAATAGGTGTAATCTGCGGCGTGGATGCTACGGCAGCATGCGGTTACTGTACTCTGAGCCATGGTCACTAAACCGTCAGTGGCTGCCAAACGACTGCCAGAGGCCAACTAACGATTATCAGTGACTACTAAACGAAAGAATAACTTGTATTAACGACAACCGAGCAGTGGGTCTTGGAAAGAAGTATCGGTTGACAACGGGTTGCTCTCTGCTACAGGGGTTATGGACACCGGACTACCACCGGACGGAATTTTGCCTATTTTTCACTGACCTTGGAAGAGTGCAAAATATCATACGCTGAGAAGTTGACTCCTTTAGTGCATGTCTTATCGGTCTTGTGCATCTCGAATTTGAATTGCTCCTTTGCCCAACAGTGTCACCTCGAGTGTGTGGACAACATAGTTCCAAGTGAGGATCCATTTAGGTGGTAAGCTTTTCTGGACAGCCTGAGGAACTGCGCAGCGACGTTCTGTGAATGTTTTGCACCTTCAAAGCGCAAGATGCTTTTGCAGGACTGAGTTTGCACCACACCGAACCTTTCGGTATTTGGTGAAATCATAAACCAGATAGATAAGTTCTGTTATCTAAGAGGTTGGATATCGGATGAAGCGTCACCTCGTGTACAGGAGGCGCGTTTTTACTTTTACCAACCTCAGTCATTTGTGATGTCAACTTGACGTTGATTTTTCTTTCTAGAATCATGTGCGCGCTGCAGTAGTTAAGACATTTATGTACGGTTCATTGGTGTGCCCACCGCGGACGGATGACACATGGAGATTATCGACGTTTGAACGCCGATATCTTCGTAGCATTGATCGAACCTGGTGGGAAAACTGTATCGGCAATGCTGAGGTTAAGTATAGAGTATTAGTCACACAAAATACGTCACTTGATGGAACACTAAAACTTATCAGGCTACGGTGTTTAGAGCATATGTTGTGGATAGAATTCCTCTGCCAGCAGTGTTTTCTGAAAGGGTAATAGCTTGGAGATGAGCGAGAGTAACGAGTCAATGACATGGAAAATAAGTATGAGAAGCCTAACCAGTGGACCCGGTAATGTAGGGTGTGTTAGGCTTCCCGGGTGGGGTCAGCTAAATCCACCCAGGATATGGCTGTGCAGCGATCATTGCCGCTCTTCTATTCACACATATTATCAACTTGACATCAATTTCTGTACTTCTCTTGCAACTTTTATCATTCTCTTGGTTTTTAAAATTTTCGCTGAGGTAGAAACCATGACCGTCACACCTAGCGCATGGGCAATGGTTTTTGAACTGAGTTGTTTATTCCGAATTTGACTGTTGGCCGCCATTTCAGTAGTTCATTGTGCGTTGCAAATATGGGTGCCATATTTTAACATTATTGCACATCTTTCAAATGATACATTAGTCAGACGGTTTCAACGTCGGTTTTAGAGGAACCGACTGGATTTGCCGGCCCAATAAGTTTGAAAATTGTGAAAAAGAGTTAAATTTAGAACCACAGGATTTAGCTTTTACTTATCACCGTTGACATATGTTTACTGTCGAGACTACCGTTTCAATAGTATGGCTTGGATTAAGCGCATGAAGATAGTATTAGCACTGGCTTCGATTGGTGATTCCTGCCTTCCTGGTTAGGACCCAAGGGATGATGGTTGTCGCTGGTCAGAGGCGTTGAGGGATATCGTTAAGAATAGAAGTCAGTGGCGCGGATACTGGTCGGTCAGTCGGTTGTACTTCCGCTCCCCGTGGACGTACAAAACAAAAAAAACGCGTGCGGTGAAAACACAAAAAACGTTCATGTTCTCGATACTTATCAAGATGGGTGTTGATTGCAGCTCAGGTTGTTCGTTTTCAACGGCCTTGGAAAGCATTCGTGTTCCTTTCATTTATTGTTCGCCACCTCCCATCGTGTTGAACCTTATCCTTTTTGTCATTTTGTTGTTTTGTTAACGTTGTGGCGCTGGCCCCAAGCTTGATTTCAAGCCGGTTATATATATATATATATATATATATATATATATATATATATATATATATATATATATATATATATAATTGTCGACTACTACGCTGGATGAAAAAAATGCGAGTGGATTCTTCGTTATCTAAGATCTAGGCTCCACGTGCGAATAACTAATTCTACAAATATAATGGATATCGCTCGTGTCGACTTTCTACAACTTCCACTTATTCGGTCGCTCCAAAATGCCAATAGGTGCACATAAAAGATAGCGTTTAATGGAAGGATTTGTAAGCGTATGAAATCATTGATGAAATTATATCATAGTTTGGATTTCTTTTGAAGGCAGTCAGATCGGTGGTGGTTAAGTGGTTTAGAGTATTGGCTTACCACCTTGGAAGTTCGAGGTTCGAATCACGTCACTGCCTGTCACTTGGATGGTATACATCACTCCAGTGTCTTTCAGCTCGTTACCACACTTGATCTATTAGGACCACTCTAAATCTTAGGATCTGAATGCCGGTTGTCCCTAATAGTGCAATGGACCTTTGAGGCTATGAGGCAGACCCCTGTCACTACAGATAAGCCTAAGCATGCGTCAAAAATGCGGCTTAGAAATGTTAAAACAGTAAATACTGAGGATCTCTTGTTGACAGCTTCGGGCGGTTAGTGCAAAAATGCACATTACAATCCGAAATCGCTGAACGTCCGATTTAGTGACGAAATACGTCTCTATTATTTATAAATGTACTTTCATGAACAGTGACACCAACCTCAATCTTTACTGTTCGTTAGGCTGTAGTCGGGCAAAAGCATCAAAGCACATGGCGCGCCTCCTGTCAGGTGATTCAGATGATGCGCATTCCATTCTGCCGTATACTTATTTGGAAAAGTGGGCTGAATAGCCGACGAAATTAAATAATGAATAGGATCAATATCCGTTTTTACGTGAATGAAAAGCGAAGAATTCCTCGTGAGACTTGTGACCACTTTTGGAAAGATCAATGTCGGCATCCAAAAGGTAGTTAAATGTATCCAGTGTCTACATCGTGAGCGACAGAGTTTTTTATGTATATGACTCAGGTAAGCCCTTCTCGAACCGTCTCACTACATGAAAATCAGACCAAGTAGTACGCAAAACACCAATCGTGAAGACAGATTGTCGGGAAGTGCGAAAACCGTTCTTCCATCATTGGTTGGAATAACCGTGTACCACGAAACTTCAGGTATATGCTATTGTTAGAAATCGATAATTGAGTCGTTTTCATTCCGTTCCTATGCATGAAAAAACTGGACCTGCAGCCCCAACCCTGAAACTTGAATTGGAAGACCACCGTAAGGCACAATAAGCCAAGAGTGATAACCGGTCGGACGGCAGCCGGATGATGCCTATCACTGAATTTGACTACTGACGCTGAGGTTTGAATCTCGTGCCTCAGACTTCATCGTCTTTGGCGTGTGTCACCCTAACACCGCCAGCCACCCGGGTGATGAATCACTTCACGGTAAATGATGTACCTGATCGTTCATTTTTTCTTGGGAAGATTCCGTCAGCATTTGATTCACTTTGCATTTAGTAACTCCGTAAGGACAACCGGTTGATAGTAGCCGTTGGGTTCACTCTTCGTTGATGAGTGAATAAGAAACTAGAGAGAAACAGCACAGTCCTAAATGACTAAATTCAAACATTGCCCCGGGTACAGTGCGTTTAATAAAAGTGTATCCATCCCTGGAGGGTCCAATTTCTATATATGCTACTGAAAACAACAGAAGTAGTTAGATTTTGGCATCCGGCGAGATGACCCTCTGGATAGTCCGCTTGAGATGATGATGACCAATACCGGGACTTGCTATTTAATATGCCAAAAATGGTTCATTTTAGCGCGGAACGATTTTTCAGATCTACCGAAGTACTCCCACCGAGCTGTTGGCGATATACCAACCAATATGGACGGGCTTATTACTAAGAAACTGGCCGTGTTGTTCAATTTTGAAGCGCTTGTATGGAAAACCCGAGTAAAATAACAATTTAAGTAACATTCGCGCGACAGTATATGATCCCTTGTAACAGTATTTAACCTGCTCTTGGTTCAATCGTGTATATTTACATTGGCCTGCTGAATTAGTGGATATTTAGCGGGTCTTATTCCCTTGTAACAACCAGTAGCAGTTCATTGATTGCGGTGGTTCAGTGGTTCCTGCCTCTCAGCAACAGCCTAACTGGAATATCAAAACGATCATCGGGATTGAAAACCAGGGGAGAACTATGAATAACAGTATCATTCTAGCTGCTGAGCTGTGCACCTACAAGTGTCCCTTCTCATATCACATAGTCATATCTTCCTACATATGATCACTGATTGGATGGATCTCGTGGTTGTGTAATCCACCGTGGAAACCCGATACGCTCTAAAAGGTCAAGTGGACTGGGTCAGCTTTTATTACCTTCCTTCCATGCTACGGACCCATCAATTAGTGGCGTTTTGTTAGCCTCTGACAAGTGGTATATTATTAATTTGCCAAACCAACCACCAATCCAACAGCGGGTAAATCTTTAGTGTTTGATCTCGTGATTGGAATAATTTCATTCAACTTTCACTGAACACACCGTGCATGTGAACGGTGTATTGAGTGTTGCCAACAACGGCTATAATCTAGGTTTTTTACGAATGAAATTCTCCTCAAAGTACAAGGCTTTATGGCTGCACAGTAGATAAAGAGTAATCGGTTACTGAGAAGCTTACGGAGTGGGGTTATAGTCATATTCAGCGGAATGTTTGCCACGTGTGAACTTAGAAATATTTCTTTAGTACTAAGTAGAAGCAAAACTAATCAGAGCAAAACGCATTATTATTGAAAAGTGATAGGGAACGAGTAAGCCTTTACCAGTAACCCGGAATGGATACTGGGATACTCAGCTGGGTGTTCTAGCTATAACCGAAAGTTTCACTGCACAGTACTTGACTAGGGATTCATTCATCCTAAAGCGTCCACTTCAGACTGCACGAAGTTCGTGACACTGGACAGATCAAGGCTGTAGTCAGTAGTTAGTCTGCTTTCCAGAAGTCATGAGCTAGTTAAGCCAGTCGCGGTACAGAGCCACTTAATTTTATGGCCATCCTTCCCCTAGATGCGTGCGCACGTGATCCCAAAACTTGTGACGATTCAGGGGCAAACAATCAGGAACACAGTCATCTCATCAAATTTGTCGTTCTGCGTTTTCGACTACCAGCTGAATCAAAAGTCAACATGTCAGAGTGCGGTTCTCCATTGTCGAATTAGCTGTTGTTTGTCAGTACTCGTATGTTTGACGTTTATTACGATGAATAATTAATCTTCAAATGATTGAATGAGACGACCAGAAAACGTAGAACCCAACAGGGCTTTATTTATTCTTTCATTTTCTAGTTGATGAACCGGACATACATACAACTGGTTTTCTACAAAGCACCTTGTGACTCGTTGATATCCTCAGCTTCATAACCCTAACATATAGGTAGGATCCAGCAAGAAGGCTTTCCTACCATAACCGAAGTTTCGGCACCATTGATCAAGTCAGTGTTCGACTAAACTGCTTGACAAGAAATGCAAAACCAGAGGCCTTCATTCAAGTCTACAGCTAGATAAAGTTCGCTTTTGTTAGAAACGAAGCTCGTTTATCTCCTGTTGTTCCATACAGAGTGATCAACCTGCTGGACTGCTATTTCAGTGAGTTACAAAGGTCATTGGAAAGGCATATTGTGCCAGAGACTGGGATGAAAACTAAAAGATTGAACGAAGTAAAATGTCCCACAGTACGCGGTTCAGGATCGTCCTTCTCGGTCGGATACCGGGAAGTCAGTTCTTCAAATAGCCAGTTCGGTATAGGAGAGATGGAAGATATCATGGAAAGGAGTTTGGGTGCGTGATGCAGAAATGATCGGAGATACCGGCATCTGATTAACGTGTCAGAGCCGAGATTGGTTCGGAGTGTATCGAAAAATCGATGCGCCATGTGAAATCTTATGATTAAATTTTATTGTTTAATGATACAGCGTAGTAGAAATCGCTGGATTCGCGCTACTCTGTGTTATTAAACAATATAATTTTACCACACTAGCATCTTTTTCAAACAAATGACTATTGCAAATTAGGAGGTGAGTTCAAATATTTTTGAAGTGTTTCCGTAGTGATAATGTACACAATTTTACCTTAAAACTTTTTCTAATTTCTAGTGAATGAGTTTGGTGGAAGTTCTGCTTGTGTCAGAATCCCTGCTGGTATCTCACGAAAGCTAAAAATTTCGCAGCCATCGAAATAGTTGTTTTAAACCCACGGCCTTACTTCACACTGAGTCTCGATATCTCGACATATCGGTGAATCACGTTTGTCTGTATTAATACCGTGCTCATAGACACAAACACACGCAAGGTTGTGACCCGCCGTCCTTCCACCGAAGAAATGCTAGCACAGAGAACGCCTTCGGTGCTGATTCATCATTGTTGAGTCTGAAATAACTGATTCATTGGGGTCCATTATTCCTGTTGCTTGAGACAGATGCCGTTTTTAAGCATCTCTCTTATCGTGTTTTACTTCTGGTTTATGTGATTCCCGACAGAATGGCTGAGAAAGAGGATTAGAATGCTAACTAAAAGCTCTCAAAATGTGCACATATGCAGAGGACTACTCATTTACGAAAAGCCCGAGGGATATGATACCATTGTTTTGTCCAGGTTAGGTACCATAGGTTGTGCATATTCCTCGAACTATCTGGGCTTTGAACTCCTAGCGGGACCTTAGCCAGGCAGTCTATGCAGAGTGAATTTCCGTAGCTGGATATGCTCATTCACCTATCAAAATTAATGTCATGTGGGAAATAAGTGTTTTGGTGACTTCTGCTTAAAAATTTAAATGTCCTATAGGTAATAATTGGATTGTTCAGCTTGAGATTTTGTCATCGATTCTTGTTGTAATCACTTGAACTGACTCATTGATAGATAATCGTTTTCTTCTGTGCAAGTATCAATTTTGATTTCGAGAATGACTCAGACTTTTAAAACAGTAGTCGTTACTCCGATTCATGGTTATCGAGGATAATCCTGTCGGTTGCAGATCCAAACTGTTTTATCAAAATAACACAACGAGGGTCAGAAAGGGTAGCATTTACCGCTTTGTGACAAGAGATTGTGGACCACTCTCAAGTGACCAAGTTTACAACTGAAGAGCGTTGAAAATAGTCTATACTAGATTTTTACCGGGGTATTAATCCTCCTGTTTTTTGGACTTGAGCATGACTTCGTGGATAAGACCTACAAACTAGATGACGGCCAAAATAACGCCCTACTCCGCGATTGCGCAGTGGACTGACACACAGTTTAAACTATCGACAAGTGTTTACTGCAAAAATCGAAGATTGAGATTCCAACTCAGCTGACACGTCTGTTCAATGGTCTACGGTGATTTTCAGGAATAACAGCTGGTACCATGTGCTTATGTTGTCCGTTCGGAGTAAGTCCCAGATTCGACCAATTGCTGACGTTTGTTCCCATTCATGCCGTTGGATTTTTAGTAGTGAACATGCAAGCCGGTCAGTTTACCTCGATGGGTATTGTGTATTTCAGGAGGTAAACTTTTTAAAGCGAGGACCAACCGTAGTTCATTAGAAGTATGGGAACGCCCGATTTAACAGGACGGAACAACGAGTAACGAGTCAAGACTTCATACCAGGTGGCTACCAGGTCTACATGACCTTTACCAGGTGTTAGATGTCAATCAAACGGAAATGGTTCCAATAAAGACAAAGTGATCAAAGCTCATCAATCACCATCTAGGGCTAGTGAAAAACGGAGGATAGTCAGGGGAGTGGCTTGTTAATCTGTTGAACCAACCAGATACCGAGTTAGAGATTATTAGGGGGGGGGGTCTAATGTACCGTTTTAATTAACCTCTTTCGGACACCACAGATTTCTGGCAGATAAATTGTTATGCCAGTTCGGCCAGATTGAAGCATCCAGTCAGCTGATTGGCTTATCCACCACTCTTATGTGGGTCAGCCAACCAAAGCCCTACAATAACACAAACACAGGTGTAAACTGCGCTGGTTTGTTGGTCACTACACATTGTGTTGTTCATACGTTAGTCTCGTATATTACCTGGCTGACCTGAAAAACAGTAGCCATCACACGAATCAGTTTGCACCCGTTCTAACTCACGCGCGAACTATCGTGAAATCAGCTTCATTGACAAGGCGACTAAGCTTTTCTCCACTGTTCTAGACCACTTTTCTGCAGCAACAGACGAGTGAACGCGCCCAAACCAGAGCGGCTTTCACAGACGAAAAGGATGTGTTGATCAAATTTTCAGGCTACGACGAATCCTCAAGCACAGCTACCAACTCCAAAGACCAACCCCGGCCAGCTTCATTGATTTTCGAGCTAATTTCCATTCCGCGGACCGAGAGTCACCCTGGAGCATACTAAGAGCTGAGGGGATGCCCGGAAAGTACACAAGACTACTGAGATCGTACTATTCGGTTACACGAATGCGTGTTCGAGCCTATGGCGAAGAGTCACCAGATTTTTTGATCCCCTGCGGCTTCCGGTAAGGTTGTCCCTTGTCCCCAGTGGTGTTCATCTACGCTGTAGACCGAGGGATGCATCATGCCCTCATCGGTTACTGAGGAATTCAAATAAGACAGGAGACTTTGATCACGGATGCTGAACTGACCGAAGATGCTGTCCTTCTGGAGGTCGGACCGAACAGCGTGCAGCCGATTCTCAACCGTATCGAAAGCGAGGCCAGAGCGATCAGTCTGGAAATAAAAGCAACGAAAACCAGGACCTTCTTAACTTCCCCAGATTCAGCAGGCTCCATTCAAGTTAGCGGCTAAATCCTGGAACTCGTTTGCAACTTCAACTACCTTCGGTCCAATATACAACCAAGCGGACAGGCCAAAGGCGGAATCAAACTTCCAGTAGATTGCGCAAGGAAGATATTCCTACAAATTAGCAGATCACTGTGTTCCCGCAGTGGAGCAAGCCTCCGCGTGAAGCTGCGCATTTACAGTGCTGCCACCCTCCCTTTTGTCACGTACCTTTGTGAATCTTAGTCCCCGATGGTAGAGGATACGAAAAAGCTGGAAAACTTCGACCATTTACTGCCTTCGGTAGATAGCCAGAATCAGATGGCATGATCGAGTCTCAGACTCCACCGTACGACAACACTACTCGAATATAAAAGCGTTTTCCTCTCATCTTAAGCGGCACCAATGGTTTGGCTATCTCCTCTGTCATCAATATATTCACCTACATCGGCATAAATTCTTGCTCTGGATATTTCGATAGTAGGGACCTAAATGGCAAGGGGACGACTGGCGAATTTTCGTGCTAGCATATCTGAAGGGACATGTACAGGAGGAGTGCGGTAATGATCAAATCGAATCTCGAATCCGTTTGATACATATATACAGATCGCCACTTAGACGATTTCTCTGTCTAATGTTACACGTGATGATATTTGTTTGGGTAGACAGAACAGCCATTTCATGCTTATCATGATTTCTCGTTGCCGACCTTATAATAAAAGTGAATTTCATATTTTTTGATGGCACACCTATTTGTAGGCTCACTATATCACCCATTCCACTTGAGTTTGAGTTGTTATCTATAAATCTACTTCTAAAGTAGCCAAACTCATACCGTCGTATCATTCGGATAGTACTCATGGTGACAGAGTAGTGCGCATTAGATCCATGTTGACGCATTTCAACTTGTATAGTAAGCGTAATTGAAACGGACACAGATTGCGGTTTCACGAAGCACAACAGCAAGTGACAGACCGTTACGATACACCATTCGCATTAGCGAAAAAGAATAAAACCGTGGAAGCAACATAATTTAGTCTACTTCTGGCACCAAAACGTGCTCAAGTTTCACCCGGCATTCTAACCATCGTAGAGCTAGCTGCACACAGAAGCGAGAACTACGTGTTGGAGCATGGATATCAAGGTACAATTGGAACGATTAAGTGTGTACGTTGAAACAAGAAATAGAACAATTAGTCGATTGTCGATTGTCTTGCTCTAGCACGCTCAACTAAAGTCACAAATCAGGAACCAATGTGCTTCAGAAAGTAACAAAACAGTTATGAACAAAGTGAGTGTAGTGATTATACTTATGCTCGTCGAAATATATGTGAGAGTTCTGAGAAACAGTGTTGTCGCAAATCAAACAGTTGAGATTCAGCCCGGACAGCTGAGTAATAACGTATAATTTTCAAAGGCGCGGACTGGAATCGGGTCTCAGTTGGGGCTTGGTAGATTTGTTCACTGCTGATGATCTTAAACTCGCAGGATAAAACCGCCGTGCAATGTGTGCACGGTTATTAATGTTGAGTTAAGCATTGATACAGCATAGTGAATAATCCCATACACAAAACCATTTTTAATCATGGAGAAATGCAAAGCCAAATTTACTCAAGCTATCTTTGTCGTCGAAACGAAATTTGGTATGCATGAGGCAAAGTTCACAGACATCCAACAGAATATACTGTTTGCTCATTTTTCCCTAAATTTTGGTCGGTATTAAATGTGGGCAGAATTTTGAGTGCCTTCGAAATCCGCCGCGGCTAAACCCAGTCAGATAGACTGATATGCTAATATGCCAACATACGCTATCGACAAAGCTGTTTTCTGCATTATTTTTCATAGTTTGAGACAAACACCGTAATTTAAGAGACTGGCGCCATAGACCAGAAACTTTACGCCGTAGTTTAACTGTGGAGTAGAACTCAAACTGCGAAGAAAACTTCAGTTTCCAACGGAGTTGTGTTTAAAACCAAGGGTCTATTTAATTTCAAATCTATAGCTGATAAACTAAATTCACGGCTATCATGTCTGCACTTCCGAATTGTCAGTGGATACTTCTTTGTAAAAAATTCACTGGGGACCCACTACTGTGATTCACTGATAGTGCTTTGTGAACAAATCAACATTAACTCCGAATTATTAAAAGTAAGCGGTACTTAGATAGGCAAATGGAGCACGATTTCTGAGTACTGTGCACTCAAAATGTAAGTGGGATCGAGATAGAAATCTTGTCATACCAGCCATTTGTTCACTCCCCAATCGTATGCATGACTCTGTTTGAGAACAAGGGTTAACGAAGTCGACCGTCATAAGAATGGATGCAATAAGTTCGCTTAGGCTTTATACCATTCAACATACCCATCATATCCCTGTCACACCATGCGTTCATGTCGAGTACCAAACTCTTTTTCGATACTGTGCGGCACAGAATGCTTAGACCTCACCCCTAGTGTAACAAGGATTCCACTTTCTTTAGTTAACAATCTCTAATGTCCTGGAAATCCAAAATCTGCACAGAGAATATGACATCTAGGTGGAACTCCACGATTATCGAACTCCGGTTCTTCTATTTGACCGATAAATTTCAAGAGATAGAGAACGAAAGGAAAATGTAGTTATTGTTTGCATTATGCACTATGCAACTTCTCGTTGCGTCAGAGTGTTTTAGACGGGGTTATAATTTTGGTTTTATTCGAATCTGGATTTTCGATCTGGGTGGTTAGAACGATTTGTGTTAGAAGCGCGGGGAACAATGAGAGGTTTCGAAGTCGAATCACAACCTCATCAGTCCTCGTCATTTGTCAAAGTCGAAAACGTTTGAACACTGCACATCAGTTGAAAGACAGCTATTGATCCCACACGATCCTCAACCAATTTCACTCCCAGCCAGTCACTTATTCCCATGCTTTTAGCCCTGTGAGAAATCTTTCTTTTTAAAGCATTTGTCGTATTTTCCAAATTCAACTTGATTTCCACAATGGGATACGCGTTAGATAAAAGACAACTGATTACGGTCAGCACTAGACCCACACATGCAGTTCATTTGTCCAAATGTCTATAACCAGGCCACAGCGTGGGAATCACAGACCTTGAAGAAGAAAACAACTCTTCATCCGTTTTATTCGCTACAGAATATCAGACCGCAAATATCAGAGCAAATATTGATTCACTGATGAAATCAAATTTCATGTTTATGCTCACTGTGGTGTCATCATCAATGAAATTCAATCTGAGCTGCAATTTTTACACATTCTTGAATCCATTGGAGTAGTATAAGTTCTAGTTATTTAGGAAGCTGATTCGTCATGCGATATCAGAACTGCAAACATTGTACGGGTACTTCAGTCTTGTCAGGTCTCTTCAGCTGTGCGTATCCCTCGGGCCGAAATTGGGGCCTGAATCCGAGTGGGATGATTGTGAGTCACACGCATTATAGCTGGGTTCTCGGTTCTCGCTCGCACCGCTTGCTCCTTACCAGAACTACCTGACGACGGGTAGAACCAACTTGGTCACTGACACAGTGACTGACTCTTTTTAGGGGTCTTCTCAGTGTAGACCAATGTGACACGAAGATTACTGGAATGTGTGAAAGAATGACCGCAGAAAATGGCGGGGTTTACGGAAGGAAGGAGAACAATCAAACGATAACGGCCATATTCCTGTTGAGACGGAATATAATAGATATTAGACCTGTTTGACACAAGCGTACATATGACCATTTGTATAAATTCTGTAGCGTATATCACCTCTGATGTTAGTTGTCCTAGATGATGGAATAGCCAGTCATTATAGATCAAGCAATTTAACTGCTTGCCACACTACCGACTTTGCGCGAAAGAACCAATCAAACTTTTTTTGAAACGGGTGAATCATCAGTTTTCACGCTGACGATATTGCCCTTCTTAATAGTGTTTAGAATTTCATCCTAGAATCCGATTTTTGGACCGGTGAAAGTCGTACATCGTATTATTGGGATACCTTTCATGAAAGAGAATTGGTGGACAACAGATCCAAGAATAGCACCTCCGCTAGTTAAGCACTCTTAGTCGAAACGAAGTCAGTCAAAGGTGTCGCAAAACACACCAACAAGCAAGGAGCTGTTTATTCATCGGTACCTACTTTCACATCGGCACGTTGATTAACAGCCATGGGAATGTCAACTCAGCACAAAAAGGATTTAAAACTGAAACCCATATAAGTTGAAATACTTTTGGCATAAAAAAGATGCAAAGTTTTCTCTTCGAGTTCTACTTGCAACATCAAGTCAACTTCGCACAGAATCGAGAGCTACGTGTTGCGCCAAGAAATCCAGGTATAGTCTAATTGGTCATGTGTCTGTGCTCCAACAGGAAGCACTGGAATAAGACAAGAAGTTTATTGTTCATTGTTTGCATGAACACGCCCTATTTTGGTCATAAACCCGGAATCAACTTGTGTCAAAAAGCCACAAAAAAGTCATATCACGTAATACATAAGTTCAATAAACCATTTAGGGCCAACCTGGATAGTCTTGTAATTAAGGTGTTCAACTCGCATCCGTTCGTCCCCCGGATATGAGTCCCAATTAGGGCTCGGTGGACGGGCACTACCGATGATTCCCAACAACCGGCTCGTGAAGTCCGACCTTTCGATGTGAAACTTGCAAATGGATTTTCCATTATATAAAATTATGAAACTGCTGTACTGTGCTTCCGTTGTTTTCAATGGTTTGAACTTTCATACCGCACAATGAATCTTATCATGTCCAGTGTAATAGTTGTATCTACTTCTCTCCGGATATCGGAAGAGGCTGCTGGGAAACAAAGTACCGGAGATTCACGTTTGATTGTTATCCGTAATCTCGAAATACCCAAATGATCCTATATTCATTGATCAAATAGGGATAGTGGTTTCAAAGTTTTATTCTGAAAACGAATTCACCACTTGATTTAGCACATTTTGTTCTACGTACTGATACATCCCACTATAATGAGGTCAAACTCATAACCGAAAGCCTTGGAAACAGTGTCCACGGCCGTGATCGACTGGTGGTGGCTCGACTCTCACTCCCTGAACTCCAGCTGGATAGTCCGAAATATACACCGCTCGTTCATATTTTGTCCAAATATCTCAACCGGCTTCTTTCATATCACACAGCCTATCCACAAACACAGTCAAAAATAAGTTTCCATCTGGCATATCTTTGAGTCAAAACACGTAGTGTACGTGAAAGTATATTTCGATGGTTTGTTTTCAAGCCGTTAGTGTCATTCATTTTTTATGAGAAAAAGGAAGGTCACTTTGTTTTTGCTGAGTTAGTCGGCTAATCGACTGGTTGACATGGGAGAGATGAGGAGAATGTGGCGTGTTGTGATGTAAAAAGTTGTAAACCCGGATTGATAAAGAGATCAGAGGCGGAACACTGGCGATGACTGAGGCGATTGGTGGACGGGTGCCTATGCCTGGGCCATGCGTGCAAAGGAAGTTAGTGCATGATTTGGGGCCGTAAGGCGAGCACCTAATGACGTCATCTGCGACCGCGTCGTCAGTCCGAGTTACAAGCTGTTCACACGATGACTCTCACCACGTCCCTCTGTCCTCCCTTCATGAATTATTCAACTTGGTGACTAACCGACTGGTAGATTCATTGACTGTCTTCTTACTCTTCTCATTTCTAACGAAAATATATGTGATTGTAAAGGCTCAAAAATGAATCATCCTCTACGCTATGTGGTTTGATCTAAATTATGCGTCTGTTCAAGACTTTGCGAAATCATTTCTGCTCTTTTCCGCGTGGTACTAACCGTTTTGTGGTCTTCCTAATGGGATTTGCACATTCATCCAACTAGCTGTATGTTATCAGCAGTCATGTACCCCACTCAAAACTTTACTCCAGTACTCTAGGTGACAGTGAGTTGTGGACGAATACAACCTTGCGATACACTGGCTTAGCATCACATAAACATTATTCTCCAAAGAAACTCTCCGCCCAGCATAAATACTCAACACAACGTACACATTAGTGAAATCCTTTATTGACATCAAAAGGTTTTGTTTTAAACAGAACAGTGGGATGGTCCTCATACGGTGAATCACCAGTAAATGACGGAGCCAAATTCGAATGATATAACAACTTTTACCCGTCAAGTCGTGATCACTATCAACCTTCTGATGGTACCTTGTGGCTTACGGTTCCATTCCTTCTACAAGTCTGTCTTCAATCGTCCTAGAGATTTGTATTGACGGCTGTGGTCCACTTTCCTCCTGAGCTGATCCCACAAATGTTCGATTGGATTGTGATAAGATGAACGAGGTGAGCACGGGCGCTTCCTTGTACCGTGTTGCACATCAAACTCTTGCACGACAAGGGAACAGTGCTCGGGAATGCTCCTCCCTGTTTGAAATCTATGTTTATTGAATAGACGATGGGCAGTGCGGATGGGTGCTGGATAGCGTGGTGGGGTACCGATCACAGCCGCCGAACATGGCTAATCAGACTTGAGATCCCTAAATAATGGTCATACCTGATTTCCACGATCAGACTGCACGCCAGGTGTCCTTCTGCTTCGTAAGTGTTGCGTGAACTAAAAAGAACAAGTAAACGTTAGGGCTGTCAATCTAGAAAGTACACATTTACAAGTGTGTCTGACCTTAACAACAAATCTCATGGTATCCGATACCGCAGCGGAAGGCTGCATCAAGTAAAAGTACAACTGTGTTGGGCTTGCTTGGAATATTACGAACTTACATTGTTAGCCTCACGTCTGTAGTTTATTTAAGGGTGGGGGAGAGAGTTTTATTGGGGAATAGCGCAGCTATTTCCTTTCTGTTACAAATGATAAATTCTGTGACCTAAACGAAACAACGCCTAATGCGCAGCATAGATAATCGGATATACGTCAAAAGCAAGTCTATTTTCGTGGTCAGAGATGAACGATAGGGACGAGACAATTGCAAGGACGTACATGTTTTTACTGCACCACGGGTATCAAGGGAATGTGATCCCAAAATAAATCAGACTAACCAGGTTTCCAAATACAATTTACAGACGACAGATAACGAAATCTGAAACACAGCGAGCCGTGATTCCAAGAGGGACTTTCAGCGAGGTTCATGAAAGCAGTTGACATGCAGAATCTATGAAATAATTCGATGCGAGGAGTGAGTAGGAGATAGCAAAATTGTTTACATCTAGGCAGAAGACAACCAACAGTAGTATGCAGTATGATGGAATTTCCCGTCCAGACTGAAGTCTAGATTTGGCTTGTTTTGGTCAAACAGCGGTTGACAGCTGGAAAGAGAAAGAAGCAATCACAGTCAAGGTCAAGCACTCATGCGCACCCAGCCAGTTAGGCAATTAGCGGAATAAAAATGCCAATTAGAAGAGAAGTCAGAGGCACTCATCTGAGTGCTGTCATTTACAGACCGATTGGGTAGGTATAATCTTGTGACAATAAAAGGCGTCGGGTGATCACAAGAACTAAGTGGTGTGCGTGTGTAAGTGTGTATGCGTGCACGACTGATTGGTCAAGCTCAGACCACAAACCTCTGAATTTCCTGCAAAAGTATTTTCTACTACTAAGCTTGAAAGTGTTCAGCGATATTTCATGAGTTTTCCTCAGGTTAGAATGATGATATAATTCCCATGTCGACGGCTGTCTAGCAATAGTCACATAGAACCTTAGAACGCGCAGTCTTTGGTTGGAATCTTGCTACTGTCGCCCGCTTTCCCTTTCGGCTGATTCTAATTAGCCGCAACATTCCCTCAGGCGTACTTAGTCATCCCAGTCATCGGTAAATAGGGTAAAATTATTCTTTGTTCCAATTCACGAAAAGTAACTCGTACGGTGGTTTTCCATTCAGGAATCAGCTCACAAGCTGACTGTTGGGTTCAGATGAAAACGGACTCCGTGGAAAGGCACGTGTATTTTTGTTAGTAGAGACAGGCAAGCAGTTTACAAAGACGAAAGCGTAATCGTGACAAATGTACTAAGTCGTACCATGATCAAGTTGAAGACAAAGTCGTTTCGTGCATGGGATTTACGGTTGACTGCTGGAACACAGTACTGACCTTTCAAATTAGACTCACCTAAGAAAACCCATCATATCGACGGTGACTGTCTGTTTGACAATCATAAACTATAGGCCTGAAAGCACTCTCTTTTTCATCACGACCTTATAGTGTATTGGAAACTGAAATTACTTCTTTCTGACTGGTTTCCTGGGTTAACCCAGGCCTTCCATTTGGTGAGAGATACATACAATTTAAGATACAATGGGCTCAACTCGGTCATTCACAGACCCTGCAAGAGCAGTGCAGTGCACATCCAACGAGCCCATTTGGCATTCTATGTGGGGTGGACAACTCTAAGTCAAACACCTAACCACCAGGTTATCCAGGTTGGCTCACAAAAGTTCGTTAAACATCATCATTTTGCCAGGCATGAAGCAGTTGCCCACACAATGGTGAACTCCTGTGATGAACTACTTTTCCGTAAGGGCTTCGGTACAACGAAGAACTTTCGTTGCAGAACATCTGCACAGCTTGGTTATCGTCGAAGTACAGGTAGCAGATGATCATGCTTCGCCACCTCAGCGGAGGCTCAGTTGATATGCTCTGCTGACAATTCCTAACAAGAATGAAACAGCTGTACGGTGCTCCCGTCGATTTAATGGTGAGAGGAGCGTCGATAATGCGTGATGAATCTTACTACATAAATCTTACCTCCTACAACTCATATTCGTAAAATATTATTACCGATTGACGCGGACAGGAAACTCCACTGAATTAAGTAGCCAATCATTCATTGTTTCACATCGTTAACCCAACTAACTGGCTTTTGCTTACCGTATTGGCGCCCGCTGCGCCGCTAAAAATGAGATTAAGCGCCATGGCCTCGTAGATCGATTTCTGTTTAAATCCGGTTAGTTGGGTAACCAGTGTGTTTCCAATCGGTCCGACTTACTGGCACAGTGGTGCTTCACAATAGCTGAGTCAGAAGCACATATCGTGTAGAGATGTTGTAAAGTGTAGAGTGCCGGGGCGGGGGGAAACAAGGTGATATGGAGTTTCCAGTCAGAACAGCTTGGAAAAAGTCAATGAATCATTCATTCACGGTTTTTACATGTTCATACGTTGCTCGGCTTCGCTCTTATCCGTAACATGCACACGGCGACTGACTGCTAGTGAATGATGCACTTACACTGGCTGTACTAAACCAGTCTATCGATTTGCTTGAGACGCGTTATATAAGTCATAGTCTGGGTAAATCCTTTTAGTGTGCACGGACAAATAGTGTAAGTTACCAGTTATTCATTATTGCTGATGAAGTGACGTATAGTTTGGCATGAAATTGAGCATAGATAGTAGTTGAATAAGGGAAGCTGTAAACCGCATCCATTTTTCAATGTTGTTCGGTTACCCTGTTGTAGAGCAAGCTAAAAATGATCCTGTATGAAATGACCAACACGAATGAGGTGTTAAAACACAGGATGAACGAATGAATCTAATTTCAGGTGACTCCGGAGCGAATGATCTGGACACAATGTTCAATTTTTACAATCTCGAATCTCCGGCATCAGTCACTGTTTCCATGAGGCAATCGGAACCCAGCTAAACCAAAGCCTCAAAAATTGTCCTGCGAAAATAACTGTGTTCCACAGGTCATCAATAAAAACACAAGAGTTAAATTTGGGAAGGATAAATGATCTCCAGGTTTTACAAAATAGTTGATGATTAAAAAATTGTACAAAGAACTCATAGATATTCCCTGTTGAAGACGAGGTAACATTTTAATTGTGTCCGTTGGAATTCGGAGCTGTAATCGAATGCCATTGAATTTCCGTTTGCAAATTGTAAACTGAACTTTCAGAAGCAATTTCAACGAACTGAAAATCGTTTAATGATTGGGTGAGTAGGACGCTTGAGCTCGACTGATAGTCAGAGCATTGGTTGATTTTAGTAAAGTAATGGATTTATTGAACTCTTAGGAAGTGTTCCTTAGTGACGGATATCACTACTGCTATCTAAGAAAGAAAAAAATGCCTCCGTTGACTTAGTTTAATTCGTTTACTAGATTTTTTCTTCTGAAAAACGTTGTTCTATTTTTATTTTGTTTAACTACAGTCCTTTCTTGATTAGATTCATCGGCCCATTAAATTTCTAATAAATTTCTAAACACGGGTGATCAAAATGGCAGTGCAACAATATCTTAAGAGCAATTATCACATAAGTGGGTGGAAAAGTCTCCGGAAGCGGATGGTCAGTTTCCCGGTAACGTCCACTTGTTAGGTATGCGTACCCAGCATTCCACTGCCCACTAAGTACCGGGAAAGCATACCTGATGAACAGACGTATTCGTGAAATCGGTTGTATGCCTGTGAGAAACTCTGCTCATCTATTCATTCACTGCCTACTTCATATGTTTCAACCTGAGAGCGCAATGTTGTTGTTGTTGAGATAAGATATAACAAACCCACATAGAACTATTACTGAATCGTAGTTGTACGTCCTCAGTGCACTCCTCTAAGACGAGCATCCACTTGCACTGCTGTTACACAGATGAACAAACAGAGCAGAATCTGCCTAATACTATTTACTCTAAATCAGATCTTACCCAAAGTAATGAGGGTTTTCGATAGAAAGGTGTTCTGCAACTACCTGTTCTTCCGTGATAGAATTTGGGTGGATTTCAAAGAGCTATGGTTCGTTTCAGGTGTTATAAACCCAAAAATACTTAGACCTTCTAGAGTTCAACACGTCCAGTCTCACAATCTTTTTCGTTAATCTTACTCGCTCTGCATCGGAACTTATATTTTTTGTCAGTTTTATGAATTGCACTGAATCATAAGCTTCAGTGTGATATGGAAAGTGGTTATGTGTCCAGACTATGACAGATTGGCCTGGTATGGGTCATCATCATGGAACTAGGTTACTGATGAAAGATTTATGCGTTATTAGTAGGGAGCTGTTAAAGTGCTATGAACTGGCTGCATTTTTTAATCTGGTCAAGTAGTCGAGTAGTACCCATCAGTTTTGAGTTACTCGGTTGACTGTTCGATACCACGGGTCATACTGTCGGTGAGCAGCAACTCGGTTTCGCCAACCTAGATTCTATGCTGGAATTGGTGATGATTTAAGTGATTCTTTATTGCAATTCTCGGGGTCATGGTTGCCGAGTAGTTAGACTTAGCCACGCAGCTGACCTCTGAGGCCACGGTACGCCACTTCTACTGCACTCCCGTGCAATCATGGGATCATAAAAAGCCTATTAGGTGTGATTTCTGCCCATCAAAATAAGACGGCAACCGACGGGGCTCATAATGCTGAGTCACACTGCTGCTGTACAGTTTTGAACAATCATCTTGTGACATACATCATCAACAACAACAACAACTACTACTACTACTTTTACTACCACCACTACTACTTATGCAAGAAGCCCGTTGAAACCTAACCGGCTGTTAACATCAGCTGATTTGTTTGAATCAAATCGTTATTTTGCCGGTATTTTTTCTTGCAGAATTAATGTCACTCGTCTCCACAAAATTCTGTGTATCAGAGTAGTTCCATAGTGAGGTCCGGAATTCCTATTCTATTGGGACAGAAAATGTAGCATACGGTAACTTGACGACGGATCGATATCCCAGTTTCGACCTTGCCGTCGTGTTATAATATTTTGCCCCATTTTGGTCAACATTGACTTTGACGGAATTATTGCACCCGATACTTCATCTAACTGACCATCATTCTACCATATTAAATCACTCACAGTTTTCACGGTGATCTCCCTACGGTTCAACCGGCTGGAAAAAAGGAAGGGGATTACTCATATTTTGAGGGATTTCACAATCAATAGTAGATCGAATCGCCAAACTGAAACCAGTGGACTACCTAAGAACTTAAATACTGTTCAGTTTTTTTTTTCGGTAGACATCAAACGTTCGAAGTTTACTTGTACACAACGTGCTCAATATTTGCCTCACTTGAATTTCTTTCTCTGAAGTAATTATCCGACCAGCTATAGGACGGAGAAAATAAAGTTAACCGGTAACATTCAATCACTGAAAAACAGCAGTAGACGAAAAACAGCGTTATTAGATGTAAGGATTTGGGAAATAGATTTGTTTTAAGTGAAACATGATTCTACACGTACTACCAATGCTTCACTTCACTTTTATGCGACTGTCTCCTCCGAGAGGATAAGTCGGCTTTCTGGATGTCTCTTGTGGCAGCTGTACATGATTTACGGTCTGCGGCAACCTCTGAACACTGTAAAATCCAGTTGTTGCACCGGTTGCATACTCCGAAGACCGACTGAAGGTCTACATTGTGTCGGTGTGCAATTCACTGGATTATCCCCGGTCAGTTATTCCTTGATTTTTCAACCCCAGCGGAAAAGTAACCACGAACAAGTGCAGAAACTGTATTTAGTTGTATCCAGAAATGAACACTTCATAAAGCATAGGCAAGGAATGCGTGAACACACATGGCCTTGTTACTGACTGCCCAGGGTGGTGGGCAGATGAGATTGGTTAAGTCAGATCACAGTACGTCAGAAATCTGACTGGCTGGCGGGTTGGTGTGAAGGGTAGGCTGCAGGTTGCCTGTCACTGGTTGATGTAAACAGTGAATTGCGATAGACTGATTGGTTCATGAGCACACGCCTCATGACTACACTGCTATGTGGGATATGCGGGCAGCATCACGGTTTGTGTTCATCAAGAACTCTGTTCGTGGGTTTGAAGAAAGCGGACTGCAGCCGAGCTGATGCCGTGTTTTCAGGGAGACTTCCGGCTCTCTGACAGTCTAGGCTGCCCAAGTCTGCCTTAATAGTTCTAACCCAAGCCTTCATTTAGCCACCAAGGTGACATTTCCAATCTGAGCAGGTTGATGGCAGTAGACTCCCCTTCGTAGGTTCCGTTTCGGATTACCGTAGGACATGACCAAACCGCTGTAGGCGACGGCATCGGAGGGAAGAAGACAGTCGTTCTGTGATCACACAGTGTTGACACACGGGGAAGTTTGTGACGCGATCATAGCACTTGATTCTGGCCATGTAGCGGAGAGGCCAGTGGTAAAAACGTTCCAGCCTTTTTGTGTCGTCTACTTTCAACGGCCAAGTTTCGCAGGCCTACGTAAGAACTAGGTGGACGGCAGCTCGATGCCTACATAGCTTCGTGGGAAAGCTTATTTCGCTCCAAGTCCACAATGATTTGTGAAGTTGTAGGAATGCTTTCCTTGCGCAGTCTACATGAAGCTTAACCTCATCCCTGACCTGACTGTTTGGCTGGGTAGTAGAACCTAGTTAATAGAAGTGGTGCACCTGTTCCATATTTTTGCTAATGACGCGTATAGAGTGTGTTGAACCTTGAGAAGTTGAGAAGAATTTCGTTTTTGTAGTGTTTATCTTCAAAACAACAATACAATACGGTCGAGAACCGGCTGCAGAGTTTCGGGTTTCTCTTCCAGAATGACAATGTCGTCGGCGAATTCGAGGTTTGTAACCCAAGAGACGAGTCTAAGTGGTATTCCTCGAAAGCTGTTGAGGGCATGATGCATTATCCAGTCGACTGAGTAATTAAATAGGACTGGCGATAGACGACATCCTTGACGGAGGCAGGAGTCGGTCGGAAACGGGAGACTTCGCCGTAGGCAAGGACGCGCAACTATGTTGCCGAGTAGTACGATCCTATCAATCTGATGTACTTTTCGGGCATTCCGTCGTTTTGCAGTACGCTCTAGTGTGAGTGTCTGTCAGTGGAGCCCAACACTACCCGAAAGTCAGTGAATCACGCTGTGGTGGGTTGTTGGAATTTATGGCGGTATTCTAGGATTCGGCTCTGCGTGAAGATCTGGTCAGCACAGCCTCTTCCTCGACGAAACCACAGTGGTTGGAGCGCATTCGCGCTTCCTGAACAGTAACAAAGCGATTTAGCAGAATGATCTCAAAGAGATTGGCTGCTGTATCGATGAGGCTGATGCCCCTGTTGTTCACTCAGACAGTCTTGTTGCCCTTTTTTGTGTAGGGAGTAGGATAGAGGTTGATCACTCTTCGGGAAAAACTTCGGTTACACAGGTACGACCGAAGAGCTTGCTTAATAGGTCAGACAGAATTGGCAAACAGGAGTTGAAGATCTCAGTTGGAATGCCATCCTCCCCTGGTGACGGTTTGACCTATTTGACTTACGGAGACGATTTCCGATTCGTTGGAACGCTCGAGGTCGGCTACTTATTGTTCTATGTTGCCTGATGTAGTCATGCAGATGGATTGGATGGCAGGGCGATTGAAGAGCTGACTGTGGTGTTCGACCCAACTTTGAAGTTTCTGGTCGCAGCTCGATATGAAGTTGCATCTATCGTCACGTATCAAAGGAGAAGGAGGTCACGCCTTCCCCGAAGAGAAGGGTATGAGTCGGAAAAACCTCCCAAAGTCCCCAACAGCAGCTACTGCCTCCCTTCCGCCTGCAATTTCAGACCAATATCGTTTTTCGGTCGCTACTCGCTGTGTGTGTAGTTTCACGGCGAAGGTGGTAGTAATCAGACCAATTGAGGAGTCTCTCGTCCATAGCCTTAGCGCGATGGTTGGAGGTTTCTGCAGAGATCCAACCTTTCCTGTGCCACCTTGTCTTGCCTAGCTGTTCAAGGGAGGTGCCGGCGATAGATAATTTAGCCCCGTCTATTGTCCATCTACGCTACCGTCTTCTTCGATCGCAGTTGAAATGGACGAGATCGCATGTGAAAGGGCTTGAATGTTATCCGGGGTTGTTAGGTTGGAAGTGTCTACTGTGCATTGATGCCCGACCGTTCTCGACAGATGATGTCCAAAGAGAGCTCATCATGATGTAGTTGACTTGGTGCGTCGTCCTTCCATCGTTGAATTATCAAATCAGCAAGTGTCTTTTTGGATGCTGGAGGTGGATATTTGTGACAACCACTCGACGGAGATCTGAAAACTTAACCAGGCGGTCGTCATTTCTGCATCGCACGCCGAGGCCGGATTTTGCTAGTACATGTTGGGTATACTCGTCTGCTGGTCCCTTGCGGACTTTCCAATCTCCTGCACTTAGTGTCTGGGAGCTCCATTGACTGAATTCGGACGTTCACTTTAGAAGACATCTTTAGTGGTTGGCTCAGCTTGTAGCTTTGGGGCGTAGACTGTAACCATAGTAGCGTTGAAGGGAATACTCCTGAGCTGAGCTGCCGTAATTCTTGGGGAAACTGCTTCCCAAGATGTCAGGGTGTTGTATGCTCGATTGTTCGTTGTGATCGCAACTATATGAAGCCCAGAACTGTCTACTGGGCAACCGTGATATGTCTAGTAGGATGCGTCCGTTCGAGGGATCCGAATATGTCGCCTGCCGGAGTAGGGTAGGCGTACTTCGGATAGACAACCTACGTCATTTCAGTAGTCATAGAATGTGCTCATGGTAATAAACGGACTACGTGCATCTAGAAGAGTTATCCCATTCCCGCAGGCTGCATGGACTGGTGACCTTGTGTTCAGGTTTAGGTTCCCAGCTCGTGTTTGGGTCACCCTGGTTGCTGGGGGAGCACATGGGGTGGCACCTACCCGGGAAGCCGTATCATGATCAGAGCTAAACATAGAGTTAAAATCCATGAAGAGACTTGGGTATTTGGTACGAAGTGGTGTCCCCAGCTCCACTCGGCTTTTGTTCGAGGTAGCACCTCTAGCCCATGCACGGCCAGGTTCTACCAGCCAGGCAACAGGAAGTTTTATGTTGACAGCAGGTGGCTGATCGGGCGGCTTATACGTCTTTTGGATGGTGTTCTATCAATGCGTCCAAGGGATCTTGGTGCGTGGTTGCCGGTAGCTCTTTAGGAGCTGGTTCGCCATTCAGTAGAGGTCACCTAGACCCAGGGGTCTATGCAACCCTGTTGATTGGACGTATTGCCTTCGTAGCGGTTGGATCTAACAGATCTCGTCCGCTTACGCAGGGCGCCATCTCACCGAGGTTGGTACGCCTTGGCTACCCTCCATCTGGTTTGGCCGGCCTGTCACGCGGTTGGCCGGGGTGTTGCCGATGATGCAGGCCTTAGCTTCGCGGAGCCACAGGCAAGAGTTGGGCAAATGATGGAGACCAAAAAGATGGAAGATATCACAGAGGGCATGACAGTCTACCTACTCAGAGGTGCTACTCTTCTCAGATACTCCATACACCGTACATTATCAATTCATGGGTTTGACTTTCAGGGGTGGGACTTGGTGCATGTACTGTGGGACAAACTATCAAACAATAACATTACCATACCTCAAATTGTGGACAAAAGATTACATAATCAGTTTAGTCAAAAGGGGCTTCGAAAGATTCAGGTAATAATGGACAGGAAGTACTTGAGATGGCGATGCAGGAACGAGTCAAGTGGTTCGCTAAGAAAGTCTTTTTCATGGGAAGCATTATAACCAATCAAAGATTGGAGGAGAATCAATGGACTGAGAGAGCACACATAAAAGCGCGTTAAAGAACAGACAAAAAGATAGGGCTATGAGAAAATGGCATAATCAGGTGGGGGAGACCAAAATTCATTCATTCATGCAGGTTCACCAACTAGAGAGAAAGAGAGAGAATTTCGCCTAAGGATGGGGCCTTGTCATGTAACCCAGGGTTTCAGAACGTAATCATAAAAAGAGACCGGCTAAGAAGGATTACGCAAACCATAAAGTCTATTAGGAATCAGTTCCATACAAACAGATAAGGCCAATAAATGGACCCCGGAAAGAAACCGGTAATCCCAGTCAGCACTCGCCATTTTACGACGCAAGGAAAACGGATGCACCACTGTCACGCGGGCGTGGAGGCAGGGTCATTGGTCTGGGTGGAGATTATTGGTCTAAGTGCATGGGTAACAAACAGACTGTGTGGAAAATGCAAGATACAAACTTGTGATGGATAGCACGGGATCTGGACTAAACCAGTATAACGGCGTTTCTTGAAACCGTGAACTGAATTTTCTTGTCCACTTTCAGTAAATCTTTGCAGTGAATGTGCACCGCAGCTAACAATTCCTCACTAAAATGAAACAGCTGCACGGTGCTTCCGTGATCTCCAGTTATGGGTTCATCTTTGATACTGCTGCATGAGAAATCCTGGTACTAGAAACCTTAGAAAACATCCATCCATTCATGAAAACGCATTGAAAGTAAAGAAATTCCACTGCGATATTGCGAAACAGGTACTTACATATACAGTGCGGAATAAATGAGATGAGATATGTAGCTTTGAATACCAGATGATGAGTAAGTGCGCAACAATTCTGGTGTCTTGGCAACATGGTAGAGGTCAATGACCCTGGCAATACTAGGGTGAAAGAAAATTATCTATGAAGTGAGTGTGATGACAGATGCGAGAAGGACAACCTGTCATTATTCGAAAGGCTGGGGAGTTTGCACATCATAGACAGAAACACACGTTATGGTCACAGTAAGGGCAACGGTTTCACTAGGTCAAGTGGTTGGCAAAGTTCCGACTTTCACATTTGAATTACTATGGATTCTGCCGTCATGCGCAAACGCATGTGTACTCCTTTGGTATAAGCGCTAAAAGTCACCCATCACCAAAATTCTGCCGTCCTAACTCTTAGGCCTACTCGGTTTCTCACACCTTTTGTTTTTGAAACTGTCTTTATTTTACGTAAAAGTTGGGTAACACAATGTAGTCGGAGATGATGGTTTACAATCCCACACTTCGTACATATGTTTCATCCGTATCACTGTTCCGAGGGTCCTCAAATTCTAGCGCGCTGTCAGGACACCAGAACTGTGGCACACTTAACATCTATTGTCTAAAGCTAAATATCTAATCTCACTTACCCAGTACTGATTAGGCAAATGACAGAGGTGGGACATGAAAGACAAATTTCTTTTTCGACCTACACGCTTTTTTATGAGGTTTACGTTGTTGTATTTTACGGAAAGGTAGAAAATCCACTGTACAAAGATGATAAATTATTCTTCTTTCCACCAAGCCTAAGAGATGAAATAGACGCGGTTTCATGCGTATGAAATAAGTAAAAGTTGACTTTCAGGGTGAACTCTCGACATAAGGCCTATTAAAGGCTGTAAATGGGAGAAAAATACCGCCTTTTTTGTAGAAAGTAGCCTCATTTCATTTTCTCCTCCTCGTTTTTCGCACATTTTATCAAAAATGTCGCAGGTCTTCGAGAAGCCAAGGTTAAATAATCCAGCAATTTATCTCACTTCCTGTTGATGATAATTTTGCTCATCATCGGGAATAGCAATACACGAATACACGATGATACTGTATGGTGATATGGGATATCCATCTGTACATAGCTTTGAAGGAAAGTGAGCTTTGGAATCAATACTAGTATGGGTCATGTGAATAATCCCTTAGGTGATACGCTAAGATTAGTAAGTAGGTTACAAATGTCCTGTTGGCGAATACCAAGTGTAATTAAACTATCTGCGGCACTGGTCGTTTTACGCTAGGACGACGATCAGAGGAAAGGTATGTTTCTAGGTGAGGACTCTGGTTTGGTATTCGTGTGTCCGATCAGGAGCGTACTAAGTTGCTTTATTCACGAGGCGAGCCTTAAAAATTCAGTAGTGTTTCCGAGGGGGAAAAATGTGGCCAAAACGAATGGTAAGAATGGGATATTGTGGTCGACGGTCCGTTTTAGGAGGTGATCAGAGTGGTGACTTGTTACACCCTCTGGAGAGCAGCCTCCACGTGAAACTTCAAGCTTTCTTACCGTTAATCCTCCTCGTACATTTGTTACTCGGTATTGCAGGGTATTTCTTCGCCAGCAAGTATATTCAACATGAAACCTGGCGAATTGAACTGTCGAAATCAAGCTCGTGGAATGAAGGCACCGAAAGTCACTTTTGTTGGCTGGTAAAAGATCCAAAACAGGCAAATTTTCCACTGGGTTTCGCTTCCGAAGTCAATTTTCGGAGTTCCATTCCTCAGATTTTACTCTCCGGCTCAGCTATTACAATGACTCACAGTACATGCAACCAAACGGTTGATCGCAAGTGTTCCTGTCTATAAGGATGCAGTGCTTTTTACTCTAAAAATCCAGTACATTCCAGTGGTATCTCGCCTATATTCTGATTTTATTTGGACAAAAGAGCTCATTAATCTATTCTTTAGTTTTGTTTCCAGACAGAACTAGAAAACAGGGAAATGTGCAAGTATCAGGGGCTTCGAATTACCTTGGTAGTACTGAACGTACTAATCATGGTAGGTTACCTCTGAGTTGGTATCTAACGCCAGATTAATTTCAGCTCTGCGGAAGTGCCCTAATAGGATTTGGTGGTTACGGTCTTTACGTATTGCCTAACTATTCCCAAGGAGATGATTACGGTATGCAAGGCCTACTGATTGGATTCACTACGATCGGATGCATCATGTTTGTGACTAGTCTGTTCGGAATCGGATGTGCATTTATCAGAAATGCATGTATTATCATGCTGGTATATACTCTCATATGACCGATTCAATGACTGGGTCTAATTTTCCCATTGTTTACAGTATATTATCATTCTGTCTCTTGTGGTCATTGGGCAAACAGTATGCGGTTTTGTTGCCACATCTCGTCGACCAGATGTGAGTTTCTCTCTCACCCCCAAATATGCCTCCTATCTGACTTACGTTCTAATCACAGTGTTCCCCCCCCCCGCCCCGCTAATAGATCTACAACCGAATTCCAACATCTTTGGAAAAATACGTGGCCAGCTATTACAGTAATACAGCTTATCAAAATATTGTGGATAATATTCAAACAGATGTGAGTTCTTTATCGACTGAAGGAAACCCATTGCTTGAATGTTGATTGACATATTACGCTTATTTAGTACACTTGCTGCGGTGTGAACGGACCGTCCGATTACGCGACTGGTAAAATTCCAACCTCGTGCTCTCGAGGCAACCAGCTGGCGAATAGGGTAAGTCTATACACTGAAAGTGTTTTACTTTGTATGCTGAATTTGGTTTTAATGATAAATTGCAATGGTTTGTCTGAGGGTTTTGATAAATATTTTCCGCAATATTCGGCGGACAGATACAGTTAAGTGCAACGCGGAAAATTCGGTTCCTTTTGCACAGACCTTTGTGTTACTATAACCAGCCATGTGTCCGTATAGTTGTGTTTTCGGTGCATCTCCATAGCTCTCAGCACTGCGTGATATGTTCTTTTTCAGGAAAGCAGAAATGTTATACAATATCAGTGATAGCAGAATGAGATAAAATATGATAGATCAAAGGTATCCGAGTCCAAAGTCTACTTAATATACATCGGAGTATTCCGCTTCCACGCATTTCTCTACTGCTGTCTTAAAAGCCTCTACTGTCGTAGTATTGACAATCTACCTAACAGCATTCTACAAGAGAGTACCACGCTACTGATGAAGTAATTAGCTCTAAGATAGAGCTTTCGGTGCGCTCTTTGCAGTTAGAGAATATGCCTTCCTATGCCCCTCTTTGGGATTGGATAGCAGTTATTCTCCGTTTATACATGACAGCCCCCTTATTATCCTCAGTGTTTCTGTCAACTCTTCAAACGCGCTCGACCTCCTCAAAGAAAACAGGTCCAGGGCTCAAAGGCTCTCTGCATATATATTCTTCCTTGATCAATTACTCTCTTAATGGCTTCTTTGTTTACGTTTTCAAGACAATTTACATCTTTCTGGTAGAGCGGTGTCCAGGTTTGCGAGCATTAGTCCAGGCGAGGTCTAACTATAGCTTTGCAATAGCATAAAGATCTACGATCTCCTACATAACATGGCGGCCCCAGATCGGAAAAGTTCCTTCCTGGTATTATTTGCTTCCGCTCTTCACTGCTGAGACTGTTTGAACTTGTAAGATAGTGTTAACCATACCAAGAGGTTTCCTTATTACGCGCGTTCGATAGTCCTCCCTAGTACTAGTGGACCACCTGTCTATGACGGTGGTAAGCCACATTGTGCAACAAGGAACACCAGAGCAATGTTTCTCACAACCCATGAGAAGGAGAACACTATCGGTGGTGAGAGAGTGGTTGACGTATAGTGCGAAAGCGTGCCTGTGGCGCACAAGGACAGCGGTCAAGTGGCCACCGTGCTTGGCAGCTGGAGGTCAAATAAACAGTAATGGTATACCTGGAAATCAGTTAACCCATTTTATAATGTGCCAGCACATCAGTTCATGTACAACGCTGGCTGAAGAATAGCAAATCTTTCCCGTCGACCTCAGTAAATGTATTTCTACTTCATCTACACAATTCCGTTATAAACATTCATATGCTCGTACCAAAACCTAAAAGTCCTCCACAGTACCGCATCTCACCCGTTTCCTTGCTAACCCTGATGTTATCATTTCAGAACTAAACTCAAAGCTGAGTTGACATTAAATATTTCACTCATTAAGTATCCGCCTTTGGGTGTATAAAGCATAATCTTGACTTGACTTGAATGCTTGCTAAACGAATAAGCAGAATTGAATGTTGCTACAAACCGGCTTCTTGTCATAATACCTGGATACCCGACTCGTGAGATGTTCTGCAGTGACACGGCTCCGCGTCCTGTGGTTCGCATGTTTGTGATCAAGCACTGACATTTTGTGAGGTTGATCGGAAGGTTCCACTGAAGCAACCTATTTTGGATAGCCAACATATCTCTTTTCTTCTCTAACCCAGATATCGTTGCACCACCTGCAGACATAAAACTCCCGTTACTCAGTTCACATGTTAAATCATTAGTGTAAAAAATGGGAAGCGAAGAAGGCCCCAGCACCGATCCCTGTGGCACCCAGCTAATTAGCTCCTCTGTTTTTGAGAAGTGATTAACCACAATAACAACAAATCTCCGCCTTTATAGAAAACACTTAAGACGTTTAATTCTCTTGCAAACAATTTCCACTAACGGCAACCTGATGTTTAGGAACCTATAGTTCACAGGATCAAGAGCAGTGCTAAAGTCCAAGCAACAGACCACAGCAGATTGGCTTTTATCCAGCCGCTTGATGACCCCATCGAGAAGCAGTAAGAGGTTTTCTGGACAGGACAGTCCTAATACTGACCGGTAATACTTAATTGATATTGGATTATTGTCGGCCAGCTCCAAGCATAATACTGAATTTAGGTTAAATGGTCTGTAATTTTCGGCCTTGAGCCGATATTCCCACCATTATGTCCTTCGCCCAGTCGTCGGACACATTGCCGTCTCTAAATGCACGTTGCTCAGTTCTGCATCATCACTAAGACAGACGAGACTCATTATGAAGAATGTAGCCGAGGTTCATTCATAGAGCGAGGCGATGCTGAAAGTAGTCAATCCCATTGCTGAATGTCGTTCAATCATAAATTTTGCCATGGTTGGCCAGGACTACGTTTCCATATACGGATGTGAACTTATCCTGAGCCTGCCTTCAATGTCTTTGATCTAGTGCTCATTCATTCGTCATATATCTGATAATATGACTCCGTTTTCAGTGAGATGCTGGGAAAGCTTCCAGTAGTAGTGTAGTTACACGGAAAGGAATCTGATAAGCCTGGGGCACCACCGACAACAGAACTTTATAGAACGATTTGAACGCTATTTGAACAGACCGGCTGAGTCAAACAGTGACTGTGATTAAGGTATCCGGATAAATTCGTATTTGCTTTGAAGCCATCCATTCAGACAAGTAAAATGACAAGGAACTTCAAAAAGTTTACAGTGAACAAAAAAACGGCAGAGCATAACATTTTTACTAACTGCTGCTTATTGCATTCCACTTTCCCTCCCCTATTTTTGTAAGTGTTGCTGCTACTTTGACCCCATGCTTTATTTTAAGCCGGAGTAACATATAAATATAAAGGACTTATATAATATATACATATAATATTATATGAGACAATGCTCTCAGGTAAGGGGATTTTTCGTCGGTCGATTTTAGCGACATTCTAACTAGGCCAATAAACTCGCGGTGCTTTATGAAAGTTGATCTGGTATCAGCTTTTTGGCCTTCAAAACTGGATGAAGCCGAGATTTATTTGACCATGTTTAGCACGTCACATGGTCGTTATAGTTGAAGGCTACTGCAATTGGGACTCAAGGTACTTATCAAAATATTTCAGTAAATGAGTTCCAAGGCAGTGGATGACTTAGCAGGAGCACTTTGCCTAAAGGATGAGGAAAGCAACGAAATTTCTATTCTCTTTTGCAGCACTTTGTCACGGTAGCACGCCAGATAAAAAGGCTATAAAGTGCTTCTTGAGTGTAATATCGGTCCGGGACAGATTTGCGAGTTACTTTTGAGTTACAGGTACGATTTAGAATCGATCGAACCTAGAAGTGTTGATTATTCATATGAGAACAGTGGAGATATGGTCCAAAAAAGGATGGCTGTACTCTTCCGATGCACTGACAACTGGTTCAACTTTACTCACAAAAACGGACGAACCGAAATTCTGAAGATCTGTGTTCGGATAGCAAGTATGCTCAACTATTCAAGGTAATAAATTACCCGACCCTTAGCTCTTGTTTCTCAGAAGCAGCGAAATCCTTAGTGATCGATATTGGAATTAGACGGAGTTGAATTAGCTGTTACTTTGAAGCTACACGTGAATTCAATGGGCTGTTGTGGTGCTCATCTTTAGATGTCCTGGAACCAATACTGTTTGACCAGTAGTTTCTATGAGTGATGCTTTGGCTATGAGCTGAGATAATTTCGCAATTATGTTCCATAATTATTGCTATCTATCTGTCTCTTGCGAAGAATGGACGACTCATTATTATCCTACCATTACAAGGGGTTAATTATAATGATTAACGAAGGCTAACAAAACAGCGAGGTTTTCTGACTACTGGAGCAGACGGAATGTCAACTAATCGTAAAAGGATGGTCATCCGGCCTCTAAATTTTATTCAGCTGTGCCAGATAACTAGTTCTTGAATCTTTCGCACCATTTATTTACAGTGCAGCAATGTACGCTATTTCTGGAAGGGGGTCACGACTGGTCAAATACTGCCCAATAGGGAAGTGACCGACCGAGACGGAACTCGAAACCGGGGCCATCACGGCTCAAATTTCACTAGGATAACTGCTTGACCACCGCCGGTCTGTATCTAATGGTGCACAAAGCGGAATACTTTTTAAAGATACCAAATGATCAGAAAAAGTTTCATTCTAACGGCCAATATGAATAAAATGTATTACCAGTTGGTACGGCTCTTTTTTGGTGGAAACGATTTGATCTAAAAAATGGCTTTACGACCTCTGGTTGAGTGTATGGTTCTCCAACGAATACCCACTTTAATGGACTACAAACTAGTGGTAGGTGGCATCCTGTCATGTGATCAGTTACTAATCACAACCTATTAGGATCATATAAGGCCCATAACAACTGCGAGTTTCAGGGTCAGAACCGTCCGGCTTTTTTCAAAAATTGCACGTGTTGTTGAAATTCCCCAGACATCAGGGGTTTTAAAATAATCAATCTCCAAAATACAAAGTGGTATCCTCGTAAAGTTTTCTTAATAACACAGGAAATTTGTTGTGACCTTTCCCCCATGCATAAGGAATAGATTTCTAATCTTATTCTAATCGCGACTTTTCGAAGGAAGTTGTGAAAAGCAAATTATGGAATCTTACAGCGGCTTTGGTACTGTAAAATTTACTAACACCTTACCATGTCTATAAAAAGTACACCCTCATGTGAGACATGACCTGGTGCATCGTTCCACACTAGGAAAATTTTCCTAGAATAACTTCTGATCGGAGAGACAAGGAACTTTCACCTTTTGAGCACGGTCCATTTCACGCTGTTCAGGGTATCTTTGTTAAATCTCATCAAAAAGACTGATCGTGATTCTTCGAAGCCCATTTCATCCGGCGTGATAGGTTTTGTGGTCTTAGGAAAATGAGTTTCTTCGAAAACTCTTTTTACGACGGACTTATTTGTGAGCTCCTTACTTTCCACGAAAGCTCATTTAAATTATATTGACTGTAAAACGACTGATGATGCTAATCGGGTATTTTTGTAGTTGCGACAGTTAGCCATTTTCGTTGTTCGCTTAAGACTGATTTGTGACCAGTTGGAGGATAAAGCTACTAAATTTTCTCTACCACTGTTTGCAAAGAAGCGTGGGGATGTTTTGCAGAACTCCTCCCAGAATAAATAGGCAATGATCTCTGGGTGTTACCTTCGTCCCAATATAGCCAATATCACTATCCGAATGGTATTTGCTTATCTTTTGCACACTGCATCTTGTTTTGTCACCCATTTTACAAGCTCTCGCTCAGAAGACGGGTAAGAAATGTGTTTACCACAGGAAGAAGTGTTCGTTGGGCTCGCACAATATAGCCCTTCTCTTTATTAATGTAGAGCAATTTTTCGGCTTTCAGTAAATTTTTCCTCAACGTAGCGAGAATAAAATGGATATTTAATGGGCCGCGCACATACGACATTAAAATCAAGGTCATGCTGCCGGAACTAACCAAACTTTTTTCCCGGTGGGCTACTATTCACCAAGAGTTAGCTCTCAGACTCTTAGATATAATATTCTCCGTGTATGTTTGCCTTGTTTATGCTCCTTTTGATGGGCACAAACACGGCAGATAATCCAGGGAAAGGAAGCCTTTCTGGTAGAATCAGTATTCATTTCTCAGTGATAAAAGCTACCCGTTGTGGATATTACATTTGTCGGTTTAACAATAAGTCATATTTAACATTTGACTGTTTTAAGACCTGTGAACTTCAGACAAACTTACCGTGGTGAACAAGGTCACACGTTTACAATCGTCATTGGATCACAGCACAACTAACTTGGCTGATATCGTTTTGCAAAATTTTATATTTCAACTTTGTGTTCTGATACACTGTGACAACTTCAGGGGAGAGAAATTAATTGTAGAGAAAAGATTTCTTCCAACGAATTTCGACAACACCCATAGTGAACACAGGTGATAGTCTATCCATTCTAATGCATTACAGCGTAAGCAAGGAAAAAATGGCTTACGGAGACACATCACACTACCGTTAAGTATTGTGCTCAGGTCACTGATTACATTCCCACTTAAGTGGGAAACTATCACATTTTTACTAATGCTTGTAAAATTTTATTTTCCCATTTGAAAAGGTGAAATTGGCTTTGTCCCTCAGGGGGAATTAAACTCAGATATATATCTAACACATTATTAGAATAGCTTTATTATACCTGGCTTGTGGGTATCAAAAAAAAATCTATGTACAAATTTTATTTTACATGCGATACCTGCCGGTCTTCTCCTTACTCCTGAAATAAATGAAAAGCTGAACGTGAATTTGCCTTCTTTAAGTATTCATATATCAGCTTCCTGCAATTCTGTGATCTTTATTTTAAGTGGTTGAACTGCACCGGGCAATCCGCCCAGAAGACTACACATATTGTTTACCTCATCCGGCCTAAACGGCTTGCCTGCACATTGATCTAATCCACCCAGCCGTCAGTACAGTTTCAGGTAGTATGCCGCAGACCCTGCATAGTCAATTCGTGAAGATAGCATAACTGAAAGCCGCCAATTTTACCCTCAGATTACGTGGAAAATTACTGCAATCCTGGTGTTAACATCCGAAAGTGTAAGAAAAAATTGCCGAGAAAGAAGTTGTATACCATTATTAGCTTGTGTCCGGAGATGTGCTAGACACCTCTTCATCAAAAACGAGCTTCAGAAGTCTGTAGATGGCATACCTGCGCGTATACCCGTGGCATACCCTCAGAGAAAGTGATCAAAGAGCCGGACACTGATCCTTTAAAGGCCCAAGAATCATTCCTAATTGGCACGGTTTTGAAGAAATCTAGTGGCTTTAGGTATTCCTTTCCGGGTCCTAGCCCCGTTATTTTACGTGCTTTCTGTTTGTAAGGTGAAGAGAAAGCCAGAAGATCAGCTTGCTTGCATGCACAAAATGGTCCCATAAAGATGAAAACGTATATGCGTCGGTGCAATTTGAGAACTTATAAAAATAAAATGCTTATAAATCAGTATGTATCTTTTTAAGTAGCAAACGGTAAAAAAACAAATAAAAATCAAGAACGAGAAAGGGGGTTGCAAATGACAATCATGACTTTCCACACTCAGTCTAACCAGGTAGCTCCGGTCGATCCGAAGCTACAGACACGTGCAAAATGTACTGTAAGAGCATACTTGTTCAACAAGCGGTGCATAACTTTCAGTGCTCTTTGCTGACCCGTACGAAACATATCCTAAGATTGTCCTACATAGCAGGCGGGAGCTTCAGCCTTTGCCAAAAATTAGTTCGAAGTCAGCAGGTAATAAGAATGACAGCAACAACTTTGTGCTCTTAATTTATCGATTGTACCCCGTGGCTAGAAAGACGCTAAGAGCAATTTAGTGAGACAAGAATGAACAAGACTGGAACAGCTTCTATGGTCTACAGACTACTTGACAACAGTCGTCTCACGTTTTAGTGGTTGTGATGAGAAAAACTACACAGAGTCAAAACAGACTAAGTTCAACATTTGGAGAAACCGTGCCTATCTCATTGAGTATTAGAAATATCTATCTGTATGTCTTTAGACGCGTAAAAGCAAATTGTCACAGACAACAAATGAGCTGGTCGCCAGTGTTATTCGGGATGAAGAGGTGCATTAATCTACGTGGTATATCTTGAATCACTAGGTACTTAGTTTAAAGGAGCCTGTTCGCATATGTTTTGTGTGCTTGTTTAGTAATACAAATCAAGACTTTCGAAGCGACTAACTGATACGAAACAACTGCTTAACAGATCACCGAGGGTGTATCGTTATTTATTCGGTGTTAAAACATGTCTTGGTGGAATTTCTGCAATTCGGTGATCCTTTAAAGATGAGTGAAAGCATTGGCGTTCAGCAGGCTATCGGATATCATGAAGCGAGAAAGTCGACTATAAAGAAAGGATTAGGAGGTACCTCAAGTACGCTAGCAAAAACTGAAATTAGGATTTAAAAGGAAAAAATCGAAATGGGTTGGAAAACTTGAAAGTAAAGAAGTTCCCGAGTTTTCTAAGCACGCTGCAGTCGAATCGATGAACGGTAATGAGCATAATAATAAACAGCGGTCAAATTGGTTTCATCCTCGTCGCGGATACTGGATTTGTTCCGTTATTCGCCAGCTCTTCGCCATTCCTCATGAGGTTGGGAAGTTCCATTCCCAGCCTTTCCTTTATCCCCGTTTACTTACGTCCTAAACCGGAACTCAAACGATCGTGAACAAGACTATAATCTAGGAGACTGAAGTGTTTCGTGACCACATCTAGAATGATGAATTGGATTGGAATAAAAAATGGCTGTCTCGGGATTAGTTAGAAAACCCTGTGAAATCGGGCAGCGAGAGTTCAAGAACTTTTAGTTGACATGAGTACACTGATCCGAATGATAAACTAGCTAAAACTTCCCAGGGTTTTTTGCTTAAGGATGACACGAAAGTATAAGTAAGTTTTTTTTCACGCAGCCGTTTTTCTGCCCTCAGTCTAAATGGGATCCAGTGCAAACCGATTCGGGACACGCATTTTTATTGATGTTCAAACAGTAACTGAGCCATTCCATTCACTATTCAGCATAACTGTGAAGAATCTCATTTTTTTCAATTTTATTTTAAAAAAACCGAAAAGGGTTGCAAACAGATAGTGATCAATCGGACTTGGTCGTACATGATGGGACTGTTCATCTCATCTTTCGTATTCCTCGTCGTGGAGGTGGTCGCTGTACTAATTGCCTTCTTGATGATGAATGCCATGGACAAAGAGATCACTTCGATCTGATCGACGTGCCACGTACCTTGTTTGGTGTTTATTGAATACAGTTTTTATTTGTCAGTTATTTCTTTGGTTCATGTGCACATATCTACGAAATATTCCATCCCTTCTATGAAAACACAGATTGTTTTTAAGTTTGTCACCTTTCATGGATAATTGAGGGAAAGCATTTTCGGAAAGTTAAATCTAGGTTGGATTCAAATGAAGTTAGCTGAAGGGAGCATTCAGTGTTGCTATTCGGAAAAAAGAGGGATAAAAAGCAAAATCAGACGGATCGACTATGATATCGCCAGCCCTGGAGTAAATGGCTTAACTACTACACGAAAATTATGTTATAAATGATCAGACATATCCGGATACTTCCAGTACGGAAGGGCCGAAAGGTATTTTCTATAGCTTGTTTGTCGATACACGCAATCTAGTATTGACTGAGTTCTGTGGACAGTAGGCACACTCAAACTTGAGCGTGTCTGACCGACTCAGAGGAATAGACCGCTAGTCTTGGTTCACGTAGTTGCCCATGAGTATTCGGCTAGACGAATTTTACACAACGGTTCTGAACAAAGCATTACGAGTAACGTAAATAAGAAAATAAAAAGGATCAGAATTGGAACAAGTCTGTTGAAGGAACTGGATAAATCATCCAATTTCTCTCGTCAAGACTATTTTGATATTACATACCGTACTGACATTTCTGTGAAGTGAACGAACCAAACCAACCAACCATCCAAACGATAAAATTCTGCGAGTGAATGAACGACTCATTCGGAAGTTGACTACTGGACAAGTCACAGCTATATTATTCATTATGTTTGCCCAGTAAACACTACCGCCACGAAAATAACTGTGCCCAGTCGGTTGACGAAAGACAGAACTCAGATCTGTGAGTCTTCCTCTAACTTCACGATGCTTCAGAGGTCGCACTTTTCCTCGATTATAGGTTCATTGGTGGCTTGCGTATGACCATCTGGAGCTGGCTGTTTTTACCGTCTTCACTTTTCAGCCACTGACCACTATCTGACTTTGAGTAACAGGCGGGTTGTTGCCTATGAGTAAGGAATTAGCATTGGGTATTTATTTAATCCACTTCCCCTAGCATCCCCCAAATATTCATAAACATGAAATATAATGTACTCTTCATAATTCTTATTTTCACTTACTATATTGAATATAACACTTGATACTGCTGTTTACTCTGATCCACGCTTTACTATCCTTTGCATGTAAATTACATTCAGTAATTTTATGAATCTGGCTCACATACGAATCCAGTCTGGTGGATGGGTGTTTGTCTGTTGATGTCCAATAGAATGCTCCATCTAGCAGTTATTTTCATTCCCCGGTCAAAGTTGATTTATTCGGGGTCAATAAAATTATTACTTCCGGTATTATTATTTTCATTATTAGTAATGAGGAAACAATGAAATGTTCTCCAAATGAAGGTGATGATCTTCAGGCAAGCATTCGATCGGAATTACGCAGGTAGATTTCCGTGATCGGTGTGCACCGAAATATGGTTAGAATCAGTATACTGTGGCTGCGAACGATCAGGTAATAGAGTAAATGTGACAACTTTAACGACCATCTAAGCGGCCAGTTATTCTGCATCAAGTTACTGAATTCCGATGTGCTTTATTTTCAATCTGCCTTGGTCCACAAAAAAATCGCCCCCCTGTAATTCAGTCGAAGGGCCGATAAGGTGCTGTCTATCCGAAAACGATGATATCCAAAGCAGTTCCAAGATGGAAATGAGAAAATAATAAAATTTCGAAAAGGAACAGCTTTTTAGACCGACAGATTATTGTGAGGTGCTTGCTTGTTAGCAGCGGGGGGGGGGAGGTGGGAGGGCGGGAGGGGTTCAGCAAGTTCACGTCTGATTCAGAGTTGTACCGAGAAACAGCATCGACAATTTTTAGGTCAACATTGTTTTCAGTGTCACAACAAGCGGTGCGCGCAAAAAGCATTATTTCGCTTCTGTATACTGATCATGCTGCTTTGGCTATTCGTAAACAAGCAGTGCAAATGAAGGAAGCTTTCCTCTAACTTCGAAGACCATTTTAACTGGTGTCAACAAAAGATCATCAGTTACAGAAGTAAGTACGTGTATCGAAGGGAATATAGTCTCCTGCGCAAATATAATCTCTGTTAACTCCTCCCCAACCTCATTGATCTGAGTCAAAGTTTGTTCGGCTACTCAGGAGTAGTTAAAAGTGGACCAGCTTGAAATCGTAGTCCTCAAGATTTTTTGACGTACTGAAGGCCAATATCAGTATACTAGAAAAAGGTTATTGTGATGCATATAAGGGATTCTGATTACCTTCAGACTGCACGTTGTAGTGGTCCAAAAGAGGTGGAAAGCTGGCTATCTCTCAATGGGATCAGTATAATGTATACCTCTTTAGAGGGGGTACACAGATGAGGGCATTTATTTCCGCCTAGTCATGCGTTCATCGTCTTACTTTAGGTTGAATCACTTCGTGCAATAATAGTAATTATGATTGCGAAGAACAGAGACCAACCTCAAACTCTAACAAGTGCTCAGTTTATTTAGGTATTTTGCGTGTTCCGTACTCCGAATGATAGCGTTTTAACGGGGTTTAGGGTCCCGACTGTAGACAGTAAAATTAAATTTATTCCGACGGTTTTCAATGGGTTGTATGGAGCGTATGGTAAAACAACTGTCCTCAGGCATTCTGTATGGTTTTCCTAACTTGTTTATTATGCTTACCTTACCATTTAGTACCAAAGCAATGGCTTCAGTGCAAAGGAATTCGCGGAGGGATTGAGATAATTATCTACACTTGTTGCGAAAACAAGGTTTCTTCTATGAAAGAGGTTACGCAGAGTCCATACAAAACAGAAATCGTTGTCATAGGACTTTCTCAAAAAAAAAAAGATTTTTCACTGCTCCCTTATAATGGACAAAAACTCTCAAAAACAAAACAACCATCCTTTTACAGGGCTTTTACTCGACAAATAGATAAAGGACTGCAAGTTACAGAAAATGTCTTAATGACGAATGATCACACGGAAAACTGCGTGATAGACGATAAACAGGGGAAAGTGATGCGATAAGTAAGTTACATTGACTTCTGTCCAGCCCATACTGGGCTCACTGAACTCAGTGGACTTGATCTTAAACTTACTGCGTAGCAAGACACAATGAACGTTCTAAAAAATCTATGTGTTGGTAAGAAAATAGTGGGGTGCTCAAGGACGGTCTGAATGTAGAGACATACCGTATTGGTAATGAAATATTTCATCATCGAAAATCAGCGCTCAGTCAACCACTGGTTACCATGATTCGTCGTTGTAGTTGATCGTTCTACTGGTGACGGCTTGTGTCCCTTCAAAGTTAGTAGAGCAAAGGGGAAGATAAATTATCATAAAGTTGGCGCAAAACAAGCCAATGAGACACAGCCAGAATGGGCTGACAAAAACCTGTGACTCAGAATCATGCGCTGTTTGTTCGAGTCCCGGTGAAGGTTCGGTGGACTTGTACTGGTGATCGTTCCCAACCAGCATAGTAAAAAAGGGCGCAGAGCTTGGGTAACTATATGTTGAGTTTAGTATTCGTGCTGCTCGATACATCATTTCACATAAAATAGTAGTGAATTCTTTTCCAGCGTAAAAAGCTGACACCAAGAAGACTTTTTGACAAAAAATAAGAGGAAAATAACATATTTCGAGAGTATGGATGTAAATCAAACGCAAACTGTACGTGTGTCCTTTCTGGGCACTATAATCCGATATTCTGAGGGGTGTGTGTACGACTGTCAGCTGTTGTTGACTTTCTAACATACGTTCGTTGCCGGATTTCCGACTGAAGAAGGGTTTGTTCTTGCAAACAACTGGGTAATCAACTTTGCTTCCCACGTTTATGCCTCCCGTGGTAGCTAAGATGTAAAATGGAGCAAACCATACCTGAAAATTCGTGGAGCTACAGTGTAATGATCGAATTGCCCGAAATGGAATCAGAAGACAAACCAACTGGTACTGAAATATATTGGGGTTATATCATATAAAATACATCATTTATATGGACATGAAATACGTAACAGAACACATATCCACGCAGGTATTGGTCCATAAGCAATGTGATTGCTCAGCACGTACCTGCAAAACATTGTTACGTGGAATGGATGCAGATCATGCGGGCGACATGCGACTCTGCGATAGTCAGTATACATGGATGGACTAAGATGAGTCATAATCGCATAGTGTATTAGTTTGTGTTCGGAAATGCAGCAATGCTGATTGGAGTATACACTTGGAAAGTGGACGCTGACTGGTTCGCATGGGTTTTCTCGAACTGCATGTGAATAGGACAGAATCACCCCACACACGTAGCTCTTGTTTCTGTGTGGAGATGACTACCTACTACAACTCGAATACGGGATGAAAACTCAACACACTTTAACGTCAGCTGCCGTTTAAATTATGTTTCCTTCAATTTTCATTTGGTTTTATTGCTGTTTCGATATCAAAGAGGGTATTAATAAGTCTAATAAGCAAAATTTGCATATAGCTGCGTAAACAGCTCGTAGCATGTTACTCTCTTCCGCTAAACGGCTGACTGAGATCGTCTAAATTATGGAAGGTTTATTAAAGGCGGTTATATAGCTATATATTCTTGATGAGCATGCTCCCACTGCGTCGCTATTTCATTCGGTGAGTTAGAAATCATCAGAAGAGCAGACATGGACCGAACCTCAACTGGGACTCCATTTCAGTCTTAACCGTTGAAAGTCATACGTTATCACTTGGCCATCCGGGTTGAATCTCAACTGTTTGATTTGCGACAACACTGTTTCTCATAACTCTCACATATATTCCGACGAGCATAGGTATAATCACTACATTCACTTTGTTCATAACTGTTTTGTTACTTTCTGAAGCACATTGGTTCCTGATTTGTGACTTTATTTGAGCGTGCTAGAGCAAGACAATCGACAATCGACTAATTGTTCTATTTCCTGTTTCAACGTACACAATCGTTCCAATTGTACCTTGATATCCATGCTCCAACACGTAGTTCTCGCTTCTGTGTGCAGCTAGCTCTACGATGGTTAGAATGCCGGGTGAAAATTGAGCACGTTTTGGTGCCAGAAGTAGACTAAATTATGTTGTTTCCACGGTTTTATTCTTTTTCGCTAATGCGAATGGTGTATCGTAACGGTCTGTCACTTGCTGTTGTGCTTCGTGAAACCGCAATCTGTGTCCGTTTCAATTACGCTTACTATACAAGTTGAAATGCGTCAACATGGATCTAATGCGCACTACTCTGTCACCATGAGTACTATCCGAATGATACGACGGTATGAGTTTGGCTACTTTAGAAGTAGATTTATAGATAACAACTCAAACTCAAGTGGAATGGGTGATATAGTGAGCCTACAAATAGGTGTGCCATCAAAAAAATATGAAATTCACTTTTATTATAAGGTCGGCAACGAGAAATCATGATAAGCATGAAATGGCTGTTCTGTCTACCCAAACAAATATCATCACGTGTAACATTAGACAGAGAAATCGTCTACGTGGCGATCTGTATATATGTATCAAACGGATTCGAGATTCGATTTGATCATTACCGCACTCCTCCTGTACATGTCACTTCAGATATTCTAGCACGAAAATTCGCCAGTCGTCCCCTTGTCATTTAGGTCCCTACTATCGAAATATCCAGAGCAAGAATTTATCCCTATGTAGGTGAATATATTGACAACAGAGGAGATAGCCAAACCATTGGTGCCGCTTAAGATGAGAGGAAAACGCTTTTATATTCGAGTAGTGTTGTCGTACGGTGGAGTCTGAGACTCGATCATGCCATCTGATTCTGGCTATCTACCGAAGGCAGTAAATGGTCGAAGTTTTCCAGCTTTTTCGTATCCTCTACCATCGGGGACTAAGATTCACAAAGGTACGTGACAAAAGGGAGGGTGGCAGCACTGTAAATGCGCAGCTTCACGCGGAGGCTTGCTCCACTGCGGGACCACAGTGATCTGCTAATTTGTAGGAATATCTTCCTTGCGCAATCTACTAGAAGTTTGATTCCGCCTTTGGCCTGTCCGTTTGGTTGTATATTGGACCGAAGGTAGTTGAAGTTGCAAACGAGTTCCAGGATTTAGCCGCTAACTTGAATGGAGCCTGCTGAATCTGGGGAAGTTAAGAAGGTCCTGGTTTTCGTTGCTTTTATTTCCAGACCGATCGCTCTGGCCTCGCTTTCGGTACCGTTGAGAATCCGCTGCAGGCTGTTCGGTCCGACCTCCAGAAGGACAGTATCTTCGGTCAGTTCAGCATCCGTGATCAAAGTCTCCTGTCTTATTTGAATTCCTCAGTAACCGGTCTACAGCGTAGATGAACACCACTGGGGACAAGGGACAACCTTAACGGAAGCCGCAGGGGATCAAAAAATCTGGTGACTCTTCGCCATAGGCTCGAACACGCATTCGTGTAACCGAATAGTACGATCTCAGTAGTCTTGTGTACTTTCCGGGCATCCCCTCAGCTCCAACACGTAGTTCTCGCTTCTGTGTGCAGCTAACTCTACGATGGTTAGAATGCCGGGTGAAAATTGAGCACGTTTTGGTGCCAGAGGTGGACTAAATTGTTGTTTCCGCTACTGAATATGGCTACTTATGCAGGTACGCGTGGTAACAGTTTCTCGCTTGTTGTTTCGTTTCGCGAAACTGCAGTCTGTGTTTCCATTTCAACTGCTCATACCGTGATAAAGTAAGTTTATCGAAATGGGTATGATGTACACTACTCTTGTACCGTGAACAATATCATGTTGACGTGATCGAAAGTCTGTGAGTATGACCAGAGCTAAAGCGGATTTAAGTTGCAAATTATTTGTGCTAGCAACTTGGACTAGTAATGCTCCGAATCACGGAATTCAGTAATCGACTATTCTATGCGGCTGACTGGGTTCTGACTCACAATCATCCTACTCGTGTTCAGGCCCCAGTTTCGGCCCGAGGGATACGCACATCTGAAGAGACCTGACAAGACTGAAGTACCCGTACAATGTTTGCAGTTCTGATATCGCATGACGAATCAGCTTCCTAAATAACTAGAACTTATACTACTCCAATGGATTCAAGAATGTGTAAAAATTTCAGCTCGGATTGAATTGCATTGATGATGACACCACAGTGAGCATAAACATGAAATTTGATTTCATCAGTGAATCAATATTTGCTCTGATATTTGCGGTCTGGTATTCTGTAGCGAATAAAACGGATGAAGAGTTGTTTTCTTCTCCAAGGTCTGTGATTCCCACGCTGTGGCCTGGTTATAGATATTTGGACAAATGAACTGCATGTGTGGGTCTAGTGCTGACCGTAATCAGTCGTCTTTTATCCACAGCAAATGAACAGCACTGATTTTCTAACGTGTTTCCCATTGTAGATATCATCTCGAATTCGGAAAATACGAAAAATATTTTAAAAAGAAAGATTTCTCACAGGGCTAAAAGCATGGGTATAAATAACCTGCTGGGAGTGAAATTAGTTGAGGATCGTGTGGGATCAATAGCTGTCTTTCAACTGATGTGCAGTGTTCAAACGTTTTCGACTTTGATAAATGACAAAGACTGATATGGGTTTGATTCGACTTCGAAACCTCACATTGTTCCCCGCGATTCTATCACAAATCGTTCTAACCACCCAGATCGAATATCCAGATTCGAATAAAAGCAAAATTACAACCCAGTCTAAAACCCTCTGACGCAACGAGAAGTTGCATAGTGCAAACAATAACTACGTTTTCCTCTCGTTCTCTTGACATTTGTCGGTGAAATGGAAGAACCGGAGTTCGACATTCGTGGAGTTCCACCTAGACGTCATATTCTCTGTACAGATTTTGGATTTTTTGGGCAATAGAGTTCGTTAGCTAAAGAATGAATAAACAGTATACTCTGGTCGACCGTTTTGAAAGTTGCCTCATGCAGGCATATTTTCGTTTCGACATCGAATACAAAGTAATCAAATTTTACCTTCAATTTCTCCAAGGTTAGGACTAACTTTGTATTTTAATTTATTCATCGTGCTGTGACAATGATCAGCCTTACAATGATAACTGTGCATACTTTGCGCGGCTGTTCTATTCTGCGAGTTAAGTATCACCAGCAGTGCACAAATCTAATGAGCCCAAGTGGGGACTCAAACCATGCTCTCATGTTTGAGAATCGTACATATTATCGCTCGGCTATCCGGGCTGGCTCCCCAAGGTTTGCTTTTCGACAATATAGCACCGTAAAGCGTCCTTCTGACACTGACTTAAAGCGGTAAAGATCGGTCAGCTGCGAAGCAACGGACTCCACTGATTCAATTAAGTTTCTATGTTTAATTCACTATTGAAAACTGTGGGAGCACTGTAAGGCTACTTTTTTCAATAGTAAATTGCTTACTTTTTTCAGTGAGCTTGGTATCACATGATTTCTGTGAAAATCAGACCCAAAACTGACTACTTCATTCATTAAGCCTTTTGGTAACCCAGTTTACGAGGAAGAAGAAATCCAATAAATGCTTCAATACAGCTAATCGCCACATTGGCACACATTCTGACTGCGGTATTTCATCATCCGTATACTCCGAAGAATTCCATTATGATCTGATCTGTTTCATGTAGACCGGACAACCAAGGGTGCGGCATGCTCTATCACATCAGCTGACCTTGAAAACTGAAAGGCCAAACTAATTCCTTAACCATTTAAAAAATTATTGATCTTTTCTCCTGTTAGGCTCCACGTCGCAAATATCTGTGTATTTAATGTAAAGTTTGTAATTCTGTGTGTTTGCTTGGCCTTGCATTTTATGCGAAACAGAAAATTAAAGGATCTTTGTCATCGACTAAACAAGACTAGTGAGGAGGGCTTGATCTGCTCTGAGTAAATTCACAAATCTGTTGTTCCTTCGAACAACACTTACAGTAATTGAACGGCGGAGGTCAAATGATCATCACAGTAGGCTTTGAACCCTGTGGTTCTGGATTCTAATCCCGTCTCCATCACCGACCACTCCCTAATTAACAGCCTGAAATTGGCTGCAGCTCTCTTCCTGAGATATTGTACTATCATTATATAATAAAAGGAAGCAATTAAAAAGGTAATAAGTATTATGAAATGCATCATATATATATATATACCGAAAAGTCACAAAATACTGGGCCCGTCTACCTTTGGAGATAATAAAATACTGCACTTATGAAACCCTACTCTGACTAGAATACCAACCCTTATTCGTGTATTACGACCATATACCCACATCAATAATTAACAACGGAAAAGCCGATAATAATCGCTCTCTAAATCAAGGGCACGTAAGTCAGGTTCTGGGAAGAAAGAGGCATTCCGTGAATTATTTATTGTCACCCAGAAGATGCCTTTGCCTGGAAATGTTTCATTGACTTTTGCGAAGCAGTTTACTTGGTATCACTCACATTGCAAGCGAAATCTCAAAGCATGTGAGTAATGGGGAGAGCATTTAGTTTATAAACTGTTTTGTCCACCTGCTTCTTGGTTTATTCTGATAACTGAAGACAGCTGACTCCTAAAGAAAACCGAATAACTATGCTATGAGTTTTTGAAGTCTTCTCACAGACTCATTTCAGACATATGGTTACAAAACAGATCTGACTCTTGGTAATTCTCATCGGATCTTGAAGGTGAACGTGGAAACGTGTCACAGGGAGCACAAAAATTATCCAGTTTCAAAGGAAAAGCAATAATCATGATGTCAATCCTGTTTCAACAGCCTGATGTGGACAGACTACCCGCCAGGTTCACCAGTCATGCGTTTACCACAACATCTCGTTGGCCTTAGTCAACGAAGCTGAAACGCACGGGTACCCGGGTACTCCAAACTACCGGGCTCGTCTCCAGGTTACGGATAGGAGGTCGGCTACCATTACGGTCGTTAGCTGCGAATAATGTGAACTGAGGGGTACCAAATAAGCGGCCGCGGACGATTAGCGGTAGTGCTCGATGACGTAGTGGGTTTTCGACAGGCAAGTGTTCTCCACTTTAAAATCCTGCTTATGACTGTGGGCAGCTGTGTGGTGTGGCGAATTTAACCCGCCACCACATACGGTTGTGATCCATCTACTCGACGAAGACTCCCAGAAGAGTCTAATTAACTACGTAATAGGTCACCTGACTGTTTGGAATAATCCAGTTGCCTTGAAGGCTGCACTTAGTTATTTAAAGGATAGAGATGCATTGCCATACGAAATGGCTGATTGACGTGCCGTTAAGTTTCCTCTTTCTCCGGACTGGGCGACCAAGTTGAACAACAGTCCCGAAAGGTGCTGAAGACACCTCCTCTTACCATACTGCCGATAATCTCTAGGAATAACTTTGGAGGCATGCACCCTAATAACGATACAGCCTCCCCGGAAAACAACGCGCCTCTTGCTCTAGCAGTGGGGGTTTCTAGACAATGGACTAGAATACTCAAGAGTAAAGACAAATTTGTATAGCATAGTGGAATGCAAAGAAGCTACTGGACCTGAGTGGCCAAAGTCTCGCAGTAGGGACACTCTACGACTAAAATCTTGGTAATGCTCAAACCCAACTCTGGTACTCCGCGTGTAAAAGTCACAGGGTAGGAGACAGATTACTGGCTTCATCATATTGACCCGAGGAGCAAATCTGGGATCCGCGGCGTCGCATTTACTCTTAGCAAGCTTGATGATGGCTTGTGCTGTTTTGCTTGTACTGTCATGTCCTTACACACGCACGCATGATCTGCAACCCGTGAAACCATGGACTCACGCCTACAATCGTGCACACACCTAGACAGTAGACGTTTGTTGTGTTCCGTTCAGTCAGATTTTATCACGTTTTGCACGATCTTGTGCAGCTAAATTCGATTGTACAATAGCCTTGAGCTTTCGACCGCATACGTCGCTGACTCACTCAGTTGAACAGGTTTTTGTGTGTTCAGTTGCGCGCCTGTACTGGCCCTTACCGTACTTGGCTACAGAGTTTACGTTTACCCGTACAAGACCGCCTTCCTCCTACTTACTGAATTCGGGATACCACAGCTTGGGAGACAAGTTTCCTAAGACTTGTTCTGACAGGCTTCAAGGACTGCCCATAGAATTTGACGGTGACTGAGGTCTATATTCGGACCAGTTCGGTGTACAATCAGACGGATGAAGAATTCTACGGCCATCTTCAAGAGTTAAACAACCGGGTCCAGATAAGAGACATTTATTTACCAACGGAGACTGGGGCGCTCTCGTAGGTCCCTCAGATGAGTCGACTCAGGGCGCCGTGGATAAATTTGGCCTTGGTCAAAGCAGCTGAAAAGGTAACCGCCTGATCAGTTTGTCGGACTCCAATAGGTTATTCGTTCGCAGCACACGCTTCTAGCACCCTAAAAAGTACTTATTGACGTGTTACTCAAACTACGGCTGCACTTCGTATCAAATCAAGCACATTGTAGTGAAATATCGCTAGCATTCGTCTGTGGAGAACTGTGGAGAATACCAAAGGGCCAAGACGATAAACACAAATAGTACAGACTCTTTCCACCTACTTGCTTTTTTGGAGCCCATTTATTAGCTCGGAATAAGGTCCCTCCACCGGCCCGAATAATCGTCGCAACACTGGAAATTCCGCAGAAACTGTAAAAGCTGTCAAGCGCAATCGTTGTCGGTTAACCCACCGTAACCAGCGTACCATCACATGCAGTCTCAGTAGATGAACCGTGGAAGATAATCACATCGGTGGATAAAAAAGCTGCTTTGGAAAAAATGAGAAAAACTGAAATACATATGAAGGGCCGGATTTCTGATGGCAAACGCCAGCTGTCAGCCGAAGCACTTGAAGATCGACCATCAGGAAGTTGCAAACACCGTACGTCGCATCGGAAGGCCTCACGACCCTCTAGGGTCAGTTGTAGACGGTATTGGATAGAAGTAGCTGAAAAAGCGGTGATCACTTCAGGAATCAGTTCTTAAATCGCCCTTCAGACCACTCGAGGGACCTTCAACCCTCCGGTTTTGCAGAGCAATAGGTTGCCAGTTGCGATCTGAGGAGTAAAGCCGGAATCGCCACGGCCATTAACCCACTAAAAACGGGAAATCCATTGGAGAAGATGGTTTACTGCAGTGAGTCCGGAAATGCCGTCTGTCTTCCTAGATAGGTAGACTACACACATGAGGAAGAATTTCCGATTGTTAGCGGCAAGTCTATTCTGGTGCATATCTCATGAAAGGGGATAAATCAAAGTGCGAAAATTATGGTGGAACAGCCTGATTGACATGGCTGCAAAGATTTTCTGCACACTGATATTCAGCCGTTTCCCGGCTGTGAGAGACCTCCACACCCAACCGAAAGCAGAAGGTTTCCGTCATGATAGAGGCTTCGTGGATCAAAGTCTCATACTGCTTCGAACAGTGGAGCACGGCTACAAGTTCCAGTGGTCAACCATTGCCTTTTTGATTGATTTCCGGGTCGCTTTAGATTCAGGTAACCGGGAATGTTGCTGGTAGATAAGGGAATCCGACGGAATGCCCGATAAACCCACACGAATTATGAAAGAATTCCATTCGTCTACTGGGGTTAGTGAAGGATCTTCGGAGTTCGCACGCACTTCTGGCGTCCTACAGGTCTACCTTCTTTAACAGGTGATTTATCGCTACACCGTTGACAGTACAAAGAGACAGGCACTGGATGACTACCCTGTTTTTCATTTGACTTGAGAGATGAATACATCGGACCTGGATTTTGCGGGTGGTATTTTTTGCACTGGAGGAAACCCGTAACACACTTCACCCAGTTCTCGATCGAATCAATTTCCGCTCCAAAATCATTTGGATCGAAGTGAACACAACAAGACTAAAATTCTGCCCGCTTACCCAAAAACTAAATTCCAACAGCTGTCCATCGGTGGCCAACTGACCAGACGCGTCCTATCATTCAGGTAGCTAGGGTCTACATTACATTTCACCGGCCAGAAGAGGGATTAAGTAATGCTGCCGATCGACAATGTCAAGCAAGCTTTTCTGTAGCTACAACGAACTTTGTGTACCCGTAGTTAAATCAGAGTTTGGAATGAGGTACGTATCTACTGTGCAGCTAAAAGCCTCATGCTCAGCTACTGCGGTAAAATCTGGCCACGGAGAGCCAAAGATAGCGTAAGGTGCATCTGGAGTATTGTAAAAGTAAAATTGATGTGATGCAGTATAAAACGACAAAGTTATGAGGCGACGCTGCAAAATCGTCACTCTTCGTTTCTTCCAATGCCGTCGACTGCGGTGGCCTGGCCACATCCTACAATGATCCAAGACGTAAATGATCACGCATACGGTTTCTGCAGAGTCAAAATTTGTGAAGTCAACAAGTCTATCAAACCACTGCTTTCGGAACAAGTCAAAAATAATATCAATCCCATGCCAGCGGTTAGGAGGGACAAGTTCAAGCTCTAAGCACTTTCCGCATAACTCAGACACCGTAAACAAATAAACAGAACTCGAATGTTCCAGGCTCGGCAAAATGTTTCAAAGTACGACCGGTAGCTTTATTGGCACAATAATAAGTAAAATCATCCGTGGTGGAGTCGATACTGGAATACAATTATGTATTCACAAATCAGGATCTGAGTAGATTGGGATGATTGGAGAAAACAGGTCCATAGCGATGTAGGCAATACATCCATGATGCTCATGAAGAGTAATGCGATGAACCGAAAACAATGGAACAAAGAATATCTGCTGAGGTACAGATAGTGCTAAAATGAAGGATCATCGATAAGAAAGCAACTCCCAGTCAATGAACACAGTCAATCCGACCTTTACAACTACACTGAAGAATGTGCAGTAACCTTGATCGTTCTGAGAAAATGAAAATTTTCCAGATATAATTATGGATTTATTTTCTTTATGATCTTTTTCTGAGCCCTGGTTTTGACTGTGTTGTTCTTCTTCGGTTGCGTACTTTTAACTTAACTGACATTCGCGAGGTTTCCGACGACCTCGCGTTTGACGCACTTTCGGTTCCCGCCGATTATACGCGTGGTTCATTTCTTGTTTCATCGTTGCCTTAACTTGCTTTTCGTGTATTTGTGGTATCGGCACTCTTTCGTTACCACGATATATGTAATAAGCAATCGTATCTGTCTACGGACACAAGTCTTTTCTATTCGTTTGACTGAGGGGATCTTTCATAATTCGCAGCAAGACCAGCGGGAAGACCCGTACTCAAGCCTCCAGTTGAACGTCTTCTATGAAAGCATCAAACGGGCGAAAACTAAGTGGTTACGGAAAGTAACTAGGACTGTTCATAAGCCAGAAGGTAGGATCACCGAGAAAAAACATTTTCCAGACAGGGAATTTTTGGGATCGGACAAATATATTTCCGGACCACGCTTGCAAAACGTTTTCATCCAAACGTTCCTACAAGTTGTCTTTTATGGCATGAAACGTAAATCATCTAAAGTAAACCCTCAGTCTGAGTTCGTGAAAGATAACTGCTACTATTTGCAATATACTTGTCATTTTCCTTTCCGGGGGCCGACAAATAGACGGACTATCGGGGCTGCACTTAAAAACTTACTTGAAACTTCCTTTATTTGTACTACGGAAAAAGCACACTGCTCTATGAATCATTTCGAACCACACGGATGTTACGACGATGATGGACAAGCGCTTACAAAATGTCCGAAAAAGGACAGGCATCATGGATTAAAAGAAAATAGAAAAAAAACCCAATTTTTTTCAGTACATACACTAGATCAATTTATCAACGGAAGAATCAAATAGGTCAATAACTTAACTCAAATCAAATCATATCAAATCAGTAGTTGCTTAATGCACCAAGTTAGGTGGATTTTTAGCATTCTGAATGATTCATCTCCTTTGGTCACGTTAAGACCCCGATGAAGTATCTTATGCCTCTGCACACCAGCTTCAATCTGATTTACGAGCTAGTTGCGGAGTTACTTAACGGAAGATAATCATATTGCTTTCGCGTACACGACGGACCAAACGAATAGAATGTATCAAATGCCTCGTGCACCAATCGGGGTCAGATCAAAAGCATGGTGAAATAGCTTGTAGCCTAAAGACCAGTGGCAGAAGATCTTCATCCGATGATGGAACACCGAGTTAACCAAAACAATGCTCACGGAGTCATCTACGTAACAAGAAGTAGGAAAGCTCGTAGTAAGTATTATCTAGGTCTGAAAATACATTTTCTCAGAAGCACTCGACCAGTTCATCGGGTATACATGTTTGATACTCATCTTCATCAACAAAAAGCATCCACTGTCATTCCGGATGCACGAAAGTGATCTGTATGAACAAAACACCTACGGTATGTACAGGGCCTTTTTCGGGAGTGAGTACACCCTAATATTACTACCGAGAAAGGTAGCTGCAGTTACTTTTTTTCCTAAATCTTTGAAGGGGAATTGAGCAGCACTATTCTCTTGAGAAAACGGTGAACGAAAACGGACTTTGCAAATTATACACTGAAAAAGGTGCTGTTTTTAAGTACAAAATGATTGGATATAGTAACCTACGCAAGTCGAGTGAGCCGATGGTGGAGTATAAACCAACACGGAGTCCTTCACCATGAATGAAAGTGTCATATTGGTCAGTTTAGCAGTGCCCTGCACGAAAAACCCGAGTTGAATAGCATTTTGTGTGGTGCCTGATCAGCGGTAATCGTCCATTAGAAGAGCGTTTATCTCTAGCCCGTTCGAGGTTTAATCTCTGATACTCACTTTGGTCTCCTGAGTGTGAGAGTCCTCAGTGAATCTAGTTCAGCTGGAATAACCGATAATGGTTCACTGATTGCGGCTTTTCCGGTTGTCACTTCCCAGGAGCCACCTCATTCAGAAATTAAGTATAATCGCCAGTATGGCCATTACTATGATGAGCTGACAGAGGAGTCCCAGGCAAGCAAGTCCGCTGAGCGGCAGTACCAGAGCACCAGTCCATATTCTTACAAGGAACATTGTCCACACCGCTATATAATAAACACTGTAGTTATAGTAGCTATTGCACAACGGTTACTCTGGACGTTAGGTGCGTCCAGTCCATCACAAATTCTCAGCGGGTCACAATTGTGTTCTCCTAGTGAATTCATCAATTAAGAGCAACCCATCACACCACGGGTGCAGAAATTAAATTATTATGAATATTATTGAAAGCCTCCATGTAGTTGACAGCAGGTACCGTTTACTACCGGTTCTATCCCGCGGTGAGTCATTAAGGCCTGTTTTAGTTTTATCCATTATTTTTGCTTACTGCCTTACAAAACTGTTTTTCAAAGTTTGTACTGACTCATGTTAGGGAAGCTAAATCAAACATCTTTGTGATATTAGTTCACCTTTTCAGAAAATAATCACTGCGCTCATTTTAAAAGCTGTTGGCTTTAGTTAGCAGGGGGAGCAAACGACAAAATATCCATTTACATCCCTGTGTGAGAGTAATCCCGGTGTCGATGTACAACACCAAGCAGGTCACAGAGATGAGGCTGATATACCTTGTGAAATTGTTCGAATGTTTTCCATCTGAACCAAGTCACACTCAAAAATCGGTCGGTCAGTACGGTATCCTTTCCAATAGACGTTCAGACAGAATCATAAAGCGATAACTCAAATCACTCTCAGGTTTCATTCAGCCTTCTTTTCGTTCTGTCACCATTAATGCGTTGATATTATGGAGCCCGCAACATTCACTTCCATATCACAAAGGTTAGATTTTTACAGAATATAATTCATCATGCAGAGTGAACGTTCAATTCATCATTGAAAACTATGGAAGCTCAGCACAGCACTTACTACTCATGCAATACGAAATTCTAGGTTGTTTAAAGGAATGCCTTCTTTTTACTCGGGCCTCAACAGAAAAACAGTCCATCATGAGTAGCTCGCTGTGTGAGAATAGCTTTACAAATATTCGCACCCTGAGTCGGGAAGTCACTATCATGTGATGCGTGAATCCTTTAAATTGTTGAGAACCAGCCCATATAGCCTTCTAGTTAAAGTGTTCGACCCACAATGGTTCATCCCGGGCTTGAGACCCCGTTGAGGGCCCAGTGGATGTGCTCAGCTGATGATCCCTGATAAGGACGAAGCAGCTTGACATTGGCTCCGTGGTTTTTGATGGTGAGCTGAATGCTCACACTACTTAATGAATCATATATAGATAAGTTAGTCCAATTATTTTCCAGAAATAAATTTTGTTGTTTAGTGGCTAGTGTGAAAAGGTTCACAATTATCTGGCATAATCCCGGAAGAAATTGTGACTTACAGTCAAATACATCTACCACATTAGCTATGCTGAAGTAGAATGCCAAGTGAAATATTAGAAACAAAGTTGGCAAATCTCTGTAAATTCCATGTTTTCTCTGAATGGTGGGTTAAAATTTTGGTTTTTCTCGAAAAAAATGCAATAGTGTAACGAAAGTTTATATTTGTTTGTGCATGTTCATACACACAGGTTTGATAGGATGTGAACTCACGTGCTGCTTCGGATATCGACGGAATTCACAAATCACAACGGGCGTCTTCCTCACGAGTTCGAAGTAAACTGATCATTCGTTTGTTGAGTTGATAAGTTTGCAACGGAAAATTCGCCATTCAATCTATTATCAATACGAAAGAGGTTCCAGGCAATGAAACGTAGACGTGCAAGCGTTTAAATTGGACCGTGCAAGCACAAATTGTTTTTTGCGTGAATACGTAGTAACGTAAGTCGTAATCAGTTGGAACCAACGATTCCCACTCAAAGGGAGTTGCTAAACGCACTTTATCTTTACTTCGATCAATGAAAGTCTGATATCGTTATAGTTTTGGTTACGTGATCTTTTCGATTACCAACAAAATTTGTCTAATCCATTTAATTCGGATATGGTTGTACCCTTGCCGACAGGATGAGCACTGATCGGCATACACTGTTACGAGATACTGATTTTGTGATATACAAGACACAAAACCAACTCAGTGTCCTTCGATGAGGAGTTTTGTGGCACTAAATGATTTTCATTGTTTTGCTTACAAGAAGAGGAATGCCTAAAATGGAAACAAATATGAAGCCTGATTTGGTTGGAAAACAAAATCATAGAAACATTAGCTAAACAACTGGTGCAATAATCGCAAAAAAGATATTTTGCCAACTGGATACACTGTCGAGTCTGCGGCACTCGTTTACTCTTTTACCTAATTGCTTTCTTACATAATAAAACAGAATAAGCACGAGGTGGGGCGGAGCGACCGGTTAGACTGTTGATTGGGGAAAGTAGCAATCTTTGCTGTGGTCAAAATATACTTACAAACAACCAAAGCAAACTGATCACGCTCTATTAAATGTCCATTTATTTGCGTAATATTTACAGTCTCTGCCGGGCTTACCCGTTGCAGATTGCGCTGGTTGAGAAAGAGAAAGAGTGAGGCTGTGAAATCTTAGCGGAAATTAGTTTGCTGGCTTCGGTTCGAGACCCGAACACCCCCACCACACTCCCTTAAGGAATTTCACTGAATGTCTACGTAAACTTGTAGTAAAAAAGCTTAAAACGGATAACGGTTCCTCCGAGGAGCAGTAGTTACTCAGAACACAAGAAATTGTCGTGTATTTGACATCAATGTTTGTGAAATTTTACTAATCCACAGCCTACTGAGCAGAGAATAAAGAATCACACTCGAAAAAACTTCAGAAGATGGAATCAGATTTGATTCGAATGTAGACCGATAAGAAATATAATAGAATACAGTAAGTGAGAAATTCTCGATTAGGGAACACGTAGTTTGGTTTTCACGTGACCACATGAAACCGTGTTATCGATAAATCAAAAATGCAAGTTATTAAAATCAGATTATTGAATTGTTACGTGCATGTAATCCTCTTGTACCAAGTTACCCAATCTGAGCGTGACTTGAGAAAGCGATCCAACTTGGATAATAATTATGAACTAATGGGGTAGGAGCTACTTGATTTAAATGTCCTAGAAAAAAGCAGTCACAATGAACACCTTCTGCGGTCAGTATCGTCAGAAAATTACTCACATTTATTTTTTTCTTCATATTTCAGGTTCCGTATATGCGTGTGCCAAGAAATTGGACAAACTGTATGTTCCTGGTAAGTAGTCAAGCAGACAACAAGTATAGTGCTAAAATCATTAGGTTTGAAGGATTTGAAACATAGTAAAAATTACATTTACCAGGTTCAAGGCAATTTCGAGACCAGCAGTAATCAGAGAAGCGCGTATATTCACTGGATAATGGATAATAGATAAATGGTATCCTTGGTTGCGACCAATCAGTATCCTCTGGCTACATTCCGAGTATTCATCGGAAAAAGATATGTTCTATGAAGAATGACCATTTGGATTTTTATCATATTTGGAATGTAAACCTCGATTTCCTAAAGACACACAAAATCCTGGTGTTGCGGACATTACTCCTGGGTTGAAGACTAACTGAGTTCACCCAAAAATAGTGAAGATTTCCAGCTGGTTATTTGTGCTAGAAAGGTACTTAAAATCATGGGGGAAAATCGAAAAACTGGTCACAAGCGCATTCATTCACAATCTTTCCGGGAGTCAGTCGACCACAGCGCAATGTGAGGTCTTGTCTCTGAGATTAAATTTCAAAGCTCCGCCCAAGCAAGTCAGCCAGCTACAAACACGCGTTCAGTTGGAGAACCTTTATGATCAAGTTAAAAATCTAGTGCCCACGTCATCCGACAAATCCGGCTTGGTCAAGGCCAAGCTGGTTGGTATTTCTGAACAATACCTCTCTGCTCCCATATGTCAGTGGTGTTGTTTATCACAAGAACATCGGGTGGCGGTCAAACAACTCAAAGAAATGATTGATTTGTTGTTTCTACGACCGGACAAAGGATCAGGAGTCGTAATTATGGAAAAGAAAGAACACATGGAAAAGATGGAACAGATACTTTCCGATGCTCAGCGCTTCAAACTAGACACTACTCCAGAGAACCATATGCTGATAAAGAAACAAATACCAAGACAACTCCAAATTTTACTCCTACATGATTTCATTTCATTTCTGAAACTATATTCAAGAAGCTAAAACCACTTGGAACACAGAGGCCCTACTAGAGAGGATAACCCAATGTACACAAGCCTGGAGTCCCTTTGAGGCCGATACTATGCATGCTAAACTCGGCTTATCACAAACTTGTCCGGTGGCTCGTCGAGATTCTTACCCTAGTTCGGAAACATACAACACCTTTTTGTCTACAAGACTCATTTGAACTCGCAAATTCGCTAAACAGTATTGCAGTGAGATCAGATGAAACGTATTCCGTCGATGTCGAGTCACTTTTTACAAAGGTTCCTCTTCGTGAAATAGTAGATTATCTACGTGATTTTACTTCTTCGCACAACTTTCATTTGCCTATCCCTTCCGAATACCTTAAAGACCTCATTCTTTTATGCACAGAAATCATTCGGTTCAATTTTGAAGGTGAAGCTCACAAACAAACGGATGGTGTGGCCATGGGAAGCCCTCTGGGCCCAACCTTGGCAGATGTATTTTTGGGTATGATTGAAAAACAGCTCTGTGATAATATTTCCCAATTTCTATTTTACAGACGTTACATGGATGATATTTTAATTTTTACGACTGAAGAACGTTTTATCCCTTTTGTTAACGTTCTTAACTCTATTCACCCAAACCTCAGTGTATCTCACGAAGAAGAACGCGATAACAGTTTGTCTTTTCTAGATATTCTATTAACCAGGCGTCAGAATGGGACTCTACAGTGCAGAATCCACAGAAAATCAGCGTGGGACGGACGTTATTTACAATTCTCCAACTTCGCTCTAGTGGCTTACAAACGTGGATTGGTCAGAACTCTCTTCAACAGAGCCCAGAAAATCTGTACAGAAGATCAAATACAAAACGAAGAGGAATTCATAAAAAGAACGCTGTTGGCCAACGGTTATCCGGAAAACTTTATCAGACAACATCAGAGGCCGAGACTTGTGAGCGAGAAAACAATGAACGTGGAGAAGAAGCAAGTTTTTATCACTTTGCCTTTTAAAGGAGATCATTTATTCAATAAAATAAATTGTAATCTAAAGTCAGCTCTAAGGCACACATACACAGCTTCGCAGTTGCGTTTGATGCAGACGACCAAAAAGTTATGCTTTCAAAATCACTCAAACAGTCTTGCTGATCCCAATGTCTCACATATTGTCTATCAGTTCACTTGCAGTTGCGGTGACGTATACATTGGCAGGACGGATCGTTGCTTGACTCAACGAGTGTCAGAACACATACCCAAATGGCTGTCAAACTTGATGACGCAACCTGCTGGGGCAATACACAAGGACGTGAAATCGCCAGCTTTTTCGATTGCAAGACATTTGATTGCATCAGGTCACAAAGTTGACCTGACCCATTGTTTCAAAACATTGTTGCACAATCCAACACTGAAACTATTAGCGTTCAGCGAAGCTATTCTAATCATGATGCATCAGCCAGCACCCTGTGCGCAAAAAACGATTGACCCAAAATGTTTGTTTACCCTGGCGTTAACAAGGCAGACTTCACTCTCCCCAACGTATGTACTGTAAGAGCTTTCGATCGTGCCTACTTTACTGTTGCAATTACCCTCCCCCCCCCTACTGTACCATGTTTATATACTGACACGTTTTACGTCCGCGATTGACAAGAGTAAACGAAATGCTTGCATCTCGCGACTTAAGTCTTCTCTCTGTTCTCATGAATTGGATAAAGGAGACCCAATGTTTCAAAATGGTCAGTGATTAACTAAGGTTTCTAACACTAAATTACAAGTTAGAACACCTGGCTACTCTCAGAAATCTCAGATTTTTGGAATCTAGTATTATTTTGCATTGTGCAAACAGAAGAACTGAGGTATACGAGCATCAAGCATAAAGAAATTATCGGAATAAAATTGTGAATAATTCAGAGTTCTGTTCTGAGCATGTTGCTCCGGAGAAAAAGCCAATTTAGTCAAACGGAAAGCGTTTCAGATTACTAGAAAACTGATTGTATCTAACAGTTGCTGGAAATTCGGTACCATTTTTCGCTTTTTCCTATTGAAAATCCCAATCTCATGATCGAAATAGAAACTGATGCTTCTGATCCTCACACTATAAACAAAGAAGAAAACAATCACTTCTACGATAGTCATTCGCCTGATTAGAGCAATATATTGCCCTTTATTATCTTACAGTTACGTACGCTACGGCACAACCAACAATAATAGTACACTTCATTATCGTTTGATCATAAACAGCTGATACAACATTTCGGGAACGGGTCGAGGTCAATAGGAAACCGCCGGACTGAGGAGTGATAACCACATTACGGGCGCCGTCAGAAAGATAACAATAACATGTAAGACCTAAAACGTTTATGCGTTCAAAACGAATAATATGCAGGAATCTGAGACCGGGAATGGACACCAAACAAACAGAAGGGTTTCCGTCTGAACTGAATACTTTCTCAAGGGCTGCATTTATTTCCGGTGCTACTCTTACACCTTTCTAGAAACACAAGGGCAGAAGGAAAATATCACAGGCTGGTTCAGTGAAAATTTCCAGATTCCCTCCTGTTTTGGGGATATTCTGTTCAGCAAGTGGGTTCATCAATAACCAGTTCAGTGCCTTCAAAATCTGTCTATTACAGGACTGTTCCGTACGGAGCCGGGAAGAGGGGGGGGGGGGGCTTTGCGGAGATCTTTCACGTTTTGTCAACCTTAAAATCTGGATATAACGGAAAATGAACGATGGGACTGCGGCACGACTTGAATAATTCATGGTATTTAGTGTCATTTACGCTTTGAATTCTGATGCCGAGGTAATTCTTTTAATGCTATCATAAACTCCACGCAGTTAGAAAAAAGAAACAAAGACCTAGAGAGTCCTGGAGTACCCCGGTTACTGACCAATTATTTATATCTCAAGTTCGTTTATAGTTCGTTTTCACTTTCAGTGGATGCAGTGATTTTGACTGGTAAAACTACTTGCCCAAAAATGGGTCACATTACTCGAAGTTCGTTCTGTTGTCATTGCTGTGTTGACGACTGTGTCATTATTCATAACAACGCATGTAGTTCTGTCATTGTACCCCATGCCTGATGGATAAGACCCGCCCTCATCAAAGGGACAAGTTGGACACACCAGACGATCATGTTCAATTAACCTTTCAGAAACGAATCATTCTGAGATGTGGAAACAATTATTGTAATAAAGCAGATGTAGCCATGCCAATCCATGCCTAGTGCACATTGCTACTTTTTATGACTTAAAAAGACATTACATAAAGTTTCCCTTTATTTTCCAGAGGAGACATTTTCGAGCATGGTTTTCTACTCTCGGCATGTCCTCCTTCAGAGGGTTTTTTTCGTTCTTTTTCTCTTCCTTTATATTTTTTACTACTTATTAATTGAACAATATTTCACGAGGAGGGTCACGGTAAATATGAGACCGCCATGTGGGGAAAGTGACCGGTTGAGAAAGCACTTAGTTTTCAAACAACCTGCCGTCTATGATTTTCGAGGCATTTATACCAGTTAACTTGGGGAAAGTTTGTATGTGTTTTAGTGACAAAGAATGCCTGAAAAAGCCTATCTCATTAGACAAAAGTCGTGCGAACGGTTTTGTCCTAGAAGTCAAAGTGGGCGAACCAACCAATATCCATTCAGACAAGGCAATTTGGCTACCTCTAGCATTGATAGCTCAAAATATATGAATTCTCCTGCTTCATCTTACCCGATAGTCATCTGGGAGGGCTTTGAACAGGACTGGTTTTATAGGTACCCGAAATGGTCCATCAGATAGATTCACATGAAATTCATCCAGCATGGACAAGCTGATCGATTTCAGAATCTCCCTTCTTTGCTGTGCCCAGCGTACTGGAACAAGGTAAGGTATTACAATATTGGTGTGTACCGGATTTCGCCTGTCGAAGGATAACCCAGCGTGCTTTATTGAAGCACCGTCAGTAATGAATGCAATTAAGATCGCCTTATCGTTTATTCATTACACAACAAATTCATAATGATTGCTACCGAGGTTGTACGACTCGCAGTCCTTTAAACCGAATGACTGTGCATAGAATACCAATCAGTCGCATGGGACTGGCGCATCTGAATAGCAAAACGCAAGTTTCTGATTACTCGTCCCAGCTCCGCGACTCTTGTGAAACAATCAATAGCTTCACTTAATGGCACAAACCTCAGCAGTATAATTCTTAGGATAAAAAATCGACCAAAAAAATGCGGATTAGGGTTATTTATAATTGAGATAAAGTGTTAGCCGTAAAAGCACCAAAGCAACTAGCTTCGAGGAAGCAAGACTTTTAGGGGAGAGGCTGATCGAGTTTAGAAACAGTTTTGAGTCCTGCATGTTTGCTCCTTGCAATCGATTCAGAATAGAAAAACGTTTTTTTTCCTTTTTTAGTCGAATTCATTATGTTTCGCGAATACAGTGAGTCGAAAGAAGTCTGAGACTATGATAAATTGTAATTCTAATCAAATAAACCGAGATGCTAGTGGGTTGATACTTACCTAATCAGCTACTGAATACTTAAGGTTCAATTCCGAAGTGTGTCGACCAATTTATTTCCGTCTACCAAGTATAGGATAAGAAAGACAATCTGGAGTGTTCAGTGAATTCAATTTAATCAAATGTTCAATTCCGAGAAGGTATGGTTGGCACGAGGAGCGGGAATCGTACGTTTTCGAAAATCCGCTTGCATCCTTCACATCGAAAAGCCGGGCGCCGCGAGCGGGAGTCTAACCCGCTACCCTCCGCATACCGGGCAGATGCTCTACCGGCTGAGCTACCGCGGTCCACACAGTCCGGTGGGAATAACGCAAGTGAATAATCGATAAGGTGTGAATCTGTCGAGATCAACTAACCATGTTAAGCCGGTGAACTACTGAGCACCCAGAACACTCCTGTTGCTGTTGTAAAGTCTCATGACAGACTTTGACCTAAAGTATGCTGCTTCTTCCATCTAGTCTGATCTCTTTCTGCACCAGTCGGTCCAAACGGTTTTGGATGAGCCGCCCAAGTAGTGATCTATGGAGTGTTAATAATACGAAGTACGCATCTGGTTCAATTCTGAGTATGTTTTTGCCTCCTTTTAAAAGTAATCACTGTTTTGTTCCGTCCCACTAGCTCCAGTGAGAAAACTCTTCTGCATTCATATTATCTCTTTTTATTGGTACAGAATACATTGCTCACCTAAGATATGCACTGGTCATAACCAAAACCGTGCACCTACAGGGTTCTTCTGGATGGTTTATCTGGTTGCGCCCGTAACGGTTGGTTCGGCTCTGGTCGGTCTAGACGAATGTTAACCGCTGATTGGTCCGTTCGTCGCGTGACTGGCTCTGCTCATGTCGGCTATTCTGGTCCACCGACCTTGTGCCGTCTGTTTCTCTGAACCAGGCCGTCTATGGACAACCTGCTGGGCCCATTTCCTCAGTCACAAAAACAGTCAATTAACATCATCATCACATCATTCATCAATCCAGATCAGTACTGAAAGGAGGCATAAGAATCAAGTACTTTACAGGCCCACTTCTTTATCCAATTGCATTTTCAAGTTCATGAGTTAAAGAAGACAATATAGCTGATAATATGCAATGATTGGTTAAAATAATGCATGGAAAGTGGCGCTTTATGCCCTCATACGGGTTATTCTGTATCTAAGAGCACAGAGTACGGATATATGGGATGAAAGGGTGGCAACGGTTCTGTTTATGACGACGAAATTATGCAATGTGCGTAAACATTTCGCACAATGAGAGTGAGTATTCACAAATGGTTGTTCTAAATTAATTTAACAGTTTCATTCGCTATCCTGTAGGGGGTCAGTACGAAACCGATCGTCAGCCAGTTGAATAGCCTGATTCTCGAATTTGGATGTCAGGTGTAAGTACACACTGTTTGTGATAGTGGTCAGCAGATTGAAAGTCAACAGCACAGCAAACAGAACAAGTACATAAGGAAGGATTTTCTCCTGTAATGAACTGTAACATCCTCCACCAAATGCCATATGTTTTGGCACGACCAACTGATCGGGGACCATATAGGAGTTGGGCGCTTTTCCAATCCGACCCTTGTGTGTGGTCAGTGATGCATTCTGACAAGCTTCTGTATCGTGAATTTGAGTGTTGCAACACGAGAATGGTACGTAGCCGAAAGGAATTTCCTCATTCGCAATGTAGTAGTCCTTGTATGCTGTAAATGAGAGCACATTTAGAGGGTGGTTGATAGTGAGAGAAGAAAATAGCAACGATAATTCAAGCCGAATATATTTGTTTTTCCTGAGGGTATAGTATAAACGAGTATCAATAGTTAAGTACAAATAGTTAACGACAAAACGAATCTCGTGGTTCCCGTTAACGTTCCCGATGGTTTCCTCAAGTTTAACAAAAACACATGGTATATTGAAACTGATCAACAAGTGCCTTTTTTAAACCTACTTAGTCGCATTTGGACACTTTGGAACGACTATCCTTTATCCAGCCGGCATATGTTTTACAGGCATCACCGACGAGACCACGCTCCCTACTGAATAGCACGGTGTAAGAATTAGGATGAGTCCTAAGTACTAGCTGTCCTTCTGTTGCAACTTTGTCTTTATTAAGGGATGGTGTGGTCCACCGTACTTTTTAGTTCGATAATAGACAGTTTCATGAAATATCCCCACAGTATGAATTTACTCTGAACACGTTTTTAGAGTCAGTATGATGCAAGCTGTGACACATTATGAGTTGCATTGTATCGATTGCTATTCTCGAGTCCTAAGTGGGCTTTATATTGAAACCAAGGTGGAATCGATGATTAGTTACAGGTTATTTTTCAGTACCTGGTTCAATGAGGTCCTTATGGCTTTGTTGGCCTTAATCGCCCAATAACACCTCAGATCTTTTTCTTTTATTATAGTTATTCAATGAGTTACGAATCACATACTGTATTCAGTAATCGAGATACTCATTTTAATTTAATTTTCCCCCTGAAAGGTTTGTTTGCAAATGAGTACGCATCAGTTCAAAAAGGTTTCCACCAAACACCAAATAGATTGGAAGTGAGGGGTCAGTATTTCTTACAACTTGCAGACTACTTTTTACCCCTCCCATTTAACAACATGTATATTTCACATCACTATGTTCAATAAAGTGGTGATATGAAGTGTGGCGAGTAACTAAGAATGCTTTAAGATGTATAAGAATCATCACGGAATTGGGATACATCCAGGGTTTCCGGATTGTGCCACTATTGTTTGTGAATGAACCAATGCGGCCGGATCTCATGTTTGTAATAAAAAAATGCGATTTAAGGACACAAACAAAGTTAAGGATAACTTTGACATTTTTAATTGTCAAATACAGAAAGCAATTAAAACCAGCTTTCTGTTTTTATGTACCATTTACGCATCAATATATAAGTAATTCGAGAGGTAACTCGTTTATATTTTATGCGGTACAGACGACCAAAACATCATGAGTTATCTGATACTCGTTTCAGATCATCAGTATCGCACACACAACGAGCCCCATCGGGACTCGAACCCAGAGTGGTTGATAGTAAGCCGAACTACTAAACTCCAAGCCATCTGGGCTGATTCTCAGCGGTCTTTTGAACACCAACTCTACAAAATACAGCACAGTTTCCTCACTGGCTCCAGCGAGATAACGACCCGATGTCAACTAAGTGACTGACTCCTGCGATGAGCGGAATAGGGTAAAATTAATCTGAAACCTCTTAGGAACCATCAGTCAAATAATGAATGATGATTCAGCTTTTTCTGACAAACGAGATAGAACCGATGAACTATGTTTTGTCTTTGTGGGTAGTACAATTGGATGCTGCAAACAACCGTAGATGCATTTCTAACCAAACCCACAGAAGGCTGTAGGCTTTGGATTTCGTCAGTTTGGTTTATTTTCCAGCCTACCGGAATTTCAAACGTGTATATATACAGTAGGTTCCTGAGTGATTCTACAGAACCTTATTTCATATCAACAGTTGACTCAAAATTGGAGCATGTGACGGCGAATCTACGTAACAACTCACTTCGGCACCTCAAAAACTGCATCTGAATTTCCAACTGAAATCCCCTGACTGAGAAAAGATGTGAATTGTTTGCCCCATTATGACGAGTTCATTCTTAGGAACTGCACCTGTCTGGTGGGTATCCATTTTTTAAAATATACATCATTTGTTATTGACTAATAACATTTGCTATGAGTATAAGCAGAAGATAAATAATTTACTATGATCACTAAGGTTGGGTACATGTTACTGACCGACAAAATCACAACGATGAAATACTGGGTGCACAAATGGGATGAATCAAATGTTGGTTTACTACTAAATCTCGAAACTAATTATCTTTCGGTGTATTTGCACCACCATCGATCGTACAAGATGTTTTTACTCTTCAACTAAATCCGTTTTGTGACATCGATTTATTTTGGGGCCCACTGAACTTTCGTTCACTTCTGCCCAAAATCAACAGTAATCTGTCCTAAGCGCGGTCCACCAAAGGCCTGTTTTTGCTATCCCGGTCGACTACCAGAACTATCCAGTTCATTCGCACCACGCACCAACTGACGGAAATTGGAATAACATAGAACAAGTTTGCATCGACCCGTTACTTTAGTTGCATGGATCGCACGGAGCATTTAAACCTCACAGGATCTCATGCACACAAGTGAGAAAATTTAAAAGAAGGTCTGCATAAAGCCTCCTGAATATAGCTCAGTTCAGCGTCAGTGCTTTGCTACGAAAGTGGAAACTGGATTTCAATCTGAAAATGGTAAATCAGTCGTCTTTCCATCTATGCTACTCTGCTGAATTCGCGGAGTATAAATCAACACTAAATCAACCTCATTCTTGAAATGGAAACTCTCAACCTATACAAACATGGGCTCTCGTGAAGACTGATGATAGGCATATTCCTTTACCCGTTATTACCAGATAGCCGTTTTTTGGAATGCTTTGCCTGAAAGTCGTGCGCAATGACAAGTGAAAAGTACATGAATATATTCTATAAAAGGCGAAGATCGATGAAAGCAACTAGTTAAACATTATCGCTTTGCTGGGATGCTCTTCTCTCGTGACCTGTAAAAGTTGCTGACCTTGAGGTGTGGAACATGAGCAAAACTTTGGCTCCTAAGTGCTACACCTGTGCAAACTATCTGTTTGTACAGTGTCTCACTCCATAGTATGACGGCCATTATATAGGACTTGGGACTTCACGTCTTCTATTCTCTTACCCTTATTTGTTGTCCACCTTAAAATAGATTGCTTTCGGTTTAACTCATGCATATAAATTTGATGTACGCTGGATCAGCTGATTAGTAGACAAAAACAAAAACCACCCGGCTGTTAATGAGACAAAATCCCGTTTTGTCAAAAAGAAACTGAACCGTTTGTTGATAGGCCGACTGGCTGTTACACGTAGAAAAAGGGGTTTGTTACTATGCGCCTCTATAGGTTTATGTAGCTTTCCTTTCGAAAAAACAGAATCTTGTAATTTGTATGTCATCACGGTTAAAGCTGAACAGTTGCATCGTGGTGTGAAAGCTAAAAGTATATGGTTTCTTATCGAAATTCACGTGATATCACTCATTCAAACAAAGAAATAGAAGTTCGTTTGTCATATTCCCGTTTGTTACAGGTACATAGAATAGCTTTGTTAGTACACAAACGGCGACGTGAAATACCTCTGAAATAAATTGCAAGAGTGATCGATCGACGTAATCTTTATAACTATAGAATTTTGGTTATAACAGTTATTATTTAGAGGAAGTTAGTTTTTCCAAACAACAGAGATTCACCAAGCGAAAATCCACTCTCTGTCCGCTTTCATCATTTTAGCATTATACTCGTGCGATTTGATCGATTTTTAATCCCCACCGGTCCCAGCGATGTTATAGTCGGCCTGAACCCGGATGTATGGTCGATAAGTTTTAACTGAATGGGTGTACATACCGAAACTAGGAAGGATACGGTACTGTTAGGAGCCGTTTATTGGTCAGAAACTGAACATTGCATTGGTCACGTGCTGCACAAGCATATTTCCGACCAGGAAACTGTGACTCTAGTCAGGAGATTCGAAACCCTTATGGTGGGAGGTGAGTGCCCGTTAGTTTTATTTTTTGGTGGTCTGCATACGCTGTCATTGTGGATGGATAAAAAGTCGCACAAATGAACAAAATGCACACCCGAACTATGCACACATTTCTCTCCCTTGCGAGAAGATTATGTCATTTTACTGGTTCTTTTTGTGTGCAAAGTCAATTTGGTAAATTCTTTCGTTAATTCACACAGTCAATCTGATTCTAGTTTCATTTTAGGCGGAAATCGTCTGACTTAAAAACCTTGTGCTTAGTATGAGATCATGGTTGCAGGATATTCATTCTTACGGATTATCACTGGGCCATTCCGAAATGTATCTCAGTGTTTGACTTCGATCAGCTTCATGAATGCAAAACACATTGTCCACCAGTCAGTATTTCACAATAGTTAAAACCGGCTTATACATGGTAGAAGATTTTTGCGAAATGCACCTAGATTCGGTGTAGATGAAATAGCATTTTTGATTATGCACTATTTTGAAATTATTTACAGTGGGCATAAACAACAGGCAGTCTGCCAAACTCACCTGCTGTGGATGTACCATAGTTGCTATTTATACTGTGTACAGAAATTTCGGATATCAACTGGATAATCCATATTTCACACCTATTGGAAAGGCAGCATTAGTATGGACTTCAGTGGGACAAAAACGCTGCGGGAAAGAGTAGTTGCTTGAAATTATTCCTCCGAGTTCGCTGTGTTCTCTTTCGTCTACCGTGGTTTGTGCGGGAAGCTCTTATCGAAAAATGGAATACAACTTACGCAGCTTATTGTACCACTTTATGAAAAACCTTTGTTCAGTTAGTATTTACAATTCAAATGGAATTCAGTTTGATCTGAGAACTCTTCATTTCGAAAGGCCAGTGACGGTCAAGCGGTAATGACGGCTTCGGTGCCCGTCGCTTCCACAACTGAGAGCTCTCAATTGACTGCAACTCCTTTCCTAAAATATTGTAAAATTACTACAGAAAAAGAAGTAACTAAAAGATAAAGAGGAATAGGAGTAACCATTCGAAACACGTAGATGTGTGCAAATGATATACATTTCTAAAATGTGTTAGTTGGTTACGTGAAAGCCGAATATTCATCCCGTAGGGTTACAAAAAGCATTTGCTTGTCCTGTTAAGAAGATTTATGTCTGTCAATGAACGAGAAATAAAACAAGGGTTTAGAACGATTTTCAGTGCCACTCGCAACACATTTATTATGTCCCTCTTCAGTTTTTTTATTGAATTCTTTCTTCGCATGGTGTACTTTTGTAGAGAAAATGGAGACAATATAGCTCAAACAAGTTATCCTAAGCAAGTGTCTCATAAAAGCGAAGGGTTATTTTTCAAGAAACCATTCATTCTGTAAACATTTACTTTAGCGCAACTCCGTAAATATTTACTCTGTCAGTGACAAAGTTAACAGTGTGAATGAGAATAAGCATACTCCATCTTGAAACTTGCATACGTTCTCGAAGAATACTGGCCTCAAACTTTCCCGCTTTAACTCCGTTTGCGTATGGAGAATATGATTTTGAGTCAGTGGCAAAAACGACCTATTGCGGATTGGAAAAAAGGATTTAATTTATTCTCTTACTGAACTGTTGCTTACTGTCTTGAGGGAGATTATTGATTAAACATAGGACATGTGATCTATAGACGTACACTGCTGATTTCTAGTACTGATTGGGATGTCCCGATCCAGGAAATCATCCGACCAACTTTCCTCGTTTGTAACTCAAAACACTTGATTTGTTCCACATCTGTCATCCAAGTTACTGGTAAACATATCGTGCGTAGACAGAAAATGAAAGTTTTTGAATTTTTATACACCGAATCTTGTTTTTTAGGACAGTATATAATAAATAGTCGGGCTGGTTTCCGGAATTTAAGAACATAAAGTATTCCAACTAATAGCTGCACTAAACTATCTTCATGTTTTAGAATCTGGAGCGCAATATCGCATAACGTGATATGTAATATCGTAGGAGATGTTATCGAAAAAGGATGGTACATAAAAGATAATTAAAACCAAATTCTCTGTATGATTCTCGTCTTTTTGTACAGCATCTCGTGAAAACGTCCGGTATTGGACACTGTGCTTACTATCAGAATATCCATTTACAGCCATCTGACAACCCCCGAGTCTGAATCTCATCTACCAAATAAACGCTGTTCCAAACCAAAGAAGCATGAAGCTATTCCGAAACGAATTTCCAAACCGATTCATTGAGGTTAGTTAATAAATCATGAATAGTTATCAGATGACCTAAGGATAGGCACGAGTTTAACACGATAAGCAGAAAACAACGACCTCCGAAGGTGGAAAAAGTGTAGGATGTGATAAAAGAGCGTAGGCAAAATCCTTTCACCGTTTTCTTCCAACATTTACTTTCGGATTTGTGTCAGCTTTCGAGATTTTCTTATGAAATTTTAAATAAGTTTTGCCAGCAAACCTAAGCTTTTAAAGACTTTTGCTTCGTACAAACTTAGGTGGTACCCGTAACTCATGCCTATTTCACGGTTGGAATTTTTCCAGAGCTGCGGGGAACAAATTAAGCCGATTAGTTTTAGGGGGAAAGAGCAGTTTTTCACTAGTTTTTATAGAATAATATAGAAATAAACAAGGTAACTTATGAGTTAGCGTCTGCATACAGACAATTTTTTTTCTGGGACGAGAATGTCCAAAGGGTGAAGATAAGGTTGTGTTCCGTGAGTTTTGCTTAGAGGTTAGCTTTTTATTGCTTGTCCCTTTCTAGCATAATCAGTGCATTTACTCAGTTGCAGTACACCACAAGAAATCGTAAAGAGTTTTCTAGAAAATCGATAATTGTAGTTTTGAAGATGAAGATTTGATCACTGTAGCAGTAAACGAAGGGCAGCAAAGTTCATCAAAACTTACTCGAAATCAGTTGGCCTCACAAAATAGGTTGCCATAGATTCTTCTACTTCTGAGGTAGATAGAGTAGGCCCCGGTCAAGGATAATAGGAAATACCCGTAGATAAGCCTGTTATGCATGACAGTATGATGTATTCGGCCTCCTTATGTGGTGATTTATCATCCACCATCAGAGACCTCAAGGCACAGAAAGGTCATTGAGGTTTTAGGAGATTCGCAATCAGATCCAAACAGATGTCAAACGGAATGAAGTCGGGATTCATTACATGCAAACCTCTTTGCTGTTATATTTACTGCTTATTACCCGAGGTGCACAGCAGTAGACGAAGTGACAAGTAAACGTCTGATACTTCAGTAACTAGTCTGAATACAACACATGCACATCGATGATGTAACAAAAAGGGGACAATAATGAGTTGGGCGAGAATATTTTTGAAGGTGGGAGAAGTAACGCAGAACACACACACAAACAAACAAAATCACCTTTATTGATTGATTGATATTCAAATCAGCCAAAATAAAATCATTCATCAAGTAGTTTGTATCCGTTGCTCTTTTCCTGACCATCAAGCTAGGTCTGGATTTTGTTTTAATTGATTTGGAACTAAAAGGGCTGGGTTATTTCGCTTAAATTAATCACTCATTATTTGGGGGAAGCAAATGTGTAAACCTGCCTGAACTTCGAAACTTTTGCGAAATCAACAGCTCAGTATGTCTGTTTTTGTTTTATATGATATATGAAGTACCAAAAGTGATTTGATTTTCACGGCGTCAACTGATATACACATATTTCCTTAGCTATTGAATCACTGCGGAATGTTCTGTTGTAAGCAGCTTTAGGAAAAGAAAACCTACTGGAACAGCTCTTTTCCTGAATACCATGAAGGGATTAAATATGAAACAGTATGCGACACGTCGTTGGTCTTGTTTTTTGTTTAGATAAAGTCAAATTTAAGGCTTCAAACTATTAACAACAGTGAATTCATCTTATTCAGTTGCGAGAAAATGTCTAGGGTGGGAAAAAGGTAAGAGGTGGAAGCTTTTCTCGGAAAAAATATCCAAAAACTTCCTCACTGTTTTTTTGCTTTTACAGAAGTCCATTAGTTTTACTATGTAAGTGTTGATTGGCTTTATCAGGAAAACTAAGTGAGTCAGTGTATGGCTCCAGGCTTTGTCAGTTCACCGAAATCTGTCATTTTTGTCAAATCACACAAGTCAGTGAAAAAATCGGAATAAATTCATTTGTGGAATGAACTCAACATTTCGTATGAAAGCTTGATTCATTGTTAGAATCCGCAATTTCAAAACTGTATTATATCATCAACTGTTGCTGAATCCAAACTGAGATGAAGTTGGCATTTTCTGATTGTGATTTACTCACGTGACCACCAGGTTATCCGGACTGATACGAAGTTTCAAGCAAATAAAGCAATGACAATGGAAGCTCAGTCAGTAAGTAAACAATTTGAATGTAGTATTATCGAAATTAAATAAAGTTATTCTGGTAAGTCTAAGACTTGAGAAAATAGAATAACTTCTCGTGTACCATTAGGCAATGGAAATGCTGTATATATATATATATATATATATATATATATATATATATATATATATATATGAGAAAGAGGGGGATAGACAGACAGACGAAAAAAGACAGAGAAAGAATACACGAAAAGTAATCTCTTTTCTCATGTCTCAGACTTGATAGAATGATTTTTTTTCTCGATTTCAGTAATATTGCGTCCGAACAGTTTACTCAATGTTTGATGTATTTTAGCCTGTGAATCTCATTTACCATGTTGAAATGTTTACTTCAACGATGTTCATGTGCTTGATTCCTGGCCAGTATGAGATCTACAGGAACAACCTGGTGAGGCAAGGGATACTCTCTGTATTTCGGATCGTAATTATCGTGATCCATCATAGAAAATTTCAGCCCTTCGTTCGGTCTTGTAGCAAGGCTGATGCTAGAAAGTGATTTACAACTGTCCTCTGGTTTAGATTACAGGCTGTCAGAAAAAAATTACCTGTAAAGCAAAATATCCTAAGGCCCATTGAATCAAGCAAAATTCCATTTGCGAAATTTTGACTTTACAAGGTCAGTATACGTAAACAATATTTATTCATTCCTAAGAGGCCAGATGCACCACTTGTACAGTGCTTCCATGGTTTTCAATGGTTGGATAAGCTTTCATACCGCATAATGAATCGCATTGTATAGATCTACATTTTCCAAACTATGAGCTTGTTGTACAATTAATTATGAAGATAGAGTCACCCGTTAGATACCACGTTTGTTGTCCTTTTCAAATCACTGTGTGGAACTTAATGGGAATGAATATACTTTTTCAAGAATTTATGTCGATCAACTCCGTGGCGTTAACTATTCCTAATTATTCGTAGAATGTATCATTAAATGTGAAAATCACGTCACCTTTGGAATTCTGTCAATCTAGTATCAAGCCAGAAAGTGTCTTTCTATACCCCCCCCCCCCTTATCCGTTTCATGCAGATCAACTCAGAATACTTGCGGAGACTAGCTGATACTGCAGCTGTAGTCTCATTTGAATCGAATGGAGCTTGCATAGACGGAGAGCCCATTTTTAAAATAACACGGTGATTCGTCCAAAGTCAGTTTGTCGGCTAACACAGCTAATCTTCAGAAGGAGGACACATGGTCCCAAGTATGGATTTTCGATATGGATAGTAAGGCTTTGTACCCGGATGACAGGTCATCCAGATACAAGGCCCTACTACTAGCTGATATTCTTTGTACGTGGTGCAGCCCTCAACCTAATAACCCAAATACAACTGCTCAAGTGTTAACACTTCTACCTAGTTCATCATAATTTGACAATTTTAGCGCCCATTCAGGTGAGAAAAAAACATCCAGTATTGAACTTGGCTGTAAAGGCAGCGAAATCCAGTTCTCGGTAAATTTAGCGCATTTTCCTTCCCCCTCGATCAGGTTGTGAAACTTATTGGCCCGCTTCAAGCTGGGCTTCTTGCTGGTATTTTTATTTCAGAAATACGAAATGAATGTCAGATGAAGTGTACGAACCAGCTGTGTACTCCTTTGTTTCTGCTCTTCTTTTTCTGTGAGTTCTAATCGGTGGTTACTGTATTCGGCTGGGGCCTCTTGCGTTTTTTTTTAATAAAAAAGGGACAGTACTACAAACCCCAGGGTTTAGAATCTCAGTGGAACACATACGTCGGTGTAAATGTCTATAAAAGTATATATTATTCTACGATAGCTAATGGCTTATTGTGCACATACGTGTCATGTGTGTTGTTTCAAATCTGACTGAGGTATTGCGTAGTAAAAAATTCCATGAAAACAGTAATTCATTTGAAAAGAAACGTTCGATTGAAATGGAACTTCTTACCAATATTTCTCTTACTGGCGAAAATCCATTACCATCACGATTTTTACGCAGAAATTTATTCATCTGAGCTATAAAATATGTAAATTATAAGTATTGCGATTCCGTTTGTAAAGAATATCTACGTCAATATCTATCGTGACGTTTATTTACGGAAAAAATATTTCATCCAGTGGTTTCTTATCTATATCTCGTGTATGTACTTTCCGTATTTGTTTGAGGACGGCCTTTTCAGTAAGGTCAGAGGCCCGTTCTAAATAAAACAAATGCATGTATAAAAAAAAAAACGCTTAAACAAGCACAGTGGGAAGTTGAACAGAAATGTAACATGTGCCGTGCTATCACTCACTCACATTCACGACCGCAACAGTGCAGCCCAGTTTGAATAGCCGCAATATCGTCCTGACCGGGAGAACCTGGTCGGAATGTTTGCACCGCGTAAGTCACTCCCACGGTTAAATTCGTTAACCAATGGGAGAGAAAACCGTACAGAACACCGACTTCCAGCATGGCTAGCAGGATCAGTGCAAATATCTGTAAAAAAAGAAAAGAATATCGTCGATCATGAAATAAACCTAAGACCAGACACTTTTGGGTGGAAAGCTGAAACAGAAAAGATTGAATTTGTAGAACTTTTCAAAACTCTATTCAAATACGATGTGTACACTCGCTGAAGTTCAAACCATTCTTTGTCTAAAACTCGCTCAGGATAAATTTCAAGTCCCCACAGGGACGTAAATGGTTGATCTTTGGTGAAAAAGCTTCAATGAAGTGCCGCTGTGAATTGTATTCATTTTGTTATTGTACCTGTTGGTAACAACTGTGGCGAATGAAATCGTTTGGTAATGATGAACGAATTAAATAGCTACTGTCGGAATAATCCCAACGAAAGGAAAAGAGCTTTGTGGTACTAGTATTTGTAGGAAATTTCAAATCAGGCTTTTGTTGGGGTCTGAAGTGTAGTAATGTGTGGTTTTACTTGTAGTTCTGGTTGACGGTTTGTTATAAGATCCTAATCGTCGATCTGCTGCTTAGGATGACGTCATTTGCTCAACTATGATGCTACCTTGGTTGGTTATAAAGCGTTCGTAACTTGAACCCTAAGCTCGAAAATAAGAAACACGAAAAAAGTTTTAGTCTTTTTGAAAAAGGTGATTTTCGTTGTTACTTTAAGCAACATATTGATCTTGAGACCAGGAGTTCTTTCACGTATGGACCTTTCTTGGAACGCCATTGGTTGGCATCCGATCGAGTCTACGACATTTATTTTACTTATAGGAAAGAAATGCGTCGTGTAAGAACAATATCTGTGTGTTAGGATATGACTGACTGATCGAGGAAGTCGATGTGCCTTAGTGAATAAACTGTGGAAAGGCTTGTTGCTATCGTTCTGTCGTTGGGATTAGAACATCGAAACTGTCGTTATGTGTCAGGGAGATTAACCAGTTCCTGTGAGGACCAAATGTCCGGAGTCCTGATCACACTGAGGCGACTAGATTATTCAATCTATAGCGTTAGTCATCAATTCTTTTCGTTACGGCACTCCAAAGCCGGCCGTGGAACTCAGCGTGACCCAGACGCTGACCTTTTGTTCGAAACTGGAAACGGATAAGGCCCCGAAACACAAGTCCATTTTTCCAATTTTTCCAACCACGGAACAATAGCAGTTTCCCTCAGGTTTTTCTTACTTCGAAACTCTATTTTCATGACTAACCAATAATTTCTAGCCTACAGGTGCATCTGTTGTAGCCACGAGGATTACGTTGACAAAAACTAGCTTGATTGACAGTCGTGCTCTGTTTACAAGATGAAGCGGGATTATTTCATGAATTGCCTCATTTTGCACATATTATTGTTCATGGTTATTCTTATATCTCGGTTTCAGCTTAGAGCTAATTCATTTTGTTGTTGATATTTTCTAATAAGAAGTGCTTAACACGTAAGCGCGAAACAAGTCATCCTCGATAAAAGTCCATCAGCTATGCCACGTTGCAATGAAGAAGCTCCTCTGGGAAGGTTCGTGAACTTGGACCAATTCGTTTTCATATCACGTGATAGCACTTGTTTTTCTTGGGCTGATTTCCAACTTTAAAACTTTGTGATGCAGCCCCCATCTGGTAGTGAATTTGAACGTCCATTCATTGTCATGCTCTCATGGATCGACTCCAGGGAATGGTATTGTTACCCAGGGAATTGGAGTGCAACAGGGTTTTATAAAGAATGCACAAACGTAAGCCACTCGGTTCACTTCGAAGGTTAGCTTGGTGTTGAAACTAAATGGTGGATCCTCGCATGTATAATATCGCAACCCTCACTAGCTGGGCAAATTAGAAAACGGTCGGTGACCACCTATCTGACTATATAAATATTCGCGCAGCTTTCTTAACTGGTGGACAGTTTAATTCCTTTTATTTAGAGAACGTTAACCTGCAGAATGACAGTACATTTTCTTCGGTTTGGTCACCGTTGAATTTGTCACTGATTTTGCGTGTATTTTGGTACGTACTACATGACCCTTAATTTTGCAATCCAATCCTTTTTCCAAGAGAGTGAAAATAATAAGATCTTGGAGGAATGACACAACCGTGTTGGTTGATCAATCACCGGGATTTCCTCACATGATTTCAGTGTATTATTACAACTCAAATGGCCCGCAAGCTCCCAGTCGAGTCAATCCTAAATCACGTGGTGAACTTCCTGGTGCGGAACAGGTAGCAAAGTATCAGCGTCATCCGATCTTTTGCGTTCGAGTGAATCACAGATAATCTGGCATAAGTGGTTCTATTTTTGTTAAAGTCACTCCATTTATAAATAATAATCTAATATTCAGATCTGTGCTAGACGTCTTAAAAGACTTAAATTTTACGGTCACCCTAATGGAAACCTGACCATTCAACTTTTCTACCGTTGCTTCCGATTTCAAAGCTTGACCTTAAAATTAATCAGTCATCGAGTTTCACAGGGATGTTTAAGGAAACTCCGGGGTCAGTCGAAGCAGTATTGAACTTTTCAAAGTTGTCTCCTAGCCCTGTATATATAAAAGCCACAATAATAGTTTTCACCGATAACGCAGTGTTGCTGACACTAAATCTCGTTTACCACATCACATGACGCACGGTTTTTCGATACACTGCGAACCTCGTTCGGCCCCGACAAACTGAATACCCTAATACTTTTCCCCGAGTATTTCCATCTCATATCTACTCTCTTGTCAAAGCGTGACGAGCCTTTTTTATTTCAGACAGTGCATCGTTAGACCAGAAACGCAAACAAATCTATTTGATGCAATTTTAGAAGTGGTAGGCATAGGTATTTTTAGCTGATTCTGACTTGTTCTATTCAAAAGTAATATATGAATAATTTTTAATAATGAACTTGTTTTCCTTGCTTTGTTGCTCCAGCTGATAGAAAGATGGAGCAAGTGTGGAAACAAATGTATCTGCCTAATCTATTTAATCTGAATTGTTGATCTCTGTTATATAATGAGTAAAAAAGTAAGTCAAAAAGGCATTATCAATTTGGCGATGAATGTCCATAGCAAGGTAATCCAGAAATTTCAGAGAATCAAACTGTAGTGCAGCTAAAAGTAGTTGTAACTCTGCTAAATATTCTAATAACGTGGAAGGTATTAGTAATATTCAGACAACGACGTGTTTTGCAGTCTGAGTAAATTCCAAATTACAGTTTTAGGCAGATTTTCACACGAAAGCATTTTTTACCTTGAACGAGATTTTCCCTTTGTGTTACTAGTCGTAATTTAACAGCAATCTATCTGAAGAGCAATCTTTTAAAAGCCAACTGAAACGAAATCTAATCATTCAGCAGATCATAGTTTTTGTTCCTTTAATTATGAAGACAGTCCCTGACAAACTCACTTGCAAACCGAGGATCAGGGTGGAACGATTACGAATTGTGTACAGACCAACGCTGCCCAACAGAAGTGAGATGGTACTCAAAACAAGTAGCAGTCCAAGAGTCACATTCGCGCTGATTATAGAATGCACAGCGTTTGTCAGTTTTAGCCAAGGCTGATGAATATACACTACCGAGGTGGCTAGGATCACCGTTATCGCTGAGGCAATTAGAACTCCATTTGTGATAGATGACCAAAGTTGAATTCGGGCACTGACGCTCGATTCTGGGGCATCTGGATTTGAACTATGGTTGAAATTGACCCCTTTAGGCATGGCAAATCGTAGAGGAAAACTGAAATCAGAAGTCTTGAATATATACGCACAACAGATCGTACCTCTCTCTTGGTCCAGTTGGATCTAATGACATTCCGTTTAGACCAATCAGCGTAGCTGCACTGTGAGCGTCCAATCGACAACCAGCTTATTATTACACTTGGATTTGCAATGCGTATGAACACGAACAACGTCTGATTTTAATAAGGCCTTGTAATTTATTTGTTCGTGGTTGGTCTGAATTACCAAGAAATTCCTGATGGGGCGTAAGAATTCTCTTCAATCACATTTCTTGAACCGCCCTCATGATAAGAGTGCGAACCGCCTAACATGATTTTAAACCTTTCCCTCTGGCCTGCTATAGGAACCATTTTTGCCTCACTGATCACTTAGTCTAAAATGACCAAACCCTTTCTTTAGGTATGATGGAAAGTGAAACAAAGCTTGCTTTCTCAAGATTTGTTTACTAATGAGTTTTACAATGTAAATTCATGAAACACGCGACCCTCATATAATCTGCCTTTTATCTGATACCGCCCGATGGCTGCTAAATTTGATGTCAATAATTTATTTTACTGGAAAAAGTACAGTGTAAACTTTGATAGATAGAAACTTTTAGAAAAGAGCAAGTAAGCAGCCATACTTCACCGTATAATATAGTTTTTCTCCAGTATATCTTTCACTGTGACATTATGGGTTGTTTCGCTTGTAATCGTTACTTTATCAAGCGGTATATCTCTCTGTCCGGAAACAAAATCTACCGCATAGAACAGGCTATCTGCATAGGCATTCAGCTTTATTCGGGAAATTCATCTCATCTTCAGAGGTTGCAATACCTATCCACTTTGCTGTGTCCAATGTACATTCTAATTAATAATGGTTGCCAGACTAACTGTGCAATTAAAGTCATGATTTAGTTCACTTCCCAGTGGAACCACATTATGGGATTTCGTTTGCCTCACTAGCTAGAATGAGATGACTTTTTCGAATTTTAACCACCTTGGGTTATTGATGCAAAATAGATCGTTTATAAAAGATGTGAAGTGACCGTAACCATGTCCTGGCGTACGAACTTATGGACTCAGTTTCTACTGACGATCGACTATTCTGGCTGGCCGTTGTGTTTGCCCATCACAATGAGACTGCACCTTGGCGTGGTGTAATGGCTTGCTTGCCTCCATGACCTAAAGAGCTAAGCAAAATGGCTTCCTTAAGCTGTAAATGCAATCATGTCTGACAGATTCGTGGGTGGGGGCCAGGCAAAGTCCAGTCTTTAAACCAGTTGATGGGAAACATCTGGTTCCAACCACCATGCCCCAGGAGACGAAACTCCAGCAAATAAACACGGAGAGAGGCAGTTTACCGGTCAAAAAGCTCCACCAGATAAACGTAGAAGTGGAGTACCTCGGATTTCTCTCGAAGTTGCGAGAAATCATTGCACTTAATTGGACAGCTACGGCCCGCCTAATCTGGCCAGACCCCAGTCCACTGGATGTATGAGGCTAAGGATTGAATCCGAAAAACAGATCGATAACAACGCACCAGCGAAGACAAAAAAACGCATGCAGTAATTAGGTCTCACGTGACAGACTATAAGAAGTTCCTTCACGGGTGCTTCGGTCACGTTCCCGTCACGGGTTCACGCCCCACTACCCTGTGGGTCAAATTTCTGAGTCAAAGGCTGCGGTTAGGGTTCCCAAAAAAGACCCTTTCTGGTTTTTGGGCACCCGTGAAGTACGGTGTGCTCAGAAATCTTCAGCCATTCTGTGAGAAGCTTTTCTGATTTCTGCTTTTCATCCTTCACATCCCAATTCTAAACGGATACAAGAAGCCACAACGAGTCGTGACTGAAACCTTATAGTTGTCAGTAGAGACAATGATTTAGTAACATAGGAAAAATAGAGAATAGATACCCAGACATAGGCATTCTCTTTAACTAGATGGTTTCAATTTCCTAACACTTTGCCAAACAGGGCAACAGGCTGCCCTAGCTATAACTCCAAAAACCTTCATAACATGTGTGTTGTGTCTCCCAAACAGGCACACAAGACCCAAATTCAGCTTTAGCGTTTCACTCCCCAGGTGCAAGCTGGGCTTCTCATTCCAGTCTCTGTGTCGAATGACACGGTGTCTAGTGCTGGACGACAGGCTGGTGTTTGCATCGTTCTGAGCATGAAAGCTCAGTGTGCCCTGCTCGACTGAATCCCAGTCGAGTGCTGTTTGGTTGGACAGCTCTTTATATGTCAACAGCACTAGACGGAAGTGTCGATGCCTGTTTGTCTCTTCTGTATGTGCCCCAGCTGACTGTAACTCTGCTGAGGCTAAAGACGAATTCTACCTAGATTTGTCACGACTACTCCGCGGTGTGCGCTTTACGGACATAATAGTTATTTCAGGTGATTTCATTGGTCTAATTGGAAGCCTAGACAAGATGAAGAGGCGTACAGAAACCTTATTTGGCGTTCCACGCTATCGAACAGATGACGATGACCAACTGATCCAATTATGTTCTGACCATAAACTATTCCGGCGAGTATACTGTTCTCGCACAAAAAACGGCACGGACTAATCTGAAGTCCTCCTGCACCTTCATAATGTTGGACTCAAATCGACCCCTGTGGTATCGCTTTCCCTTGGCGCAGATTAACTTAGAACTCTCCATTAATTTGGTCCACTTCCATATACGCTGATCACGCTGTTGTACGCACACATTTCAGCATACTTCTCGTTGGTGGCCGATGCAATGCCAGAGCCAACCATCCCACGCAACTACTACTGGACGATCTGATTTTCAAGCAGGAATATCCACTAGGTTGTCGATGCAGTCAAATTCCCAGGATCCAGAAGAGCAAAAGATGGATATCAAGCAGGCCCTTCTTGGAGCTGCCAACAGAGCAAAAACTCCAAGTACCAGACACACAGAAACGATGGATATCTGCATCCTCAGTTGCACTATTAGACGCAAAAGAGTCGATTTTTCCGGATCTCAGTAAAATAAGGAATGATGATGCCTTAACTGCCAACTAATGGGAAGGCTGCGAAAATATCATGAACAGTGGTAGATTGCTAAATGCGGAGAGATGGGAAAAAACTGCCGCGACTGGCAAAAGCCGAAACATTATCCGTCTCATTAAAAAAATACCGGGCTCTACTGTGCTGACTACAGAGGCAAGCACCTCACTATTTCTGACTAAGAACCACGGTCGGATCTCTTTGGGCGGAGCCCTTCGAGAAACAGTTTAACTGGCCTTTATTCACTGCAGGTTTATTTATCAACTAGCTGGTTATAGCTCTATTTCCCGATGCCACGTGTCCGTCTGCTGCTTTGATTCTTCGCAGGATAGGCTACCTTGAAAGATGTGAAGCTCCTGGACTGGATGGGTGGCATTCGTCTATTTACAATGAAGGTGGTTCAGAATTGTCACTGGAGCCGACAAATATCCTCGGATTGATAAGCGAGAGGTAATAAGTTCCAAAGAGTTGGTGTGAATCGGTGATCTTACCGATTTATTAAAAAGGCGGTAAGTCCTTCTATGGAAACTACAGGTAATTAGTCTAGTTAGCATCGCGTCCGAATGCTCGCTGGTAATATTCTCCACCTCTTACCGACCGCTCGCAAACAGCGCTCAAGCGAGAATCAAGCAGTGTTTAGACCTGATTGAGGTGGTGTTTATCACGCCTTCACTCTCCGACAAACTTTAGAACATGGATACTCCTTCTATGGACCCATTAACTGCGTTTTTCTTGATCTCAAGAACACCTCCGACTCAGTGGACCAGACAGTTCTCTGATACTGCCTCTTGTTGAGAGGTGTACTAGAGAAATGCATTACCACCATAAAGTCCCTTCACATGTACATCTGAAGCCAAGTTCGGGTTCTGAGTGTAACAAGCTGATCACATATTTCTGCTAAGTGAAGATCAAGGTAGGTTTCAAGTTTTTCTGGATAAATTGACTGACTGTGTAACAATGTTTGTTATGTGTCTTGCACATTCAAAGTGGAAGATGCTGTGGCGAGATTGGGTTGGTCCAGTACCAAACCTTTTAGTGACTGGGAAGACCGTGGACCAGATAAACAAGTTCTGTTGACTGAGCAGCTGCTTTTTATCTGGCGGTTGGATGTCGGCTGAGGTGTCTTTGCGTATACAAAAGGCTCGTTTTGCTTTTTCAAACTGAGTCATCTGTGGCTTCAACATGACATCCGTTTATCTATCGACGGTCAAGTGTATGCTGCGACAGTGAGGTCAGTGCTTCTGCGCGTTTCGGAAATGTGGCCACCAAGGGGGGAGGATATACGACGATTGTCGGTATTTGAATGCCGATTTCTTCTTGGCATTACTTGAATATGGTGGGAAAGCCATATTAGCAACTTCGAAAGTCGGTGGACAGCCTTAAGTTCGTGAAACAAATCATTAGGTGGAAGACCTGAGCTCAACAGGATAAGATGGTCGAGACAGGTGTTGCGCATATCCACTGACAGGATTCCTTGGCGCTCAATGTTTGCTGAGGCAGGTGACGATTTGTGAGTGAGTATGGGTAGCCGGTCCACTGTTTTGAAGAAAGGTATGAAAAACCTAACCAGTCGATTCCCTCTTGTAGGGCTTGTTAGAATTCTTGGGTGGGGTCCAGGGAACCATCCCACTTTATGGTTGGCACACTGGAGGATCTGGTTAGACGCCGCGATCAGTGACGCTTATGCATTCACGATTTTCCGTTACTGACTTGATACCAATATTTGTAGTTCTTCTATTACTCCTTTCATGTTCCTGTTCTTTTCTTTACTTCTTGCTCAGGTTTCCCATAGGAGATAGCAAACGTGTCACCGCACCGGGTACATGATTAATGGTTTCCTGAAGTGAATTAATTGAAATGATGTTTTTGCGACTCAAGTGGCTGATTCCACTACGGTCGGTTCCTACTACTGTTGGTCACTGATTGGTCCATCATCCGGCTTCTCTGACCACAATCTTATTCTAGATTCCGGACTGCCAGCTCATCGATCGGCTTCGCTGATTCCAACCTTACCCTTGATTCTGGACGAGCGCGCTGTCTGATCGCCGAACCAGGACACTCAAAGGCTTGTCTGACACTACCTTCGCCCAGAATGTGCGGAAATGAGGAGTGGTGGGGGATTTTCAATCAGTGGTCGGTGAATGTTAAAATGTCGTGCGTTGCGATTTAGAAAACAGAACAAACAGTGCAATTATTTTGGATTGGATTACATACTCTTACTGTGAGCACATTTGACCACTTCCGTTCACGTTATCGATTCACGTGAAGAGCGGCACTTTGTGACCAAGTGCCAGTGTAACTGGAATGAATTACTACAAATTACTTTCAGGAACAAAGCGACGTATTTTGATGCATATTTGGCTCCGTCTCGGCCGTTGCTAACTATCTTCATCTGACCGTTTTTATCACTTTTCTTGGGACCCTATAAACCCCCTGATATTTCGTCGATAAAAAGTTCATCTGCTTTTTTTCATGATTAGAAACCTATGTCCACCGCAGAGGCGATTAGCATCCGTCTTTTCTCACCTGCTCAGTGTACACAGAAGAAGTTCGTCCAAGCCCTCCAATTACCCTGGCCGCAAGTGAACCACCCCCACCCCAGTCACTCAGCGCCGAACCATGTGACCGTCACGACCTAGTCGTGCAGAAGGACACGTCGATCTAACATCAACGCGTCTCCCACAAACCACGTCCAATCCGAATGACCCTTGACCATTTCAGCACAACCATCTTTATGATTTGTAAAGACTTGAGAATGAATCATTGAAAACAATTGTTTGTCTCTGAAAAACGTGTTCTGATGTCACAATGTGCATATTCCGGAATATTAGGAGTGTGTCGCCTTTGTTGACTTTAACAGTTTTGATGTGAGTTCTCTCACCATCCTGTGCCTGTATCATGCGGTTTTTATTCCTACCCTATTGCAGGCTCCTCTGAACCTGTCTTATAAACAACCTCGAACAATTTTTACACTGATTGCGCTCACCTTTTAACCGATGTGAAAGTCCCCTCATGCAGCTGTAATAATTTACCCTGTGATCACTAAGTGTGAGACGAACCACAAACATTTTTCTCAGAAATGCGATTGAGAGATTTTCACGCACCAGTGTCGCACTGACAGTTTTCCCGGAACAATATAGAAGTACTTATTTAGTTCCATCGCTCTTCGTTCTGTGAATAAATGAAAGAAAATGTAAAATTCTGCCCCACGGATTGTGTTTCACTTCTCTTTCGACAGGTTCCCATCTTCACAATTGGTTCAGTCCACGAGGTATACACAAAGTTACTCGATGATTTACACCTTGTCAACCAGGACATGTGTTAAATAAGACACTGCAGAGTTGCTGTGTTCGTTTAATTGTACCTCAAGGAAGGAGTCTAAATGGAGAACGCTCAGATATTTTAGTACACAAGGATCACTGTTACACAGCCGGAGGAGTGGGGGGGGGGGTCGGCCGCTTGTGTTCCATCTGCAAAATACAGGACAACACAGAAAACTCCGTGATCACAAAGCTCAGTAAATGCCTCATCGGGAACCAACACTTACATTAATAGAATTTCAATATGGCTGCCAAAAGCATGCTCCACACAACATGTCTTAGTACGGGGGATAGGTAGGGCTCGGGAATAATCTCCTTAGTGAATTTTTCAAAACCTTTATTGTATGAATCACACTTTAAGAAAAGAAAGCTTACTGGAATAAAAACAGCTACTGAAAATTGCAAAGTCAAGTTGTAGCTTGCGAAAATATCCCGGAAAGAGCACGAAAGTGGGATAGCAAAAGATCGAGAGAATAAACTGGTGGGCAAAAGTTTATGCGGCAAGAAATCGCAAGCTATGTCTGCGTATATGAAATGCTAGCCTACGTGGTTTTTTCATGCCTTCTAAAAACTTAGAAGGCCATGGTAAACTGGCACTGATTAGAAACCCCAAATAACTGACCTATTCAGCTCTAGCAATGTGAATGGAGTTAATCGCATATTGCGGATTGGGTTAGATAAAACAAGAAAGGCGGAAAGTGCATTCACAACCCAAAGAGGATCTTAGAGTTCCGAATGGTTTTCAGCAAACTTGTATTGACCAGTAATGCAAGAGCTCCCCAAAGTGCATTTCATCTGAATTACCAGCGGTCAGTAGACTAAAAACGGTTCACCTAAGCTACGTCTTGGTGGCCGTAAATTAGGAGCTTTGCACATTTGAATATCTTGTGTTATATAGTCTATGCTCCAAATCATTGTTCTCGACCCACACGAATTCAACTCGAGTTCCACAGGAAAACCTCGTAAAGATCGGCTCTACAATAGTCCTTGGGCAGGTTGCATTTCTATCACCATTCCTCTTTGTATCTGATTGTTTACCTGTGTGTGCACTATTCTTATGTACTTTCCGTGAATGACAATTATACAAACCTTGGCATGCCTCATTTCAATGGATTTGTCTGGTAACTTCTGTAACCGAGTTTCACAGAACCCACGAACAGCCTTCTAGATTTAACCCATACACGAACCCCATTGACGTCCCGTACATTTAATTTTTTTAACAAAAACATTTAGTAAATAAATCTTATTTCCACAGACCAGATTCATGGACGATAGGTCCGTGGCAGAAATATCATCTACCGAGTGCCTTGGGATGTCTTTTAGCTGAGATCTTTTTTGATCTGATTAAGTTGACTCAGATGTCTTTAAAATCAGACGTAAGACCCATTATGTTTTACGGCAAAATCATTTTCCTACTTTGCTTGACTTAATTAGACCTTTTATATCTTCATCCATCCTCCAAGTTCTGTGATTTTATTGATGAAGTCCCATTTGTTAACCGACCACTGAAGCATCTTCCCTTGAAGTCAGCTTAGTATATACTCAGCTCAGTATATACTATCTGAACATCAAAACATTTGTCTGAGTTTTCCCAAGAGGTAATGGTTTATCAGTCAAATCCTCTCTTTTTAGACTGCAGTATATACTTCAATATCCAATGCTAGGCCTTGCCATAGACATTTACGTGTCCTTACCAATGCCTACAATGCATATACAGCTCCCCATGTGGCTGGATTCCTTACAAATGTTCACCAGCATCCTGAAACGTAGGCTATGTTGAACATTCCGCTTACTCCCGTCTATATTATACGGATCGATTAGCCGCTGATTCTAAATTCTTGTACATATTAGACACTAAAGTGAGTTTATTTGACTTGACTTAACATGCGTACCACAAACCTAGATAGGTGTGATATTCGGCGCACTGAATAGGCTGAATCCGGCGCGGAACGAGAACTCCATAAGCGTATAGAAAGTAACGTATTCTTTTTTCTTCGCGGAATTACTTATTGTACAAGTATATAGTAAAACACACAAAGTAAAATAAGGAAAAATAGGCAGATTCACTCCAGAATATCACAGGAAGCTACCCGTATACCTGATGAGAAACAGGAAGCAAATTCTATGAGCCAGAGAGAACCAAAATTCCACGATATAATTCATCATGCAGTACCGACACCACTGGAAACCCCGAAAGCACTGTACTCCTCATATACTCCACAAAATTCCACACAAAACAAGTTCTATAATTTCTCCTTTGGAATAAATTATGTTCCTTTGCGCAAGCATAGTTCATTTTGGGGTAAAATCGTGAAAACCAAAGTTCACTGTATAGGCTAAATAGTCTTTTTCATTGTTCACTCTATGAATTAGGCAGACTGTCGTTTTCCTAGCTGGTATCACGTTGTCTGAGTGTACCGAGTGCCGCAGTAAATTAGCGATACTTCTGTGCCCATTTTCTTCCAAAACGCATTGAACGTTGATGACTCGGTTAGGTTCACCTTTCATGTGTGGAAGGCAAAATAATTAGATCTTTGAAGTTTCACGTGTTTAATGAAAGTCTGGTACCGGGGAACCGGATAACAGGTATTATTTTGATGCCATTACGTTACGAAACTGGCGTTATATTGCATGACAACGTTGCCCAGTGTGATATCTGAAAACTTCCGGGAAACTTTGTTCTGTAATTTCTTTTGCCTAAGTGATTCACCCTTTCGTTTGATATTTCCTCTACAGAAGAGCGCCCAGAAATGGTTTGCACTTTGCCGCAGCACAAAACAACCTAACTTAGCAATTGTAGTTTGGTCATCTCGTGCATGTTTGATTTTTTGGAAAATATAACCCACGTATAAGTTGTTTCAAGGTTTTTCCGCAAATATCAATCCTGAAACACTTCTCGGCCGATTACACCAAAAGGTAATTTGATATTTAAGGGATGCTTACGATTTTTCAGCATATTCAATATGTAGTCTGCTTTGAGGATTGTCGAAAACCGACTACGTTTCTCCCATATTGATATGCATGGCTTTCTGTTCATGCCCGTTGTATGGTTGAAGTCCATTTCTGCTCCTTTTAGTGGCAGTTTTAATATCTATTTTATCCAATTCTGGAGAACGAGTCTTTGTTCACTTTGCCCTGTAGTACGTTCACGAACGTTTTTTTTTCTTCAAAAGAATACGTCTGTTACAACAACACCAGATCAAAAAGCCTTTAAAACCAACTTATTATATTATGGACATATTTTACCATTCCCCATATGACTCCAAGGGATAACATTTATTGATTCCCTCCGTAAAATCAAACAGTTGAATTAACGAATGCCAGTTGAGTATTTAGCACATATTAATAGTCTCATTCTGCTTTCGGGTCACTGTTATCTTTTCTGAGGTACAAATTAACCATTCTCGTGAACTTCTCTTAATTCACTAGCTCATTGATATGCTTTCAAAGAGCATTGACCCTAACAAATTACCCGTCACAACCAACGTCACAACTTTAGTCTTAGTTTTATCCGGACAAATTCTTACAAGGTGAACTGAATGAGAAGAGCCTTATCTAGGTTCCTGGGAACTAGCCATACCGATCAGCCAAGTTGGTCGGCAAGATGGTTTTCGCATTAAGTTCAGCGAATGCAGGCGCCGTTGGAGGTCACCAGAATCTCAGTCAACAGATGATGTTGAAACCGATGCAAAATATGGATCTAAAATGTAGTCTACTGGATCTTACGAAAAAATACTCAGTAAATTATCAAGTCGTTTAAACTGAGTCAAGCCTCGCCTCACAGGACAATTTGTGTGCGTGCGTTCTAACGCAGGGACAGGGTTGTAATAGCGTGTTTAGTGAGAAGTTGTTGGTTGTATCGGAATTCCACATTTATTCCTCAAGATATTCCGTTTTCCAGTGTCCAGTTTGGAGTAATGTGTGGAATATGTAAAAATTATCCTCTCAAGCATTTGAACAAAGCTACAGCGGGTACTGATCCTGATACTCCGCAAGGTTTTATTGGCGAGAGGCCTATCATTCCTCAAGGAAATATTAAATAATCACTATAAATACTTTCGCCGGTTAAGTAAATAATTGATGTTTGTTTTAACCAGGCGATCAATCAACTCGTTCCGGTTTGCGAGAACAAGAAGTAATTGAGAGAAACATTATTTGCCTGGGTTATCGATTAAAGGGGTGACCGGAATTTTAGAATCACGTGTCTCATTTGAAAAATTCGATTTCACGGAGGCAAAGAAAGTCGTCGTTGTCCATGTTATCACAATGGACAGAACATTTTGTAAGGGCAGAATTTAGTTACTAAAGTAGGCTCGTCGGACAACTTCTGGTCATCTAGCTTGAGCTAAAAAGATCTAAGTTGAAATCTATACAAAGAAACTACACAAAATAGTAAACAACTTTCTTTTGAAGACTGTCGTTCATATCTGTTCTTCACATCAAAAATATAGCATAATGATAAAATTACGAATACAGTCAAACTCAAGAACCGTATTCTTTCGGAATAATGTGGAAGTGAACACCGGACAGGAGGTAAGTAGACGACACTGTATGCAACTAATCTGAAGCTAAGGCCATACGACTGTACCCCGCAAATGCAACTAGGCCCATGCCGATAAAAAGAAATCAAATTTGAAGTCAACTGCTTTTGAAGAAGTTGAAAATCACTGCAAGTATGTTCAACAGCTGACTTGGAAAGGCAGTCAAAACCACTTTTTTCTCTTTTGAATTCGATGTTCTGTTCAGACTCCGACTAGTTCTATATACAAGGAAAAGACAAACCATGTAAGTATTCCATTTTTCACAGCATACACTGGTTCATTTGAGCGAAAGTGGCAGCTTATATATGTGAGATCGCAAGTCAACTTCCTAAGCGTAAATGAAATACCACCCTAATCAAATTATATGCAATAAATAATGTTTCACTTCTTTTATTTATTAAACGAAAATGTACTATTTTCTAGAAGGGGCTGGGACCTACCAAAGGCTGCTGAACGGGAAGTGATAAGAGACAGTCTAACTTGGGACGTCACCATCGAAATTCCACGATGAAATCTCTTAGACCACCGTCGGAAAAACCACGGACTAGTGAGGGCCGACAAACAATAAACGCTGCCGATTTGATTGAGTTAGACCACAGTATCAAGGGGAACCAGAAAGTGTATCCTATTTAAGGTGCCAGATAGTGACTAACAAGTAACACAATGGTTCGAATCTATGTCTTTACTAAGGCCGCAAAAATTCCCCTGAAGTGATTTGCTCCAAGCATCCGGAATCAGCAGTCATGAACGTTACCGAGATTCAGACGATATCGTGGTTTGTCAAATCAACCTTTGCTCTAAGTGCAGCTCAGCACCTTCGCACAAACTTGCTACTTTTCCTTCAAGTATCAATTCATGACTAATGTCTGCAACGCTATTACTCGACGGTTATGAGAACGACATCATGAATTTCTAAAGTTTGTCATCCGGTGTATGCCGCAGATCCCAACCGACAAAACAATATGAACTGGAAACAGAAACTATGCAAATGTATTCACATACAGACTTACACCGAAATAGTAGAGTCGTATTCAATTCCCTGGTTATTATTGGTTGACTAGTTCCTATTCTCAGCGACTATTCTTGGTTACTTTCAAGCTACAAATCCGTAGTTATTCCGTGCTTCTTCTCATAGTTTTCACCGACAAACTCCAACAAGGAGAAACTGCCCTACCTCTAACCTCAAGAGCTGAATACAAATTCGGAAAAACAAGCAATGCGGATCGGTTAGGAGGTAATTGTAAACGGGGCGCCTTCAAAGTGTTACTGTTTTCACTACTGTAAACTATCATGATGCATGCACAGTTAAGTCAGCTCCTACGAAGTACGGAACCTTTTGTGGTGCCTGACACGGAGCATTACTTCACAGCAAGAAAGTCGTACCAGAAATTCTAGTTCAACAGACTGAAAATTTTGTAGATTCTCAGTCCGACAATATCTGCATTGTTCGAGGTCGCTTTGGTAACTCTTCCCACCAAGGTTGAAAAAGATTAATTGCAGCCAGTACCAATGGATATAATAAGTTTTAGGTGGTAGGAGATTAGTTTTACATAATATGATTCATGAGGCAGTGTGAACTTTCAGACCACTGGGAACCATGGAAAGGCTGTACTGTATTTCAGTCCTTTTGCAGTACACATATACCAAGCCCCAACTGGGACTTGAACCCGGAATGAACGATTGTGAGTTGAACACCTATAGTAACCAAGCTCTGCATTTCATTTTCTAACGGACTTCCGTCGTAGTACTTAGGCCGCTTCAGAGAATTCGTCCATCACAGTAATCGCTGGTATTGCGGGAAATGCTCTGCTAGCATTAGAGGCCATTATCCAAGTGGCTCTATTTCATGTGATGCGTAAATTATAAAAACCGATGAAAGTTTACTCGGATAGCCTCGTGGTTAGGATGTTTGGCCCATCATCGCTCATCCGGTGTTCAAGTCTCATTTGGGGCTCGGTGAAGGTGCACTGCTGACCATTCCTAACAAGGATGGAACAACCGTACAGTGCTTCCATCGTCTTTAATAGTTGAAACGCTCACTGTACATGATGAATCACGTCATACATAAACTAAGATAGCCTTCTCTATATTCGACCGTTGTTTGAAGCACTACGGGAAAGACAGAGTCACCGCGAGGAAAATCATTTATAGCCTGAAATTTGACAACATCCGCGAAATCTCCCAATCTGTCATGAGTACTGAAACAAGTTGTGTGGCCTGACCAAAAGTCGTATGCAACAGAAAAGACAGTTATCAGTGAAAACCTTGGATAACCTTGATGACGTCAGTTATCGTCACCATTTTATTGGCTTTCTTTATATTTCCCAATGGACTAACTTTAGCACCTAAAAACTATGCTCTATGTGGCCACTTGGGAATCACTGAAACGGCGAATTTTTTTACACCCATATCAAATATTTCACCGGAGTGTTTCATAAGCCAGACAAAATTCGAGAATAAACCACAGATGTGAAACAGCTACGCAGGTTTGTTTGTGGACTGCATTCGAAGTGAATTCAGCTATAATATACTGCTATATTTGTAAAGGAAAATACTTGGCAACAGTATCTAACGATTTGCTGAAGTCATAAATTACCTACGCTCAATTGCATTTGGTAGTAAAACAGAACACAGTTCGCAAGAAGTCTGTTAGCAAACGAACAAGCATGTCCAGAAAAGTGAACAAGCCCAAGCCGTATCTGCCGTCGGCACGGACAAGCAGGACCTTCTGGAGAGCAGATAAATGCAATTGGATGAGTGGTGCAGTCAACTGTGGTGAAACCACCATTAGCTGCGTCATATCAGATTCAGTTGTTCTATTATCTTTGGTCGGACCATACTCTTATGCAGACTGTGACCGTCACACTCACTTCAGACTCGGTGATGACCTCCCTAAATTGTTTAATCTACAGTTATACTTATTAACGGATGACGGAGATATTTTTAATGAACTTGGATAGGGACACTTTTGTGATCAGATTTATTTGTGCAGCATTTTCGTCGAACCGAATTACGTGAACAGACAGGCTCGCGGAGAGGTAAACCTCTAACCAGTTTTCCATTGGTGCGGGGTGTTGTGTTCAGTAATCCGTAGTATTTGAGAACTCAGAACGCATGAAAACCGGTGGTTACCACATCCTCAACCAAGGATACAAAACAGAACAAGTTCAAACTGTACTTGCAATCGGCACGGCAAAGTAAGACCTTCCGGTGCGTTGCGAAATAAAACTAGATGAGCCATACGGTCAGAAACAAGGTGTACGCGTGTCAGCAATCGTGACAAAAAAATAGGTATGAATCAGTAGGCAATCAACAAATCAGGTAAGATTCATTCTGCTTTCTATTCCAACACTGATCAAGCCCCACAACACCCTCAAAATCCGGTGAACTACTCCATTTTTACCTAGTCACTTTTACTGTAATAAATCATTAGTGAGAACATGAATATATCAGTACGTAGATCAGTGCGTATTCGGAAGCACCAACTGCTGGGTTCGGACAAATTTAGCAGACTGCGATCTCATTTTCCTGCTTCAAGCACAGGAGCCATAGCTTATTTTTGGAGTAGTTCGAATCGAGCTAAGTAATTAGGCATCTGTCCGCCATGAGGGACTTCATTCTGAACCCGACGCTGGTGATAACATCGCCGGTGAAGAGCAATCTACCGTCGCTCGGCTTTTCAATATGCCTGACCTATAGTAGACTAATATACATCTTGGATTTGAGTTTAGTGAGGTGAAGAGCATGCAGAGGCTACAAAGTTTGACGAAGGGGGTACGTTTTACCCTGGCGACGGCTTGCATAACACCCGACTGCCTACCAAGAACGTGAACTACGTATACAGACAGACTTCTAGTGAGCCCGTTTCATATATAATCACTTGCAATACTGGTTCTGTAAGGCCATCTGGGAACTTCGCGCCACAATGGGGATTCATGCGTACACAGATGCGTAATATTCAACAGCATTGGGTACTTCTCAATCTGATCTACTGGGATCCTAGATGATTTTTTTTCGCAAACAATAAAACAGAATAAAGCACTGCTTGTTAAAAAGCCAGTCCTTAGTCGCCATTATGCCCTTCTTTTACGACAAAATATAATGCGTGAATGTTTCACTAGCGGAAACTTCAGTATTCATAGCGAAGTTCTTTCTCTGCCATGTCGTCCTGTTAAGTTTCCTCGGTATACTTTTCGAAAATCTGGCAATGTACAACTGAAATTCACTTGATGTACAAACTGGCGGATCTTGATACGTCAAGTTACCTCTATTAGAACCATTTATTTAACGTTTCACGGCTTAAAACGAGAAGCACGAATATACAAGAAACTTCATGTGTTGCTTTTGCCATCCTAACTATCAAGCTTATGATAATACTTACTTCTTGAAAGTGTTTCTGGAACTTAATTCCTGTCTTAAAAGAACAACACAGCAAAGGCCGAAATGATTTATTACGAAAACACTACATTGCAAAAAGGTTAGCAAAACTAGCCCTCAGTCAACTGTTCTTTCATCAGAATCGGTTTAGGGCCACCGTGATTATGGATAAGATGACCAGCAATAACTGGAAAAATAGAGAGAGAGAGAGAAGATTGAAGGGAAATGTTATCTACTTCAATGAAACTTCAAGAAAAAGCATTTTTTTGAAGAACACAGCACATTATTAACAATCTATCATTCTATTTTTAAGAAAAGTAACAAGGTTAGTTCAGAGTATGTCATAACTGTTGACGTGAACCAAATACAATATGCAGTTTCGTAGAATAGATTATCTTGCAATATTTTCCCATCCTTAATTGATGTGTGGCATTTCGGCTCATCTTGGTGATCCAGTGTCCGTCACACGTGATCCGGCTAGGTATATCCTCGTAGCTACGCACGCTGATAAGCGTCAACCAAACAGGATTGCCGCGGACAGGTACAACGAAAGCTCCCTGTGATTGATCAACTGATAATCATCAATTATTGTTTTTTGATTTAAATTATTTATACATATCAGTTCCCCGTTACATTTAACATACTATTTCGCAATCTTAGGCTTCTTGCTACTTTTGGCTTGGCTTGGTTCCAGGTGGGAGTCATTTCAATACGTCCCATCGGTTCGGGTATTGCGGATATTACAGCGCCATACAGTTGCTTCTTATTTCCGATACAGATGCCTTATTGGAGAGCATTTCACTCGACAAATTCAAGTACAGAGAGAAAATTTCTACGATCAGAGAACATCGACGATTAACAGAAAAAACTTTATTGGTCAAGGGAGCGTATTATTATTGATTACGAAACATACCCCAGAAAATATAGAATGATAGTCACCTAGCATTTCTCAGTTATTTGCAGTGAGTGAAAAACATTTTTCCTGAAGAAATCGCTTATGCTTCGCAATAATACTGCTCCGTTAATTTGAACCAACTGAATCGTTTAAGCTTGATAAACACCATATTTCAAATAACGCGGGCGGCTGGATTCAAGAGCGGATTGATTTTCCCCGCACAGGATAGAGCGTTGGGACGCTGCGAGTTTTTCCACAGACTGCTAATTTCTCTGTATTCGAAAGAACAAGAGAGTTTGACCTAAGTAGGATATATAGTTCAGTGGACAAAGTTCTTCGGAGGCAAATAATTCGTTTCACGGTTTTTGCCCTTCATCAGGTTGTCCATCCATTCCCTAGGATAATTGTACACTCATTAATTATTTGTTCACAACAATCTAATTTGTGCGACATGAGTGTGAGTGAGAGCTTCCCTTAGAAGAGTTTACTGAGGAACCACAACGATGATTCGCTGATACTTATATGTGGGTTAGTCACTGCTAATCTCGAGAACCACGGCACTACAACAGTGGGTTTATGTTATATTTACAGACGGGCGGACGACGATTTTCGGAAACAAATGACCGATTTCTTCAGTTACTGTTTAAATCAAAAATCACAACTCGCGACCGTTGTGTCGTCGTTCTCGAGGTTAGCAGTGAGTAATCCGCTATCAGCGAGTCTCCGTTGAGGTTTCTCGGTGGACCATCCTAAGATGAACATCCGCTAGCACTTGAAGCACAAACTAGACTGTTGTGGACGAATAACAATGTGTTTGCCGTCACTCACAAAGAACAGAGCTTATCGGCTCATGTCCGACAAAGTTTTATTATTAATTAGATCACAGTTGTTTGATCGTTTCTTTTGCAACTCTCAAAAGTTCTTCTTTCGACTACTCGCTCTATCGGCGCCAGTGTCCTTCGTGCACTTTTTATTGTCATTCCCATTTTGTGTTTTGTACCGAGATGTAGTTCCCCAACATCACGTACGCATATAATGCATTCTCCACAGTCGCTCTTAGCCAGTATCCGGGCTAACCCATTTCCCCGCACCTCGGTCTTTCCACTCACGTGACGTCCATATTGCTACATATAACTGGGAAAGCCCGTGTAGAGAAGGCCGCGCGTACCGAAGCCGATTCACATGATGAGGCTGACAAGCAATCACAGACAATACTGTGGAACGGTAACAAAGTGGGAAGCAATTAAGTTGATAGTTTCTGCACAACCCATGACCATGCTTTACTTTAGTCCGTCCTGGACCCATTGAGTATCAGAAGGGGAGCAGGTCCAGAGGGAGCATTTCTTATTCTGTTGTTCCACTGCGGCTGCTGGCTTTTATCCATGCTCTAACAAATATATGCTTAGTGTCTAGTTTATCTTTTTCGCATGATCAATTTTAGCGTGGTTAGAATAATTACGGGAAGTATGCTTCTTGTAAACGATACATCAGGGAGAAACAGTTCACAAGCAATTTGATTCGTCTTCGTCGTGCATGCAACACTCCAGAGAACTTTTCTCGTCAGTCAAAACGCTTGCAATAAGGCATGCTCTTTCATTGGGCAATGTTTGGTTCACATACACGGGTATCTGGTCTTTTCATAGACGGGCGACAAAGCCAATAACTAAATAGAACTATCTACACTAGGAATCATTCGTCTGTCAATCAAGAGCAAATAGCAGTTTGCAGAGTCTTCTCCGGCTTTTTTGTGCTGATCTTCATTTACCTTCCCTTTGTGTATTGAAGTACTATTACGCATTACGGCCCCTAGGTTCTACGTGAACTATCTCAATCAAGTTGATTTATTTCTACCTAAAGATGTGTGAAGTGAGGAAGAATAAAGATACAATTCCCGTACGTTATTGACTCTTTCAGGCAATTTGTTAGCTCCAATTCAGGCAACACGGAAGACAAACTCAGACTACGATTATACTGAAATTATTCGAAAACAACCAAAACGTAGCTGAGAAGTCGCGAGGTCGATAGACGGATAATTTGTTGGCCATCGTATGACGTGAAGTACTTCTGAAGTGATACTGAAACTCTACGGTCTCGCCTGCCTCTCCAAACTTACACAGTTATAGCAACAAATGCCAAAACAATTTTCCTTCAATTTGTTAGCATCCAGTATTGTGGCCGGTGGTGGTCGAGTGATGTCGATAACTGGATTACCACCTCAGAGATCGGAGGTTCGAATTCCCGTCACCACCGGTCACTCTGGTAATCCCCACTGTCCTCCGGTTCGTTACCATAACTGACTTGCTGAGACCACAGGTGGATATCTACTCCTAATTTCTGGGCATGGTTTCCAGCCCTCTCTAATTGTGCTGCTGACTTTTGAGGCTATGGGATAAGCCACTTCCACTGCACTCATGCCCTAGCATGTAATAAAAAACCTATTGATCAAGGTAGTTAGCATCTAAGACTAGACTTAAGAAAAAAATTAACCTCGAATAAACTACGAGGAAGTCATAAGTTTCTGTTTATCACTAGAAACATCTGAAGTAAATACCGATTTCAGAAAAGCATTATCAACCCAAACTCTATCAGTTCAGTAAAATATGTGAAGCTCTCTCCAGTTCGCCTTTTACGTGTTATCTCGTGCAACAGCTATTTATCAAAACTTTCTGAAAGCAGCCAGGACAGACTTCTATATTAACGTTTCCAAAGTGTTTTCTGAGCAAATTGCGCATCGCGAACGATTCAGTGAATGTGTTCCGTAAGCCTGCATCTACGTGGGTTTATGGCTTCAACATTCACTCACACACACACACACACACACACACACACACACACACACACACACACACACACACGTAGATGCTAAGAATGGGGCAAAAAGGCAGGAATTGAGACCTTAGAGGCCACAAAGAAGCATTGGTTAAAAATGACCAAAAATGGTCCGAAAACTGACTAACCGAGCACCATTTGGAAGTTCTTGAAGGCGATTATTCAAATCAGTTAGCGCGAAACGAATCGTCCAGCAGTTAGTGGACTCACCTGAATAAGTAGGACGATCAGACCGATTAGGGCAGCCACGTTACTTGTGTGAACCAGGTAAGGCTCGATAGCCGTCCAGCAGCCGGTATTCACATTTGAGTTCTCCTCAGTGAATGTTTTCGGGCAATCGGGGTACAGCGGCTTGAAGTTACTGTCCAATTTACAGCATGGATAAGGATACTGCAAATCTGAGAAAAGATACAATTAGCACCTTTGGGTCAAACTTCAACCTAAAAACATTTTTGAGAGGAAATTAGACTTTTCACCGATTTCACTGATTTTCATAAACGGCAGTTAGAACTAGTCTCATTACGTTTACATCTCACGTACGTAATACACTTAGAGCAAGAACAGTTCCCACATCCGTCAGTTAGTGATCGGCTGGGTATCAAATCGATAAGAACCTCGTTTTTTCCGGGATGACCTTCCTGTCGTCGAGTGGATGAAATTTAGTGACCCGATGAGCGGCTTGACCTACGTCAAATCGAATCACGTGATAACAAATGACACTTTTTGTAAACTCCGTGTGGGATCACATGGTCTACCAAACTAATCAGTGTTTTTTCGTCAAATATAATTTTATTGTGTCCTTGATCCAGTCAGTAGGAACTAAATTTTCATTTGGAGGTAGAATGCCATTGTGATTCTGCAACGGAAAAAAACTTCACGACTAATCTATTTGCTTTGGTTGGAAAAACCGTTGATCATCATATACCGCATGGGGTGCTTTAGGTTCCTATCTTTTTGAACGAAGTACAAAGCGAAAGGAAGCCAAACATAAGCAAGCAAAAATTAGAAAGGGAATGCAAGTATTCTTATCAAAGAAGGTGGAGAAAATGTTTGAATACAAAATTTTCACTGGTCACAATAAATTTCCTTATCCTCCAATGTCTATACTTAGTCTTGGGTAAATCTCTTGTACCAAACTTTGAGAGCCTAACATGGCCTGTATGTGACCCAAATTTACTGACCCTGGTTTTCGCCCCTTTCCTCTAAATCACGGACTGAACAGCTCAACTCATCTTCCAACTGCTAACCGCCTCTACAAAAACTGCACGCAAATAATTTCTATTCGGGGACACGGGCAACACATGTCACAACCACTTTGGCCTGGTTAACTTCAGTGTATAATTCAGTCATCTGTTCTCTGTGCCTGATGTTCTACTTCTGACAATAACACTAATGATACTGCTTTCTCACCAGATGCTACGAAAATATCGGCGTTAAAATTTAATTATTATTCATGTTTCCTCCATCAGCGGTGATCGCGTTCTGCATCCACACAGAAAAATTGGCACCTCTGTTGCAGCGTATACCTAACCCGTGATAGATAAGCGGATGTGTACTAACCGAATCCGGGCAGAATACACTCCTGCTATTCTTGTCTGTTTTTGTCATTTTCTAGTGCGCGTAGTCCGGACACGAACTATTCCACAACATACCGTTGTGCTGGTAGATCCAATTGTCATATTTGGTGTCGCCGCTTGGAGTCACTGAAAGTCACACACAAGAACCTGCACCGTAATACATCCCAAATCGGAGAGTCGGTTGAAGGTGTCGAGCTTTTGTGCAATGTTCGTAAAGGAGCCAAGCCAGATCAGTTAGCCTAATTTCTGGCTGCAGTGGGACGCTAGTTGTATTCGCTGCTGAAGAACTTGACTTTCCTAGATGCAACCGCCTAAAGGCAGTTCGAGAAACCGAAGGACATTTCAATGAATCATGATCTGCTAGTCAATTTCTAGGGCAACCGGACTGGGGTAGTTGAATTCATCGATGTGGGAAGACAATCTGTCTTGTCACCAGTGTATCCTCGAACCAAATCAACAGGCGGCTTCCTGCCATCATTGGGATCCTTTGGAGGAAATGCTGTTATCGGTTGACTGCAGGAATCAAACACGTCACCTTACAGCGGAGCCTCATGGGACAGAAAATTTTGAATCTTGCAAAGGTCCTCAGAATTTTTGAACAGTACGATGACGTGAATGATAGCATCACGCCCGATATCATATTTCTGTTTCAGCAAAGAACTCTGAAGCCAGTGCGCCTATGCCACGATGGCCAATCACAAGTAAACCAATCAAACCATTCAAATACCACGAAATCTGCCGAACCCGTTGACAGACGCACAGCATACGGCATTTCTCTTATAAGGCCAAAATGTCCTACTTTAAGCTGTATGTCATGTATGTGGGAAAGCTGTTCATATACGATGGTTACGTCGAAGATCCAAGTAAAATATGTTTGAGGTAGTCCGAAAGAATGAAACCGAAGAAACCAAACTCATAAACACACTGAAAATCACAGGCCAGAGCAGTCAACATCTGCACAAACCGTTGCCATTTAAATGCTGATTTCAACACAAGTTCATTTTGGATACAGGGAGCTACGTGTCCGTTATACAGGGCATGGTGTTAAACATGATTTGTCCCTGGACAACCATAAAACCCACCGACATACACATACATGGGTTAATTGGTCATCACCTGAAGCTTTTGAGTGAAACCAATTTACTGGTACAGTCCATCAAGGGAACAGAGATCGCAGTCTGTTTCCTGATTCCGTTTGACAGCTATTCTATTCTGGGGTTGAATTCATTACTAGCTACGAACCATTCGTTTCTAGTACACACGGTGTCAGCAGCGGCGGTTGATCCTCTGATCCTCCAGCAACTGGTGGTAAAATGCACCAACAGTGATTGCGGAATGGCGGAAAATGCAGTGAAATTGGAAGTAAGCAGCTGCCCGGTTTTGTTTTATGGTCAGTGAGAAGGGGTTCAGAAGGCTTTATGGCAAATGGGATAGGACAGATTGATTACCTTAGTAAATTCTTCTTTTTGGGCGACTTCAATAGGAGTGGAAATGAAAAACGGTGGGAAAACACCACGTATTTACAGGGGCTACAAGCTTGCTTTATCTCCCAAGACTAGGAAGATGCGCGGCTGCTATTATGTAATCGGAAGATTTTATTAAATCCATCCTCGTAGGCACACATTTTTGTAAGATTGGTCAAGGTGGTGTGTACCCGGAAATTCCTCTGCTGCTTGAATCATACCACTTGCCACAATCAACTCCCCTTAGGGGCCTGTTTCAGTAATTTTTTCTACCATTTCTTTTGCACGTCCCACCCAGCATTTCTTGGCTGTCACTGGTAAGGTGACTAAAGGTCTATCTGAGGTAATGACATATTGGGACAATGTGATGCTCTTCGGAGCATCGAAAGAGGATGCTCTTCAATGATTTTAAGTGCTGTTTTTACTTCATTGTTTATTTATTATACGACCATGTACAACAGTTTAGGAAAGGGGCCACAGTGAGTGAAAAGCAAAAACGGTACACTGACCGGTGGTGATGGGACCGAACCCGGGTAATAATTATCTAAAGTCAACGATGATAACCACTCATTCTTCTTCGGACACCATCGCTTGAAACAGGCGCGGAAGAGATTTGTAACCAAGAATCTAATGATCACGCTTTTCAAATTCAACTTTATTTTCAGAAGATTGGAACTCCTTAGTCTCATGGTGAGCTCCAGTGGATACCAGCTGGACCCCGGTCGATTCAAACCCACAGCCAAAATGGAGTCATTGATGAATCTAGCAGACATAAGATCCATAGTTGACGGTTGTTCCAGACTCATACCAAATTTCTGAACGAAGGAGCATAAATGGTTCTTAACCCAGTTATTCCAAGTATGGTAGTAAACCGACCGATGCGGGATCTCAGCAATGACATATTTGAACGTCCCTTGTTCACTCCATTCGCACCATCAAAAAAGCAGTATTTATCACCGAAGCATCCTAAGTTTGGTACAGTGTTTGAACGTGTTGGATACTCCATTTCCTGCATTCCTCTATGTCTCAATGCTGCTCAGCAGAGATAAACACAGTCAATTAAGGAAGCGTTAGCCGTATTCTAGGTAGACTAACGTATTTATTGGTGCTTGCTTGACTTGACGTTTGCAATTAGCATGAACCAATAAGTGCAGAAATTTTTATTCTACTCGAATAATTACTTTGTCAAGTCCAAAGCCACCATGATACTACGATGGATTATCGCACTTGCTGCGTATAATTGCGACATCTTACGTTGGTCTGACAAACCCACATGCGCGCTGATTCTCCGCCGAGATATTCACGATTTGGAGTGGCTGAATAGTGCAATTTCATGTCATTGGCCGCTTCTTTTTCGAGAAAGGACCCACGGAAATGCATCTAACGATACTCCTAGCCGGCGATGTATCTTATCGAGAAAAGTTGTCAACCGGGAATGAAACTAAAGTGTAACGGTAATTAAGTACATTGTGTGGAATTCCTACTCAGTTTCCTTTTCTCACTCACGTGACTCTAATCAGCTTGCTACCCAGCCCTTCCCAACCGATTCAACCTATACGTCTTCCCTTCGTTTCACATGCTGAACCCGGTTACCTTGCTCGGTTCACCTACTGTCTTCCTATGAGTGCACTTTTACGGTAGACCAATTTTCCATTGCGGCCAATCCAAAGACCAACGACCTTCCAGTTTTGTGCGTCCTGTCCGACCTTGTGTGTGACGCTTGCATCCGTTCTTTGTTCGCTTTCTCACTCGCACCGCATGAAGGACCTTTATACTTTCCTTCCATGCTAGAGATCACGCCACACCTGCATGAGGGTCTGGGTCAAGCGTGAGTGCGATTCTCTTGGTCCTTGTCTGATCCAATTTCATGGTCATACCTGTCCCTCCGTCTCATGTACGCTTGCCACTCTTCCCCTGATTGGTCTATTGTTCTTCCTACAAAAGATGGATTTCACCCTATTCCAATGACTCGGTCCCTTATTTCTCAGCATACATTCCGCGACAGACCATTCCGACGATCTGAAGTATACTCCCGGACCTTTGTGACTGGATTACTCCACGGATTGAGTACAGTACCTGAACTGCTGTCCAGTGAATGAGTGACTCGCAAAACATGAACCCGAAACCCAAATCGAATAAGACGTAGTTAACCCACTCGCCCTATTCGATTTAGGTTTCGGGTTCCTGCTCTACGAGTCACTCATTCACTGGACAACGGTTAAATTACACCAAATTATCCGCAGTTTTTCGTACATCATGAGGAATTTTGCATGCAGCCTGAAGGAGAGCAGTGGAATGGTAACCGGTTGTTTGTGGGTCCTCCCCTGCGTGAAACTGTCCTAGAATATTTTCATAAAGATCACCTAGGAGTGAAGATGAAGATTTTGACCCGGAAAATACGCTAATGGCCTGTACTGAATTCGAACATACGTACAACAGCCAACAACTCTCATGCGTGTTTTTACAAGACCAATTTGAAACCAAACAACTAGAACCGCTGGCCTGATAGCTACATTCTGCGGCAACGGATATGTGGTGAATCCTTTGGTCCGTTCCTAATCAGGTGGCACCCGTTCGTAATTACTGACTCCAACTCAAAGTCAGACCTGTAGTTTGTGATCTGGGCTTTGGGAAAGTGCCTCGGTCGGAAAGGTGTCCCACAAGTGCTCATTACCTACAATGGTTTCAAAATCTGTGGATATAGGTTTACTTTTTGGTTGGATAGTATTGCCTGCAAGTATTTTTGGAAGGTATCCCGTCACCCATATTCTAATAGTGCTGTAAAATTTGAGGTACGTGTTTTAAAGATTACTCCTACCTCGATCAGTCTGAAAACTTTTCCATATTTGGGGAAATTCCATAACAACTTTCTGCTCCGATGTAGGAATGCAGTGTACTTAGTGACAAGAGAAACTACAGCTGTGCTGTTCAAGTCTGAGATCATCCCTAAGAGTTCCAGGTTCCATTAATGTAACTCAACTCCAGGGCAGAGACCTTCGACCGGCTAACGGGATATATAAAAGATAACTTCGTCAATCGATGGTGTATCCGTGATCCGATGCCGCCTTAACCAATTTTGCTCCACCATAACCTTCGAAAGCACAATGAAGACCGAAACCGGGAATAGTGATCGTCCAGGACGAAACAGTTGGGAAAAATCAACCACAGTCTATCCTACCAATTTGAAGATCTGTTCCTCGAGCAAGCCAAATCGACGAGGAAGTTTCACGTGGGAAAATTTGTGGTGGTTAGAACAATTCCGCACGAGACCCAGTGCACTGTAATTTTATTTGCAGCATCCGGACAAAATATAGAAAAATCGAGCCTTGACAGTCAGATAGTGCAGACGCTGAGGGTAGCTGTGTGATCGATCAGTAAGTTATCTGCCAATAGATGCATGCCTTCTTTCTCATATGAATGAGTTTGTACTAGTCGAATCCGACAGAATACATTCCTGGTATTCTTATCTGGTCTTGTCCGTCCAAGTTGCGCGTATTCTGGGTACGAATTGCTCCATCACATACGGTTGGCCGGGTAGATCCGATTCTTGTGTCCGCACCACAGACGAACGGGTCAGGTAAAGCGACGTGCTCCTCCTGTACGTACGAGGATGCATCATTTGATATTCTACCTCTGGAGAAAATACTTCTCACCAGTTAGTTATCCAACACTTTTAGTGATATCTACGAAATTCTGGTAAGCAATCTGTCACAGAGTTTCCCGTAGAGATTTGTTGAGCAGGGCTTGAAAAAAATGTATTTACTTCTTTGTGTATTTTATAGCTAGAAGAGGGTGGAATATTGGCATGTCCGTGATCATGGATGATAGCAGGGATCAGCTTGACTGCCAGAAAAGTTAGCACACATTTTGCGTATCATTAGAATATTTCATCAGTGAGTGCGTAAAATCAGTGACACAATTTTGGACAATATTCCCAGTTATTAATAAAACGCTAGGCTAAGCCAATGATAATCAGCAGGTTCTTTAGTTAAAAGTACCTTTAGGCCAAATACACATTTTCTCATTTAAGTCTTGTTGTCAAGACGTCAGAAACCTGAGATTCATTGAATGACTTACTGATCACTTCATTATTGATTAGCATTTGCCTTTCAAATTTAATGGCATTTTTGAAATCCGAACCATTGTGAATTCCACAGCAGTTTAGCTGGTAGATGGAAAGAACAAAGGGAGAAATGACTTGGAATTTCATCCAATTGCCCAATACAGTAAAATGTTAGAATCAAAGTAAACAAAATCCTGGGCTTAATGGATATCTTTGAGGCAATCAGAAAATGTCATTTTTTCACATTCCAGAGTTTTTCTAAGCAGTTATTCACTGGTGATTCGGAATCATCGTTATTGGATAATGTATTACAATTTTGGTAGGTTCCGTTTATTCAAAGAGGAAAACAGGGTGATACAAGTCCTAATGAGTCATTCTGGCTGATAATGTGTGTGAAAGCTCGAGGCATGGTATTAAAATTCCCGCAGTGTGAATCCGTGGTCGAACAATGAGTTCACTCGATGATGGACCATGAATGCCTTACACATTAATCTTTGAATTTGAAACTTCTTTCATATCAATAATTGCGATTTTGTAAATCGAGGAATTTGGTGTTACTTAAATAACGTTAGCAACATTAACTTAGAAGGTTACATGGTCCTCCTTGCAGAATTATCAGTGGTCGTGCCTGACAGAGGAGGATAGGGATGAGTAGAAATACTTTGTTCAGTCTCGACCACTGCGAGACAGAGCAGTCTTTTGAATGCCAAGATGAGTGAAATGATGTAGGAGAGTACAAACGTTCCAAATCGGTTCAGACTGGACATTCACCATTTTCAGGCCGAACAGCTTTGATTTACCACACAATACCGCAGGTGCGAACTGACCACTTGCATTTAAAAAGCCGATAAACCAGTGAAGATACGAGGACAGAGAGAAAACAGCAAAGTAAATACGTATTCCACGAGATACGCGATCAAATCAGTTGGTAGTTCTGACTATCAGTATTCCCCGGGTTTTGAGGACTCTGTGCAAGCGAAATCACGCGTTTTACACAATCTGCTAGACATGCTGAGCCTCACTCTTTCCCTCTCTCCTTCTCTCTCGCTCAGTTGTTACACGATTATCTGCTGACATCGTCGGTAATTAGAACATAAATTGACTGGGTAAGGAGTATATGATGGGAGTACTTGTGTTAAGAAATGACACATCCTCATCAACTTGGTTAGTTACCTACAAGTGAATATTTCAACCAGTAATTTTCTGTTATCATCGTATAATTTAGGTCCGAAGTCAAACTGATAATTTTCCATCAAATAGAATCAACAGTATAGCTGTGTCACGGAGTCACATTTGGATTTCTCGTTTTTCAGATCATCAATGAAGTCTTCATTTTTCCACAGCGGATAGTTTTGGAGAATCTAAAAATCATATTCCTTCCGTTTTCCCGTGGGACGGTAATTAATGATCTCCAAACAAAAGAACTGGTCGAATTTGGACACCAACTCTCAGTAGTGGGACTGCATCCCTGAACCTCATACGGTACAAACTTTCGCGATGATCGTCCAACAATAAACTAGAGCTTTGGCCAAATTCTTCTAATCAGATCTAATTCTTTCTAAGCCCTTTGTTCTAGCTCAGTTACTTTGATAGTCCTTAAAAATATGGATAGTAAATTTCGGCGAAAAGCCTGCACAGGAGCGAATATCAGACAAAAGTTATCCAATTTTTGTTTTCCTTTGGTTTTTCACGAAAAATAATTCCACAGTAATATAATCTTTCTAAAGTGAATCGTATATAATTTTATTCATTATTAGAGTAAATCGAGAATGGTTTCCCTCTCCTAGTATTCAGCAATCACCCTCTCATTTATGGTACCCTAGGTAATTGCTTAGAAACATCAGCTCCCAGATTAAACGTTCAAGTATTCGCGCAAATTTTATAATAGCCAAATTAAACCTAAATATTGCGTTTTTAAACTGTCATATCAACCAAACAATAGCCGTCGATTTGTCCAGGGTCCCGTCCTGATGTAGGAGTTTTCAATATTTGGGAACGCATCTTTTTCGGGAATGTTGGTATTCAGTCGACATTTCCGGTACCGCGGGAAATTTTTTCAAGACTGGTAATCTAGTCCCGAAATTGGCCACCCATGGTAACCGAAGAGTCGAACTACTATCATCATTCTTGACGGTGCTGTGCTACCGAAGATCACACATATTCATGCAATATGTCACAAGGTGCAAAGCCTTTAAAATAGATTCTAAACCGGGTCTGTTCCAGCTACTGTACGAACTGCAAGTTTTGATTCAATTCTTTGGAAGATTAAGAAACTTATGGCATTCTCATGACTTCAGTCTCACTTTATCTGATGACCGAAGTTCAACTCACTGCTGGCATCATCACGTTGAACAAAACGCTGCTCGGCTCCTCCGCGCTGAAAGAACGATATTGGACCAGAGATTGATTGAACATATTCTCGGCCACATCATACATCTGAAGGATTGATTAGAATATGAAAACTTTGGTAAACCAAAACAAACAGAAAAGACGTGATGATTTCGGAGGGTACTTCCGAGTTTATGCAATTAGCCCCTTCATATATATATATATATATATATATATATATATATATATAATTTTACAGGCCTAAAAGTTTGTATTGTTCCAAGCCAATAACAAAAACTAATGGACAATGTTGCGATAGCCTAGGGTAATTGGTTGGCAAAAAATAACACGACATGTCATTCCTGGAATCCTAAACCTGAACTGGGAATTTATAAAATGTATATTGATTTTTTATAGCTGAAACAACCTGTAGTTGCAGCTGATTTGGTACATTATAGTCATTTTTTATAGTTGTCAATTACGCATCATCCAGAGCGAAAAATCAGTTAAGCTACTCAAATCAAAACATAGTCGATGATCTCTTTCTCACGTTTCTTTAGTAGGGCAGTTAAAGCCAAAGTGTGCAAAAGTCTTTCCCTTCACTGTATTTTTTTCTGTTTGAAAGACAATGGCTTTCAATACCGAACATTTTAGGCAGAAAAATACTTTTTAAGATAATTTTTGGTAGAATAATAGAATCTTCAGAGTCATTCCCGCAGGATACAGGTATTACTTATTTTGTAATTTGCATCATTTGATAGCAGACCGAAATCTCGCAAAACCATTTTCTTTCATAATTTACCAGGACGTCATGACCTAACCCACTCCTACTCAACTCCGGTTGAATAACGTAGCGTTGAGGAACTGGCTTTTGTTGGTGGGCTCATGGTGAGATACAATGCTTGGAAATATTAGTGCTTGTTTGTGGTTTGTGGTGTTTCGAATGAGTTTGTCAGTCACTGCCGTATTCAGGCTATTCTTCAATGCTTACATCGTTCAGGCTTCTTACAACAGAATATCCTATAAGGTGGTTTGTTGGATGGTAAGAGACGTAGACCGTGCGCTGCAAATGGGTCTGTCAATTTCGTATTCCAAGAAGATAGACATGCAGGCTTGCATGTGGTGGGGTTAGAAAAATACAACAAGAGCGTAGGATATGCTGAAACCTCAGAGAAGAACGGGGTGGAGGGTACTTTTACGTTGTACAACATTCAAGTATTCAAAGCATTGGTAGATAAATTACGAAGATAAGCTTTGCTTCGTAGATTGCCAGGAAGCTAGGTATTGGGTTTCGAACCACGGTTCGAAATTATTAGGTCTGACAAATTCTGTTAGTTGCTGCCGTTGTTGGCTTGACGGTGAAGAATGTCCAAGATTGTGAGTCAGGTAATCATTCTACTGTGGAAGAAATGGGACTAACGAGTCTAAGAAGTGCCAGTTTGCTTTTATTGATGAGGATTAGTTGGCTACGATAAGGTTCCGCTGAAATCTAAGACCAAAACCAACCCGAGGGACGATAATCGGAACAGTCCTAATTCTTAGTGCATCTCTAAATGATTTTTCCAGTGTTCTTTGATCCACCGAAATGTTTTTTACTGAGCAATGAAGTGATCATTTTTCCAGCGACCATACAGTCAACCATATGAATTCTAACACAACCTAGGGCGCCCATATTCTCTACCAGCACAGTGAATTTGAACGTGGTCTTAGTCGCGCAAATCATCCAACAGGCAGTCCCAAATTCAAGAGAAGCACATGCTGGTAATTTTTCCTGGCTTACCGAGTTTCACAAATTGATGGGACAACAATGAGCTAGTCGTCATTGGGGCGGATATAGCTGCAGACGATTTAGGAGAGTAAAACTTCGACGACAACAAACTCCAATTATCAGCGAAACAGCAGTGGCGGAACAGAAGTCAAATAACTGGACCTATTTTGTGAACTGTGTTGAATCTTCCAAAGAATAACAAACAAACTCACACAAGGAGGATGAATACAAAAATTGTCTGACTTCATTGGATGTCAAAATAGTGCGATAGTCCCAGGGAAACTATTAACCATCTGATTACCGGAATCAAAGTACATCATCATCCGAACCATCATCATCACCATCACGATCATCATAATCCCCATTGTGAAATTGCACCTTGTCAACAGTGGACACGAAGGAGCGGAAAGAATGGCCACCGCATTTTGTCGATAGCCAAATAAAGTAATCAGATAACTGACACCGAGCTAGGGATGGTTTCGAAGCAACGAGGGTTTCTAGAATTCCCGTTCAAGAGTGGCAGCTTGCGAAATTTGTTGAAAACTACTTGTAATCTCTTTGATCGAAAGAGACTATGAGGAAAACAAAGGATCATTATCAGAAAAGCCTGTTCCACTTGTGGAGTATTCGACGTCACGGTATGCGAACTCAAACACGTGGTATCATCTGCTATGTTAAAGCCTAGCTTCCCTTATATTCTCAGTTGAGCATTAGCTCAGGTGAGGTATACAGCCCACCTATCATTGCAGACTCCCTCTACGAATAACCCATCGCTTAACTGGTAACCGATATGTGATGAAGTATGCTGAATTGAACCAAATGTAAAATATCTCCAACCGCCGGGTGTGATTCGAACCCAAGCTTTAATAGCTCTTTAATCCGACCAATTGAGCTTCAAGATCACACGTCACTATTGATTTTTCCTCCATCAGGATCAATTCAACATTTTTCATATCTGCCAATCTGTGTTTTATATACTGATGAAAAGATTTTCTTAGGAAAACTAATCAGTTTCTCCTGTAGGCAGGATTATCATGTCAGAGTTCAGATAGCATCCGCTTCATGTTACCGGCAAGCTTGTAGAGCAATATACTGGTCGATCAAGTTTACCTAAGTACTGCCTTTCTGGTCACAAAACCGCAGACAGTATGCATTAATTTTAATCCCCTTCTCTCGTTGGGACTCTCATCATCATCATCATCATCATCAGCGTTAAACAGTAGGGCAAGCCCCACTGACCACTGCCTTTCTCACCATCTTACACGTTGAATTAGAAAGTATGAATTTACTAGATGGACAGGGAGTGGACCTACACGGGTGGGAAAAGGAAAGAATGCCCCAACAGCTAACATACAGAATACACAGTCTACCTGTACAAACGCACACTGATCAATCATTCTCATTCGATAGAAAGTGACAACGCGATCGCCACTGCTCGCGGTTCGCTGCCATATCCTTCAGTGTCTCCAGCCAACTGGTGAACGGATCTTTTGGACCCCAACCACGAAGACGTGAAGCGCCTACTTTTCCTAAGTTTGCTGTACATTTTCTCATTCCTCGCTGCCACGTCATCTCTTGACCTCCACGTGGTTTCTTCCACTCCCTAGGAGGGGCGGAGAATAGGACACGGTACGGTAGACGTGTGTTTGCCATACGTAATACATGTGCCAACAAACGAAGTCTACTAAGCTGGATACGCTGTGACAGAAAGTCCTCCGAATTAGTACCCAATACTCACTTTCTGACCTCATCGTTGCTTACTCGGCTATTCCACCCAATCCTAGCGATACTACGTAAACATCGATGGTCGAAAACCTCAAGACGACGAATATCTTCAGCATGCAGACTCCAAGTCTGGCAACCATACAGCAAAACTGAACTCACTGCGGCTCAGTATACACGACCTTTCAAATCCAGGGAAATGTTGAAAGGGGACTCTCAAGTTGGATAAAACTGAACTCGTTATCAGCGGCATCCGTTTGTCCTTGATTTACAATCCAATATTTACTTTGTGTCACGAATAACTGACACATTATTTTCAATAAAATACCACCATGTAGGGGTAAATTAATTGAAGTACAACTGGGAATATTTGAAATGCCGTCAAAACACGGACATCGAGGGAAACATGAAAACTTTGATCATAAATGCGTCTTCTGCTTTGATCTATCCAACAAAAATCACCAATCAAATTCGCGATTTGAGGGGTTCACGTGAGTAGTCAAAGTGAATGAGCGAGAAAAAGCGAAAAGCGGAGTTAAGGCAGAATGAGAACAGGCAGGCGGAACCGGTCCTATGTAGTCGCCTGCGGATCGATAGTGCAAGTACCGTGTTCCCCCTGTAGTAAGACTTACCCAAACAGTAAGTCCTATCAAGAATTTACTGAACGCTTTTAATATAAGCACAATCCCGAAAGGAACGGACTAGCGTGGTGAGGTAATAACAGTGATGTAGATTAGTAGAACTCCAGCGCTGATGATTTCTCTTTGCCTTTGCTCGACCTCAAACAAGATGAGTACAAAAAGAGAAAGCTATTCTGTTGATTACGAGAAAGGGTTTGTTGAAGACTCTCGGGGGCAAAATTCTTACGGCCTTCTCCAAGGAGAAAATCTCGATCTCAGAATCAACTGAAAATGGAAATTAGGCTACGACAACCTCAGTCAACAGGTGGGAGAAGGAAACGCAAAGAACTGAAAGTGTGCATCGAATCGACAACCGATATTTTCTTAGCCGGAAGACTTCAACATTGCTAGTAACATAGCAAGGACTTTGGTTGTGCGCAGGACTAACATCCAAGTATTTTTTTTCATGCAAGGGAACTACATTTCTAAACAGCCCTCAAGAAAATTCGAAGCATCGCAATACGGGTTGAACGGCTTTTTTCAATGATATAATCTGTCTCTGAGAGATTGGATAACACTGTTCAGGCTGAAAGATATTGAATTTCCTAAATGTTTGTTTGCTCTCAAGTGGTTCTTTGATGGAACAGACTTATTCAAATACCAACTCTCCAGAATGATTGACATGGATGATGCAGAGGTGTTTATGGGTCTAGGATCTTAAGCAACAGCAAGGTGCCTGGTCAGTCTACATTCCGTACACTGGTTACAATAGTACACGTACTACCCGTTTTTTGGCCATTTTTCGGGATGGAAGGAAAGGTCCAGCTCTAAGTATCACTAAGGGCAAGAAAGATAAGATTGAACCTGTTTCGGATATTTATATTCTTGCAACCGAAAATCCTATCGCTGACAAGCAAATGTAAGAAAGCGGGTCGAATTATTGCTACCTCTTGTTCTGCGAGGCGATCAGCAAGGTCTATCTGAATTTAGCCAGCACCCACCGTGATAAAAAATCAAGAACTTCCTTCCTGAGAAGAAGAATAGATCAAATAAAGATTCTCACAGGAATGACTTCATATCTCTAGACTGTAGCTATTGCAGTAAACAAACCCGTAAAAATTAACGACGGCTTCGGAACAAGGAAGGAAATAAATCAAACGGAAGATTTTGTAGAGCCTAATTTGCTGGAGGTTGTGAACTGGATGAAGTATTCGTGGGAACAAATCACTGACAGCTGTGTGACCAGTACACGACTAGGGGACAACGAATACTCATTTGGGAAAAGCATTATTGCTGGTCACAAGACACTGAGTCAGTGGTTCTACGAGTAATGGGGTTTCTAGAAAAGCGTGCCCAAATTCAAGATTTGGAGACGTATGATGATATTCCAGAAGATGGCGTGGTTGTATCTGAATAAAAGTAGAATTTTGTGTATGCATAAATAAGGGCGTTTTTAACTAAGAATTGAGACAATCAACAGAAGTAATCTCTGGTTCAGTTTTTGAATCAAAAATAAGTATAAGACCAGGTCTTATTTTCGGTGGAACATGGTGCTTCTACTGTATTGATCTATCCGACAAAATTACTTTACAGAGTAATTAACCTTGGTAGAACAGTTGGTCTGAATGCATTTATATCGGGTTAGAGAACTCTAAGAGGAAAGGCATGTGACTCTCAACTTTCCTAGGTCTAGGTTGGAGTGGAACCGAAAATGGAATGAAATGCATGTGTGCACTTACAAGCGGCCGATTGCTGTAGTAGAAAGCCATCAGGCTAATCTCAACGACGAGCATCACGCAGAGTAATCCAATGTACTGTGTGTGTGTGTGTGTGTGTGTGTGTGTGTGTGTGTGTGTGTGTGTGTGTGTGCGTGTTGTACATGGATAGGGATGGGTGGGAGAAGAAAAAAAAGGAATGAAAGCATGGTGATATTAGGCGGCTTTTGGCCGTTTATTTACACATTTGATGAATGATGGATACGCGTCTGAATGTGAATAATCGCTATTTATGACGCCGTTACATAATTGATTATCGACAGAATTACTATATCTAAATAGACGACTTAGAACACTGAAAGGTCAGGTACCGTTTTCACGGAAACGCAGCAGGGCAATTGGGTTATATTTTTATGATTTTTTAGTAATAACTTTTCAAAGTATGCGATAGATAGCCCTCAAGTGTATTGTCCGGTTCATTTTGCAAATTATTTTGATTGTTGTTTCACATTGGAATCGCGAGTTTACGGTATTCTGACTGATGACCGACCCAGCGAGATCCGTTTAGAAACCATCCGGGTTTGCAAGTCAATTTGGTGATCTACCGAGCATCTCTGGAGATTTTGTAGACAGGCTATCGGTAAATTTACGGATTTTCACAAAACCAGGTATGAACGTACCACCTTCAAACAGATTCCGTTGTTACAACACGAGCCACAGAATCCAAAGAAGCAAATTGCCGTGACAATCAGACAGATGATGAAGATAACTAGTCCAAAGGGAGCTGCGAAAAGAGCCACGGAAAAGTAGATGAAGAAGGCGCAGCTAGACACAGAAATGCGCAAAAGCTGCAGTCCAGAAAACAATTGCTACACAATTCATATTCAAGACAAAGCGAAGTTATATCAAACCGTGAACGAAACAACAAGGCTGTTATGAGACCTTCTTGTGTCTGGAAGGCGTACACCGAAACATGAGCTTCGGCTGAGCACGGCCATGGGGTCTCTTGCCTGCACATTGCTGGAAATCGCCTCTTAACCGTGTACTGTAGAAATCTCGCAGGCCCTCCCATTGTGACAGGCGTCAACTGCTGAATTTAGGCCTGTATGTGCAAACGTCGTAGGCCCTGCAGCCACGCGTTGTCCCGGAAGGCTTTAGCTAAAACCAACAATTCTTTAGTTTTGACCTATGGATCTCTAGCCGTGACGTACAACCTTGAGCCGTCCCGCTGTAAGTCAGTCAGATCAGAAGTATCAGAATATGATGACATCAGTATATGTTGGAACGATTTATTATGCTTTGTAAAGATTGGTGCAACAAAGCTGGTTGAACAAACGAGAAAGTGTGACAATCGTGTGCTGCGTAGCTTGACGTGGTAACGGTATCAAATTCTGCACCGAAAATTGATTGGAGAGGGTTTGAACGACGAGTACGTATCGTAGGACCATGTGGCACAGCCCGTAAGATTGTCGCATTTTCAGTGATAGTAATGGTATCGGACGTTGCAACTCAAACAGATGACATTCATTGGGGAGTATTCGCGACTAATGCGTGCATTTTCACTGGGTTGTCAATGTATCCACTTATTTAAACGGTTAAGGAACCCATCGTTTATTTTTCTTTGTATCCAGTCTCTATTCTTCGTCAGTGACTTTAAATTCACAGCGAAGTATAGTTTGTAACATTACGGATTTGTACTTATAAGACTGCTTGTTTGCGACATTTAAACATTGCTTGGGGTGACTGGTTGTCGATTGGCAGTCGGGCGATAGAACCACATCATGACCGTTTGTGTTGATAAAAGCCGCCGCTTACCTGGCGGTGTACGCATCGTCTCTCGAAAATACGGACAGCTTTAATATTGGTTCAAAGAAGAGATCCTGTCTTTTCACCAGCGTGGGAAATCATCTGAGGATAATCGAATGCGCACGAAGAGATGATCTGGAGGACTTTACTAGACATCTCGACATAAGGGTCAAATCACGCGTCCTGTTAAAGCTACCGATTTACAACAGCATTCACTGCTAGATTCTACAAAATGAAGTTCAACGAAGAGTTTGGCAGTTTGTTTTGATGAGGTAGACTAGAACCCAACAATTACGTTGAGGACGTTAAAGGAGAAGGCTGAGACGTATTTCCTAAGCACAACGGTGAACAAGTCATTCAGTGATAGATTGCTGGATAGGCATCACTATTCGGTTAAGAAGCTGTCAGTTCAACTAGTGGAAGGAAACTGAGATACAATCAGATTTAAACGAGCAGAATATGCTGATTAGCTGCAACCTCCAGGAATAGCAACTATGAAGCTGTATACTGGTGGAAGCAACTGCAATACATGGTGTTTTCGTAGCTATCGTTGCTCAAAAGTAAACAGAAAAGCCATTCAAATTCTACCGTCAAGAAGAGAACCCAACGTGAACGTATTAGCGTGTTCATCTTTCGCCAGTATCTTGATGTATAAATGCCAAACAAAGACTACAGGACATTTGAATGAGTTCCTTTCATGTCCCTCAGTGTTTCTTTCTATTGAGCAATCTGGTATTTCATTAGGTAATATCTCTCGAGGGCTATGGACGCACAAATACACACACCTCTCATCAAACACGTTTTTCCTACAGCTGAGTTCATTTTTCAACCCCTATGGAGGGAGCATCCATTAAATTAAAATAGGAGAAGGTTTTTACTACTTCAATTCATTTGAATTCTTGAGTTCAAGAAAATATGATTCATTCAAAATACGACCATCATACGGGCTGTGCCACATGGTCCTACGATACGCACTCGTCGTTCAAACCCTCTCCAATCAATTTCCGGGGCAGAATTTGGTATCGTTACCATGTCAAGCTACGCAGCACACGATTGTCACACTTTCTCGTTTGTTCAATCAGCTTTGTTGCACCAATCTTTGCAAAGCATAATAAATTGTCCTCTTCTTCCAACCAAGCACTACCAAACAGCCACCAAAACACAACGGCAACCCTTCAGTCTTTTGATTACAGTATAGTTCAACAAATGAAAATGAATCACAGAAGAAGGCTTATGGAAATTGCAGCAGATATGGTGGATGACGGGGCTAGCTGCAAAACTCCATTTTACCAGGTGAGCAAAGTACTGGCTTTGTACGGAAAATACGAAAACTTCAGTCTAAGAAGGTGACGATAAAGAACTGATCGCTGAGTGCGAAAGTTTTCAATGAGAAGAGCATTCCAAACTGAACAAGTGCTGCGAAATAACACACGAGAATCGTGTGTGGAGATTAGGCCCGAAGTAGGACACAGAATATAGCCCGGCTGTATATCGAAAACAAGAATTCGGGAAAAAAAACCACTAGTGGATTCATTTCTGATATAAGAATTGGCTACTGAAAGTTTTTGTCGTGTCTTATTTCAAACACCGTAGGCACCAATGATCCCGGCTGACCTGTTCAGAGGTTTGGTAAGTGCATAAAATTTGTCTCTGGGTTTTAACCAAAATTTGTACTGTTTTATGAACTTTCCTACCCTAAAGTAAACACCTCCGAGGAAAGACCAAATATGGTCGATCCCGCCCATCTTAGCTCCAAGGCGGGGGCATCATATAATGCACCCGGGACAGGACTTTTTTTCTCCAATTGAAGCAGCTTTAATTGTCCCAGTTTTTAGTCAATAGACCGGCGATGACCGATCCTTTTTCTCGGTGAGCCTTCAACCCTCATGTCCTGGGTGTGCCTGGAAATTCCGCCTTCGGCCACCTTCACCAATTGGCAGTCTCTAATTGGTCACGACCCACATCCTGGAATATTGTATCAAAATGACATAATAAAGGGAAGTAAATAAACAATGACAAAAACACCTGTCCAATAAAAGTACACTAGAATCATACTCCGTGTGAACCATTCAGCATCTTATCCTGTAAGTTGTTTGGTTTAAGTCAGTGGGCATGAATTACCTTAAAGTCATGGTCTGGTAAGTGAGGTAGATTTTTTGCCCCAGATATCAGTTCATGGCAGCATGTTATTTGGTCTGTGAGCTAATTTTCTGTCCGAAAAATAATTACTAAAATACATAGAAGACAGTCTTAATCCATGCTGTTTTCTGGCCTCAATCCCGTGTTTGTAATGCTCACAACGTGAAATACCCATTGAAATAAAAATACGACCCTCTTGCAGTACTGAAATGAATATTTCGTGATCTAAAAATTAAATTTACATAAGCGGACTCGATCATTAAGTAACGATAACGAAATCAGTTCTGTTCTAACAGCTAACAATCCTACAGCTGAATCAAGTTCCATGGTAAGGTTTTTGCGTCTTTCCACCGTCATAGACTGATCAACCTTGTTTATCTTTCAGCTGCTACCCGCCTCAACAAAGACCACGCTTCGAGGAATTATACCCGGGATCCTGAGTAGCACGTCTTTCAACCACCATGAAGTACGCTTTGTTTCGTGTTCTCAACAGCCAAGCTACCTTTCAAGTTCAATGTTTTGGAGTAAAAACACCTATCAAACAATCACTCTACGGTTTTCCTTTTTGTCCTCTACGGTGAAGAAGGGGTGCTACATCATGTAGTGTATAAGTTCAAAAAACCGATCGAGGCTAGCGCAGATAGTCCGGTGGTTAGATGTTCAGATCCTCAGTCGTTCACCGTAGGATCAAGTACTTTTTCAAGATTGGCAGGAGCTCGTGTCTGCACTCACCATTTTCGGTGATCACCTTGAGTTATTTGCAACTTTAAATACCTCGGGGGCTTGTTGACAGTTGGAGTTGGTGTTGGGGAGGAGAGCAGTTCAGGAATAGCGAGAGCTACAGCAGCATTATCAAACCTGAGACACCTGTGAAGTTGCCGTGACATCTGCCTCTTTCTTTGACAACGGGTGTACGTTGTCACTGTTCGTAGCCTTTTACCTAAGGTTGCAAGACCTGGCCCCTCCACGCTGAGGATGCTTGGCATCTTTCTGTGTTCAAAATCCAATGTCTTTGAAGCTTTGCTCACGCCTGGTGGGAGCATCGATGACTAGGTGTGCTGTCGTGTGTTAGGCATGGATAGACGCCCTTTTAAGAAAGTGGTCGATCTACGCTGCCTCGGGTGGCCCGCCCGTAAGCCTGCCCATCGTCTACCTTTCCTTGATCTATTCACAGGTGCTTGGCAAGGTTGGAAAAAGCGACGCGATAGTAAGGTCATGACCAGGCGTAGAGGTATGAAGAAGCCCGTATGAAATTGGCTTCGGTTGGTACTTCCGGCCTTCTTGTTTGAGGCCCAAGGGACGAGGACTGTAGTTGATCAGAGACTTTGAGGGATATAGCTCAGAATGGAAATCGGTGGCTCCAAAGCTGTGCAATCCTTCTGTCTACCTCGAGTGCCGCATGATTGCAAACAATGTTATTTAGACAAACAAAATCCCAAAAAACACCAAAAAGCTTACGGCAAAAGAAAGAAGGAATCGCACCAGGTTATTTTTTACCAACTGCTTATTTCATTGTGCTCTACTCCTTTATCGGAATTTTATAATGGTGGCTGTTTAGTTGGCATCATGCCTGATTTCAAGCCGGTGTAATATACGTATATTACTGATGCATATATTAGAGCATATCCAGCCCAATAAAAGGAATCCTATTTTTCACAGCCCACTGGGCGATTGTAAACGATGGAAATATTGAGTTTCTATTTGCTACAATAACCAGTCGAGCTTTTATCTACTGAACTGGTGTGTACGCTAGCTAAGCAGGAGAATATTTCCTGTGTATAGTATATTTAATTTTCAACCCGGTTTTTTGAAATTTTATTACCCATAGATTTCCCGACAGACCTCAGTTCATGACAAAATACCAAGTACTTAAATTGATCGTAGTCAATAAAAGGGTGGGTTATTAGGCACTTCATGAAAATAAATACAATAAAGGGGCTCACATGTGAATCGCAAAACCAGTTCGGATATGTGCATCACATCAGCAGCCATCTCCTGGCCGTAGATCCGCTCAATCAGCGGGCCGATAGCTTGCGTCAGCTGCTCATTGATGAACGCCTTCCCCCAGGTGAGTAAGGCCCCGGCAATCATCCCCAGGAAAGCCACCGTCTGAGTTGATTTTACATTTCAGAGCGGGAAGAGCGCAGTTTAGGTCAAGCGGGCATCATACATTTATGAATACCAGCTTCAAAAGTGATATATGAGAAAAGTGATCAACACCCCAAAAAACTTATTTTGAAAGTCACATTCATCGTGAGTCGTTTTGTCCTGACAACGAAAAATAGGGAGTTTTTGGAAATCGATCAGTCTAATACTCTATGTGAGAATCTCTGTTTTCTTGTAACACTGTCATATACAGTTGTTGTGTCTAGATGAGGAATTATTATTCTGATTGTTGTCTTTTTTACCAGACCACCACGAGTTTCTATCAACTCTGTGTCACATGGTCTGTTGCGATTCCGACCACTAGAATTCATCTACACCTTTGAAGAGCTTTAGTCCCAAGTTCTTGTTATCATACCAACTCTCAATTTCAAATGAGTTTTACAGCATTTTTCTTGCTTTTCTTAAATAATACACCATGGAACTTTGCCGTGGAACTTAATTGGCACTCGTCTATGGGTGGTTCTTTTAAGACATATACTCACGAGACCGTGTGAGTTATATTTATCCGGTTGGTCAATTCTTAGACTTATTTTTTCAGCATTAAAGATGTACTGAAATTTTATTGTCCCAGCCTTAGATTGCTGCATGTGTGCAAACAAATGAACGGTCGTAGCCAAGTTTCTCATAAAAGTTTACCGTTCAACCTACTGCCTTCTCTGTTAACCGGTCATCAAGTTGATATGTGTAGGATGTTTAGAACAAAATTTATACACTTGTTTACGTGAGTAACTAAACGAAGTAGTAAGGGAATCATTAAGAGGAACCAAGATCATAATACCAGGAGGAATGTTATCGCATTTTATGCCATTATCAACGTTTTCACTATTATCACAGAGATATCTACGAACAAACGGGCTGTGCCGTTCGTGGAAGCTTTCAACTTGACCGAGGCAGCAGGACTATATTTTTTCAATTTTTTACTTCGGTATTCCTTAGCTTTGTTTTTTTTGGTTCGAGACCGCAAGTTTGAGGTGTAAGTGGCTACCGGTGACGGTGAAGCATACCTACGCCTTCAGAGTGTACATCCCAAATATCCTCATCGAAACTCTGAGTAAAAACGCCGCAGCTGTGCAGAAGAGTAGATAAATGAATAATATGGACCATGAAAATAGAAATACCTGTTTTCGATTGAGCAGCATTGATTTTTTATTGGGCTTAAGCTGATCCAGTGTGGACGTCTCTGAATCCTTTGAATAGTGAGTCGAAATTAAATGTAGAATGTCTCTTACGGTGTGAGTGCTCTAATCATACCCATGATTTGGATTACGGTTTAGCAAGGTGTAGGTTTTTATGCGACAGCAGATTATTTTATGCCGTACTACATGATAGCTACCTCCAAGACTAATTCATTAAAGTACCCCAACGTGCTTTGCGGTTTCTAAACTGACCAGCTAATCTGTGACCAAATATGAGCGAGACCAGGAAGCATCAGAGTCTTCCACTAACATAGTATCCAATCAGTTTCAGCAGTAGGGGACGTAATTACTAATGAAATGATTCTTCAGATAGTGTGAACTTTCAAATCACCGTTGAAAAATCATGGAACCTGTAATGCACATGGTCTCGCTGGGCCTGTTAGGAATCACCGACTCCCGAGCTCATCAGTCGAACCTCGATTGGGACTTTATTATTTGTTCGAACCAAAACTTCTAGTCTTTTGAGACGCCAATATCTTACTTAATTACTGGTGAGAGTTTTTGCGTCCTTAAAGATCACTGTTGTGGATGATTGATATGTTGTAGCTGTTCACAGTTGGCGACAGTGAAGCGGAACAGTCGGACCAGTCAGTCGTACTCAAAATCTTGTGTGAACCCTAGTTAGGAAACTTTGTAGATGTACCCCGGGTGATGAATCATATCAAGGATAATAAACTGCACAGTGAGTGCTTCCAAGAATATTTGATAATGAAATTATATCTGGTCATTATACACAATGAATCAACTGGGGAAGTAGTGAAATACCATCATTTTCTTACGGCAAAGGGATAATCTACGTTAAATAAGATGTGGACAACACAAGATAGATAAGTATTCATAGAACTAACCAACAGAGGATTCAAGGAACATGAGTGCTCCACAAATGCTAGATATTTCTCAATCCCAAACGTACAAGGCCGGTGATTACCAAGATGATAGAGAGTAGGATGATGGCTTGTGCACCGTAACTTACATCCATGTCCCTTACTTCTGTCTACCTAGAAGAAAAGTGGCCTTATAAGTGGGTCAGCTGATTACGGCGTCCAATAACTTAATAGATTGTTATTTAGCCAGGTTGCTTTAAAAGTTTTTCCCCTTACACTCACACGGACTTGGTAACCAACTGTTCTGTTCACCATGTATATCGTCTCAGAAAAAGCATTGTCCCCTGTTGGACTGACATAAAGCGAAGGTAGTAGCTCGTGAGCGTTGGCAATCTTGAACCGAATGGAATCAGTCCGGAAATGCTTATTCAGTGACCCATCGGACAATTTCAAAGCTACTCTGTGAGCAGTTATTCCATCCTTGTGGGGAAGAACTGCAGGTGTAAATTTTATGAAAATATTCTGCTGCTTATCCATAATATCAATTCTTGCCAACACCCTCACAACCAAACATTTGCTGTTAACAAAAGGAAGAACAAATGTACTTACTCCGACGGCAAAGTTGACCACAAACAGGATGATACGGCAAGTGCAATTACACATGGTGTGACAGTAGAGGTGCTCTGCTTTTCCAAACCTTGTGAAAACAGCAAGTGAGTGAGAGAGAGAGAGAGAATCAGAGGAATATTAGGAACACAAACTAAATAAAAAGGTTTCAGTTAGCACAAAGCACCAGAGGATGCTTCTTCGAAACACCTACTGGAGATTACCGCACGTGATTCAGGCTTTAAATCCGAAGAGTGGTTTGTTCTAATGGGGTTGTCAAAGTAACGTTCCGTTTTACGTAAACACGCAATTTGAGGGGACAACATTAGTCTCTAAATCATAAAAATGTTAAACTGAAGTTCCTCCGAGGGCATTTTGATTCAGTAACTTAGCTACGCACTTTCTACTAATGTTCACTTCAAAATCTGATCTAGTTAAACTTCTCATTTTGCCATTTGTCTAACTCATCTATTTAGGTCTTCGAATGGGTCTAACAAACTTTGCATATCACATGCTCTGCAGGTGGTTGTGCAGCAATGAGCATCTTGATTATTACAGCCGAGTTATTTTCTGCAGCATGAAATTAGTAAAGAGGATTTTTGAAATGAAATAATATACTGTAAATGACTGTTTTATTAAAAAAACGTGATTGATGTCGAGGCCAATGGTTTTGTAGTAGTGCAATGACTAACTCCTGTGCAAAAGTTATATCTGATTCGATAGCTGACCTACGGATCATTCTATGCCTTTCTGAAGCCAAACAAATTTCCTTTCATAATAACTCACTATAGTGCTTCCAAAATGTCTGAAACGAAAACGAAACTTCAGCGATGCTATTTCGTTCCATTCGTGCGGAAGAAGAAAAACAGTGGACTAAGTATGCCCCTTGACCACAACGACCGGAGCACTAAGCCACCGCAGCGCAGGCATGATTTTCCTCCGAGCGGCACCGATGCCCAGCTGACCTCAACTGGTCGTCAGCTACGTGTTTCGAGTCTAATCCTGAGATCAACATAGTTTCTGCCAGAATTAGTTATTCTCGTGAATTCCATATCCATATACACCACTGTGCAGGATTTATGGAATCCATTTGGCCAAAAAGAATTTTTTCCCCATTTCCCAATATTGCCTGGGAGAAATATCACCCGGCCACCTTATGTGCAATAAGAAGAGAAAAATAGGGGTGTTATTCGTAACTCTCTTCCTCATACACGTGGTGCGTAGAAGCTAAAATGCGGGTGTGCTTTTCTTATCCCAAAACTTGCACAGAGCCATTTATCTTAAAGGATTACCTTTTTACAGCGAATCTGCAGATTACTGAGTTTTGTTGGATTTTAAAGAAGTCAGCCCAATAGAATATCTTACCTCTTCTGCTTTTATGTGAATTATTTTCCCACTTTTTAAACATACGTAATGAATCACGAACAATAATTTCCTCGGATCAACAATAATCGCCAATGATTCAATCTGATGAGCTAACCTAAAAAATCCTAGTCAAAATAAATTCATCAAATTTGTAAATTCCTATCAAAACCTTTCTTAAGTAGCCACAAAACTGAACTCACCAGTCGGCTTTACGAGTTTAATTGAATTCTCCGACCGATTTTCTGGTTTCCTAGATCCGATAGATGGCTTTGTTTATCGATGGTGCATATGTAAATCACGCGGATCGATCTCATCGATGATCTTTTTACATTTGGCCCCGGCGTTTTACGAAAGTTAGCCAATGGTGACGCAAAATAATTAGGACACGACCAACAAAAAATGCTGTTTGTAAGACTTTCTGAGCTCGAGATGCTTCGACGCGAGAGCAATTCAGTTCAAGCAATGGCACGTGATTCTCACCATCGATTGGATGCACTCGACTGGCCTCCTTGAGTGCGTTCAGATTCGAAAAACGATCCACCCTGTCCAGAATCTGGTTCAGATTATCGATGATTATTGTGACTGTTCATTTTATGCACTAGGCAGGTCATTTACTAAAAGCGACCACATGGATTTCTGGTAAAACTTTCCGGTAAGATGAATCTGTTGATGTGCTTTTATGAATGACTCCAGTTGAAAGACGCACTGAATAGCATTATGCCAGGATTTGGACTTACCCCACTGTGCTCTGAGTTATCAGTCACTCAGTAGGACATCTTGAGTCATTGGCCCTAAAACCCTAACCAAGAACACAACAATTGCTCGTTGTCCGAGACCTATACCGGGTTATGATATTTGGCTTGACTAATGCCGGCCGATTTTGAGTTGAAACAAGTGATAGAAGGTGATCGTTCATAGTGATTGAAATAATCTGTCAATGTAGTTGAGCCTAGTAAACAGCATTTGATCTACATGAACAATTACTGAAACCTAAATCATACCCTCGTTCACAGCTAGACAGACACTGCGCAGCACCAAGCTGCTACAGGTGTAGCATGTTGGATGCAGTGTTTTTTTCCTGGGAGTCGTATGTGTACAATCTTCAAAGGCAGAAATAAAACTCGGTGAACACGAGCTCAGTGGGTGTATATGCAAACAATAACAGTTATAATTTTATGAGTGGAAAACTTCATCTGAGAGCATTATACAGTGTGCGGGTTTGAATCTCGCTGTGGTCGACCTCTTTCCTCATCTGGATACTGTTGTAAGTCGATTTTTCTATCATTGCTTTTACGTCTTCCTCAGTGTTTGGTTATTTCAAACGTTTGCAATGGGGTTTGTAAACGAATCTTTTACCCAGTTCGACAGAATTCGTTCACCTTTATCCCCAAATTGGGTTGTACCGTGTGACGTTTGTTCACCTACCAAATAGCAAATCAACCGATTTTTAGGACTTCGCAATTGAAGATTCGTCATAGAATATCCACCGTAATACGTTTTACTTCTGCCATCAACTTCCACTTAGGCTTTTGAGATGAGACATATTTTGTAGTGGGAATCACTGGTGAACCTTGAAGTTACCTAGGACCAAAAAGATTCTTAGTGGCTCAGAGTTAGTTAGACCTATCAGAAACAAACACTCCCCTGTAGTAGTCGTGCATGTGTGATTCGCGGCAGTCCGAGGGTCAACACAGTGAACTGAAGGCCTTTAAATCCCGCCTGAGATTTTCCCGGTGCAAGGGGTCAACTTAGCTCTTCATCAGAAGCATGGTGACAGAAAAATAAAGACCGATGGTAAGACCAGAAAATGTCGATTGGTTGATTAGGGTCATTATTACTGTGACAAGTGGACTGTGAGAACTTCAGCCTTGATCATAGTGATTAAAATGAGACTAAATCATGCAGAATATTTGATTGTGCAATTACTAACGCCGAAATCACCACTAAGTCCCAGGAAAATACTGTACAACTGTTTAATTGTACCTGTCGTATAAGCAGTAAACATTCTCATATCCCCAACAGGGACTCAGAACAGTGTTGGAAAATTCGGAGTTTTGCACGTGGTCACTGATTTGTTTGAGTTGTATCTAAACCTTCCTTTTCATTGCGTCAACATGACATGATATACCTCCATTCCGTCTCACTCTGTGGATGGTAGTCATTTGTCACCGGCACAGGGATTAACACATATCTCGGCCGTCTTCCCAGTTTCACCCCATAAACGTGTAAACCTCCTAACACTCACGCTGATTAGATAGTCAAGCTCATCCAGATACAATGCTATACCACTCATATCGAAAGCCCATTTTACTTAGACTCCGACAGAGACGAAAAGTATTCTGGCAATTCACCAGCTTTGTTACCGTCGAAAACCAATGACGAAAAGGTACTATATGGTGTAGTGTTCAGGAAATCCTCCAGTTCGGAGTCAGCATCGATTCACTGGTGATGCCGTTTGTGACTTAAATTCATGCTGCCCGGGTTCGAATCTCAGCCGGGACTTGGCAGATGTTCACTGTTGATTTTACATAGCCAGCCAAATTAAACAGTTGTAGAGCGGTCCCATGGCTTCTCATGCTGACCTGAGCTTTTCTGACCACATAATATCTCCTTTCATAAATTTCTGGTCTAAGTAGTCTATTTCGTTCCGCTCATTTGATGTCTTGGCAACAGAACCAATCATATCATATATTGTTCCCGATATGCTTACCAGTAGTCGTATGTGACGTATTCATAAGGAAGATTAGCGAATGCTGAAGACAGCTTTCTCATCTCTTTTTGTTGTTCCACGAACGGAATTCCAACAACGAAAAAACCGTTGAACCCACTCCATTCCACTTTTGACCGAAGGCTTTCTTACCGTGAACCTGTTTAAGCAGCCTGAACTCCGGTGTTTTGCGCTTCTAAATGACTTGAATCGGAAAACTGTCCAATTCAGCATTCATCCACCATCCTAAAACATTCTTCACACATCGTCAAGGTAAACTGGTATAAACCAGTCAGGTTTTTGTAAATATTAGTTTATTATAAGCATTGGTCTTTGAAAGGACCCTGCGGGAGTGTACACAGAACTGGTCACTTCACAAGCTAGTGTGTACTCACTCAGGAAATCGAATAGTCTTAAAGTACTCTATGGGATGCTTTTTTTGTTACTCAACTTTCATAGTATGTGTATTGCTTTCATGGATCTTGTGATTATGCAAAATTCTTGACCGGATGACTATTTAAAAACTTAACGATTTATATGAAAGCTTTCATCACTTTTTCTCTTAATTTTTAATACGAAGCATGGCAAGAAATGGATGCATTATGCATTCTTTATTGCGAAATAGGTCTAGAGTAAGAAACGTCAACCTACGCTAAAGTAGAGATTTTGCGTTTCGATTTGTCTTTGTTATTCTTTTTAAATGGACTGCTTGTTGCAAGTATTTTAACGACAAAATAGTGTTACAAGCTGTCCGTGATTCGTGGTCTTTCATGCACACGTGAACATTGGCGCACACGAGGTCGACGAACGTTGACTGGCCTATTTGACTGTCTATCGATCAAATGGACAGAAGGACAAATTTGTGCCTGCTGTGCGTTCTGAAGTGCTTTTGAACACTCTCGTTATATAGTCCATTTAAACTACTTTTCATATTTTTACTCCACGGTGGAGCGCAAAAGAATACGTTGTGAACAGTGAACTGCGATGGGCTTTCCTTCGTTATAAAAAGATGAAAAGCTTTCTGTGCAGTAAAAAAAAATGTTGAATAAATGATGTCAAGAAGAGTGGTCAACATAAAATAGCAGTTTTTACCGACAGCTACGTGTGTATAGTTGCTTGATTTCTACGGCTGATATTACAGGTTTATTTATACGGTTTATGATACATGATTCGATCAACGACATGGGTAATGCGCGTACTCCCTCGCTCTGTGTGTGTGCGCGTGTGTTTGTGGTATAAAGACTTTCTTCTTGCACACTGATGTTGTAGGAAGAATGAGAAGACACTAGACTCAATTCCGGAAGTGGAAGTACTTAATCTTAGTTAACCGCAGTCTGAAGTTTATCCCATCCTTTGAGAAATCACGTATTATATTTTGACGTAGGCTTTTTTTACCAAAAGATCGGGAAACTGTTAATGTCTAGTGCCAGTGGATGTGGTGCCCGCAAAGATAATGAGAATGTCGTTACACGAAAGGCATGCCATGGCAGAGAGCACAAACAGAGCTGACGAAAGTAATATGTCTTTTAACTAGTATCGAATCACATAATCAAATGACCTGAATATGTTGTGGCTAAACTCAAGCATTCAACTGAACTGTGAGAAACATCCCCACATGGAGTTCGGGAATAGGGGATCTCTTTGAGTAATCTGTCCTTGTCCAAAATTCGGATAAACATACAAAGGATGTGTTCTCCTGATGCCGATTTATTCTCGATCTTCTCCTGTGATGATTCTTCAAGCGAGTAGATGGACTAAGAATAGAACAAAGTTTGAGTTGCTCAATTTTATTCCATCTTTTGTCTGTAGGTCAACAACTGACCTCAGACATATTCCGTACACCTATTTCGTTTCTCAAACAGAAGCACATAGCTGCCCGAGCTTCGTAGAAAATTTTCGTGGATACAAGACAATGTTTTAAATAAGAAGACGTTTAATTTTGCAAATATCTTTTCATGCTTTTGCGTACGTAGCCCTCGATGACTGAGTTGGAGATGATTAACTAGGAACATCATTTTGCGACCAAACGGCTATCCTGATAATATGCCACATTGCAAAGATCTTCGTACCCATGTTGTGAACTGCACTGTGAGATGTGTACCTGCAGATCAGGGCAAGGTAGGTGCGAAAACCAAAGAACCGTGGAGGAGTCTCTGTGTAACAATTATATGGGTATCACCTGTTACAGCTTCGGTAACAACAGCAGACAAATAAGGTGGTATCTTGCATACAGTTACGGTACCAGTAATTCAACCGTTATGATTTCGGCCATCATGAGCTATCGCCTATGTAATCCTCCAGGAGAAATTGTGGACTTTTATACGACTGGTGCAACCATAGCCAAAATTGCGTTTAAATGATCTTAAATTTTCGATCTCCCTTATCCGTATAAACAAAAACGAGAAACTGTATCTCATTTTTCACCTTCTTTGGAAAGATATAGACAGAACTGAACACGAATGTCAAAACACAGAATCAAAAATCGAACACAAGCACGCGATTTGTGACGACGTTTGCTAGGTAACAGATAAACTTGACGATAATTCATCGTATCTTCCAGAAACAATCATGCTCTTTACATCCAGATTTTATCGGGTTTGGATTTCATTTTCCCAATCCCGTGTGAGCAGGTGACAATTTTGCATTTTCTCAGTAAAGTCTATTTGAAGGAGGTAGTTCAGGAAACCTACAATAATTGGAATATTAGATTGTCCCATGACGTGAACCGATCACTTCAGCCCATGGGGATGTGCCTCAGAGACCTTGAAATTTTGAAAGTTTCTTGTCCTAAATCATTTTCATCGCCTGGTCGAAAACGTAGGATTTCATTGGTCACTCTCGTTTTGACTCCCGTTACTTTTGCAGCCTACATACTTTCTTTAGCGAGTCTTTCATCCATACCACGGATGAAGATGAAAAGCCTCTCTCTATCAGTGCCTTTTTTGGTGATATCTGTTTTTTCGATTTATTCCGCCGTCCCACCGACGACTGGTTCTTTACCAGTCCACTTTGCCTTGGGTTATTTTCAGTTAATTTTGATTTTATATGGTCCTCCCTTTTAATGGACTGCACAAAGATGCACCTTTTTGTTTATTGAGAATTGAGGATTCCCGCAAATATTTCGCACTAAAATGACCGATCCAAGCTCAACTTTCTGTCTTCATCTATTACTTAAATTTTGCAATCTGGTCTCAGTTAGATCGATAATGTTGCTCGTTTTTCATTTGATGCGTAACATTCGGTTATTGGCTCGTGTGGATCTCATTCTGAATATTACCACAGCCACTTTGTTTAGCTTAACAGGTCAGTCTACCGGATTCTGTCTTTCCCAAATGCGTGGATCGTTAACTTTTGGCCTTTATTCAAAGTGGCATAACCATAAAAATGTATTTGCCGAAGTGAAATGACTGCGACCGGAACTCCATTCTTAGTGATCCAGCTGAAACTGAAACAAATAAACTAACCGTCAAGTCAAGTGAAGTCAAGTAGTGGAAACTGAGAATATTCAGTGCTGTGGCTAACGTTTGATTCTGTTTTAGGACCTGCTAAGTTGTATCACTAATCTAAAACCAGATTTTGGCTTTTTAATCTCTTTCCAATCAAATTTCCGAAGTGCGAATTTGTCGTGCACAGTACATGTGTGCTTTTTATTCAGTAAGGGTGTGGGAAACTGATTCGTGCATAAAATTTGGTGTCCCTGTTGACATGATTGTGCACCACTGCTTCTGGGCAGTTTACTAATCACGTGAACGTAACGAGTTGCACAGAGGCTACCTTGACTTCTGGTTCTACGCATATCAACCCGAGGGAAATCATTCCAACAAGCTAAATTGTACTTAAAGCCTTCTTTTGTGTTGTCCTTTATCAATCACTTCAAGTGATTTGAAACTCTACACAGGACTATGAGTGTAATCCGGGGTTTAAATCTATTTCTCATATATATATTTGCCTCATTTTTGCATCAATGGGGTAAGCAGATGCTTCTGGCTGCAGGGTCCATCAGGGAGTCATTTATTTTCAGTCGCTCGGCTAACCACCTCGGAGTAATCGTTCTTCGGGTCGGCTTCAACTAAGTCATAAAGGGCTATCAGCAAATGGCAGTTGTGATTACCTTGAGGACTCTTCAGCCGGGAGTATCTACCCACTCTTTTGAAGCACAAATGAGGTTATTAGGAATGAAACATCTGCGGAATGTACAATGATGAGGGTGATGGTGTATAGGTAGATACCGGCAATAGCCATGAAACCGGTCGTATAGTTCTGAGAAACTTCGCCCGCCCATTAGCATTCCACTTACTTTCAACTTTTGTATATCCGCCCCGAGACAGCATACAAAGATTTTTGCAATTTCCCATACTGTCCCCACTTCCTATCTGTTGGTGGGATTTTAGCTGGTCCATCGGTGTGTGTATGTGTTCATGCTCGTGTATGTGTTTGTGTGCCAGCTTCTTTGTGTATTTATTTGTATATACTTGAGTATGTGTTTGTATGTATGCGTGTACGTGTGTTTGTGAAGGTATGTGTGAACAGACACATCTTTGAAAAATAATTTGATTTGACTGAAACAACGCACACAGCCACAATATCACACCACCAATCTATGTTTACTCACAACGCTTCGCAAAAAGATCGAATAAAGGAAGTAACACAGGAAATTATCAAATTAATAAACAGTCTCAGAGACTACACAGAATCAAGTCTTTTCGAAAGCCTTAAACCAGTAGGTTCGACTGTAACTTCCTTACTTGGTCAACCAAAGGTTCAAAAACTTGGCTGCTTCTCATTACCACAGATTCCAGGACAAATTACGGAACACCACCAGAAAACTTTCAATTCTCTGACTTTCGAAAAGATACGGAAATAAGACTTAACATAACGCTTTCTTCGGATGTGATTTCTCAGTTCACTAAGGTACCTTCATTTGAAACTGCTAACATCATCTGCGAACTTATTGACAAAGAAATGATAACTTTAGATATCCTAGTTTTAGATCTGAAAGAATTATTTCTACGGTGAACACTGAATTTACTGTTTTTGTCGAACAACACGTTATCGCCAAAAATACGCAGTTTTCGTAGGTTCATCCTTGGGACTATTTCTTGTTGGCTACTTTATGACTAAAGCAGAGACACAAACTGTATATGCAGTCATAGACCGGTCTGATCACTACTATTGGATTGTGGCTGACCGATTTCGAGTGACTGATGAAAATCTGGACCCCGAGTTTATTTTACACGAAATTAACATGACGCTTCCAGCAATAAAGTTCAGGACGGAAACAGAGGGAAACAATTGTCCTCTGTTTCTGGACGTTTGTCTAACCAAACGTTCTGACAGGGTCATTTCGGAGAGCAGTGTACCGGAATACTAACTGGAACTATCAGCACACGAACTTTCATAGTTTTGTTCCATTTGGCTAAAAACGAAATCCGATACACTGGTTTCTGTGTAGAGCGAGATAAATTTACACCGAAGATCAACAACGGATATCCAGAGAAGTTTATCGATCGGAAATAGACCGAACGGACAAAACCACAGAGAACACCGGAGGTCAAGAAGAAAGTACTGTTCATCAGACTCTCATTCAAGGGGAAAGCTGCGGCTGAAAAAGTCAGTAGAATTCTGTGTGCCACAGTAAAGTCCACCTTCAACGCCGCCAGAATCAGATGTGATCATGACAGCACCTGCAATTAGAAGCCAGAACAAGAATAGGCTAACTTCGTTGATCTCATATGTGATTATCTGCGAATTCAAGTGAACCTGTGGTGCCTCTTAAGTGGGTCGAATGACAAGGCAGCTTTCTGAACACATCAAGGAGCATCATCTACGACGGCTTAGACGCGGAGGTACCTATCCGTAACAAGTTCCGGACCGTACACAGTTGAAACTGGCCACTCGATTACTATCCACTCGACCCTTACCGTAGTCGACCGCGTCCCTAAACATGCATCAAAATCAATCACGCTTAGAACGCTAACAACTGTCAAAGCAATTACCATCCTTCTTCTGATGGCAGAACTAAGCAAGCAAAAAAATTTAGTTCAGGCACTGCAACTGACCTAGCCAGAGAGAGTACCTCTTACATAAACTTGGTTGTGATGTAAGTTACTTTTCACCTGTTACGCTACCCAGTCATTTGTGCAAGTGTTACATCGTCAAAGCTCACCCATCTGCCTGCTCCTCATTGATTCCTCTTTCGAACACTGAATGAGACTCTTAGTGCTCTTCCGCTTAGTTTCCTACATTTTTTACCTTATAAATGTGATTGTAACTACTTGAGATGAAATCGCCGGCAGCATAAGTTTTTCTGTATTCTGCGTTCTTTTTATGCATTGGGACACTGATACTGTGCGATGAATGTATTCCATAAAGGACTTAGAACTCCTACCACTGTGAGTGGTTAAGCAGCCGAATTCTGTCAGCTGTTTGAAAGACCATCCTTTCCTATAAAACCCAGGCTGAACTTACTTTAATAACTGTTATTCCTGTGTAAAGTCAGTGATGGATATGTCCCGTAATTAAGGCCATTTAAAGTCGACCCCACCCTTCGCATCTTGGCAAAGAATTTGTGAGTGCTTTTTATTGATCATTATAAACAAGAGTGAAACAACTGTACCATATTGATTACAGAAACTTTTAATGCTAATTCGGGCATGGGTTCTGCATGGTGAAATGTATCGCAGACTATTTTACTGCGTTAGCTGATAACCGCAAATGCCAATTTTCTCTCATCAGAACAAGCTACAGGCACTTTTGTGAGACTGTTAACAGCATGTGATAAACTGCACTGATCAGAAATTATTAAATTTCTTTGGCATCTAAGCGAAAGTGGTAAGTCCATTCATCTCCATCAGCCTCCAAGTTACACCCTGGCCCGATACGTTTTCCGGATCACCCCTTTTGTTGATGTTTTTGTCCAAAGATTTCACCTTTGTCTCAGTCAGAAAACGATGCGGCTCCAAAAGGTCGACTGTATAAAAAACAGGTCGGAGATACAGCGCATTTTTCAAGCCACAAGGTCAACAAAATTCCACCTTACCGAAACTACACATAAGAGAAGAATATAAATCTGTATGGTCAGTATACGTTCCCATGAACAAATATGTTTTGCAAATAAAAGATCCTTAGAGATTTCGATATAATTCGACCCTCGTTTACTATTTTAGTCAAAATGAGTACACCATTAGATAAATCTGAACATTTCCAGTTATTTGTATTCATGTCAACAGGAAAACATGCGAATAATCCAAAGGTTAGTGACGGAGTGATGCTGATCCTTTGGGGGAAATTACTATTTCTAAACTACCACTTTTTAAACACGTTTCCCCACAATGAACTCAGGCTCTCTATTTGAGGCAACACGGTTTTCCTGAACACTTTTCATGAAAGCTGATGTTTTACCATTTTTCACTTTTGGCTATTTCGCATCATACCCTCAATATTACTATGACCTCTGCAGGTCATCAAGGGTTCTCTTTCCCATAGTGACCGGTGATCTTTCTATTGGCATCCTTCTTGGGATTGCCCGAGTGGTACTTTGGGAAGCGAACACCATTAGTAATACACAGGACGCTTGTTTTGCTGGGGGAATCGGGTTTTTGTCATGTAGGCCATCGTCAGTATTTAGACCGGATGTTAGTTTTAAATGTTTATTGCAGTGGTCTTTGATTCCAGCGAGAACTAGACAGACAGAACGGGAATAATTCCCGGGTTTCTGAAATAAAGCGGCAATCCAAATGAGGTTTCCTCTTTGTTGTCTGCAATTATTCTCAGTCATCTAGGTTTGTGATATCGCTATCTGAAAAATGTCGACAATAAATCAGTTATTATCAACAAAGAATGGTCCGTGCAGACATGAACAAGTCTATTTGATTTCCGTTTACAATTCAAGTCTGACACAACAAATTTGACGTTGATTTATACTTGGAACAGCTAACGTATACGGATAAGCATCAAGAGGCGGTTTTTGGATCTTGTGACCGGGATTCGGCACAAGGGAAATCCGAAATCTCCCCAATAAACTTGTTTCAACTAATCCACTTGCTAATATGGGTAACTGACAAATTGATTCAAATACATTATAGTTCACCATGCCGAATCAACGCTCAAATCACCATCCATAAGCATGGAGGCACTACTCAGCGGTCCCACCTTTGTGGGAATTGTCAGCTGTGCACGTCCAACGAGCTACACCAAGGGCTCTAACTCGGGATGAACTACTGTGAGCTGAACAAATTACCAGCAGGCTGTCCGGGCTGTTCCTGAGCGGTTTGTCACGCATCAAAGCCATCACAGAAGTGACCCTGTAATGAAGGAAATTCAACTTGAGAAGGGAGGAGAGAAATTCAGTTAGATTAATAACCGACCGCTTTGAACAGTGTGAGATGACGACAATTATGAGTATCAGATATTAACCGTTTGGTAAATTTGTTACAAGCATCGGAATTCTTGTAAAAGTCTAAACCAATAACGGTCTCTTTGCTTCTGGTGATGCGGCGCGGAAGTTTCATCAGATATCTGGTGGTTAGATCGAAATCATATGGCTTGAGACAGAGGAAGATTCTGGGGAGCGGGGGGGGGGGCAGTAAAACCTGCGAGCAAGAATCAAAGTGGTTTCAAGATGAAGTAAAATGTCACCGAAGACTCTGAGTTTTCTGAATCCAAAGGAAAAGAATGTAACAACTTTAAATTTTGATGAACAGTGTTTAAACATGTTATTTCAGATACCAACTATGAGAACTTTTATGAAAACACCGACTACGAATGAAAGTTGTGACAGGTTAATAAATCCGGTTTGGTAGCGCAGGCTGGTTGAAGAATGAACGACATATTATCAGGTCTAAGAACGTTAAGTGTGAGAGAATCAGGATACCAACAGTTAAGAATTTCGTTCAAAATGTTTAAAGGAACACAAAGCCCTTCTTCATTTTTGTGTCAATGCATGAAAAAAATCTATAAACGTATTTGCATCCAGTGAGATCAAGCAAGATGACGACTTTGTAAAAATGAGGAACAAAAGAAATGTAGAATAAATGAGGTCCCGGGAAACTCCAGAAAAAATATCAGAAGAAGGAGATTTCCTGTTTGAAGAAGAACAAAACTGTGCTTGGAAGAAGAAATGTTCGTTCAGTTAGTTCATCTTTGGACGGTCAAAACCATTATTGTGAAGGATATGCAGAGTAGTTCGTCCGTAAACAGAACCAAAAGCTTCAGATCAGTCAAGAAATATCAGTGGCAGAATGAACAAACTAACTAATTCTAGAGAAATCTGATGTTTAGGGCTTTGTAGACAATCTTTTTAGACTCTGGTGCGTGAGCTTAGGAAATCATTTGGTTGGGGAGTAAATTTTCAACTGCCTTTAGAAGGATAGAACAGCACGCTATGAAAAAAGCTTGATATGTCATCTATTGGGGAAAGTGTTTGTAGTACTACTGATAGGACAGACTGATATACAAACAAGCTTATCTAATTGAATGATTATCGAATTTGTTGGCACCAATTGTTACTCCTGTGTACACCTTCAAAGCACCATTATCCCGTTCCAACTTTTCAAGTTATTTTTCTTTGCGCTCTGCTGAGTACTATCATTATCGTGTTTTCAACCGAGGGCCGAGTGTACAAGACAATGTGTAAGTGCAGTTCCTGTCTAGGCTTAGGAGATTCCCAAACTGGCAAGCCCGAGCAGCAAAGTCATTTCACCTAGGACCCTGGTAAATCCGTAAATCGCTTTTATAGGTTTATATTTATAAATGTTTCTTCAGACAGATGTAAAATTTCATATATTTTAGCAATAATCTTGGTTTATTTTCACGGACTATATCAATTAGAAGTGTCGTTTTTTTTTTAAAACAATTAGGTTCATTTTTACATATCGTTTCAAAACCCACGGTAGTTGTAGTTGACAGTGACCGTAATTCTGACCCAGAACCGTCCCTGTGGACAGTCTTCCTAGCCATCCTCGAGATTTTCACTGATGACCCTCAACTCGGTTTCGTTAGCTGGAAGCGGAGTTTGAGACTTATAGGATCACAAGTGAAAGTACAGACATTTTTTGTGGACAACAGATCCTTTTACCCCACGGTGTGGCTGCCCAGATAGGTGATATTATTTTTTAGTGATTATTCATACACTGTCGTGAAAGAAGCGGTAATCCCCAGCCTTTCACTGTTAGAACCATCCAGACCGAAAAGTCTTATCGAAAAAGTAGATTTGGGCAGTAAATAGCCTTCTGCTTTACCGAAAGAAATCTTGTAACTAACAGGGACGATTTTTGAGGAAGAAGACCTCAAAGAGCAGTAGATACAGCGACTACCATTTGACATTCGGACACTACTCGAGGTTTCCGGTAATCTTAACCTCACAGAAGCAGCAAAACTAGCAGGTGAAATCACGGAATGATACCGTCCACAAGTCACTGCTATACGAAAATCGAGCAGCTCTCTGATCACAACTACCCCTATGGAAACACACCCTGAAGACGCCCTGATATCTGCTTTCGAGCGGGGTTTCCGATGTTATTTTCTTTCTCCAGCCGTTCTCACTGTTGAGACCAGAAATAGCAAAACAACAATGACCGACGTGAACGTTTCAGAAGACTCTACCCCGATCACTCCTTGAGTCCATCTCTATCAGGGTGTTGTCAGAGTCACTAAAGGTTCGGGGAGAAGGCCCGGCTCTGCGAAGCAGGTAGAATGTCCTCAGATACCAAATAGGGTAGCTAATATCCCGACACATTCCAGCTACTAACCTAGCCATCGGCCGTAGCATCAGTCATCCGTTGCATGGACGAGGATTGGTTTCAAATAACCTATTTCTAATTAACATTGGTGCAGCAGTTAGCGTCATTCCAAAAGAAGTAAGTGATACAACCATTCCATCTGCACGACAACAGAGTTCCACCGTCTGTACTCCTCGTACTACTTACGGCATCAAGTCCCTTATGCTCAACTTAGGCCTGCGTTGCATTTTACGCTGAGTGTTTAAAGCGATAAATATCCTTATCCGTTACTAATCATTGACTGCCTTGATCATTTGACCCATTAAGTGACGCACGACACCCAAGAATTGTAGACTGTTAGATTTCTCCCTTTGTAACTGGTTCGTAATCCTCTGTGAACCAAATCACACTACCATCTACTGAACCACAGGCCCAAAGCCCATATACAGAACTCTCTTGCACTCACCCGGCTACTCTCGGGCTATTCGGTCCCCGTTCCGCAGTGGCTACTCATATTAACTGCCATATCGTCATCAAAGGTCCCTAGCTTTCAAGAGGCACTACCGCTTGGCACTGTACAAGCTCCGCATTAGCACAGACTGAATTTGGATACATGCTGGAATTAAGCAAAATACGCCAATCAAGTAATCCTTGAACCGTGTTTGTTCACGTGGTTCTTAAGCCTAACGGTGGCTTGCTTCCATATGGTAACTATAGGGCTCTTTTTCGAGGTACCATCCCACATAGGTACTTCCTGTTGAGATTGCTTGTTTCGGTACGCTGTTCAGTTTGTATGACGTCAAAAGTTGCTTGTCATAACACCCTATGTCTCTTCACTCTTTCTCCACTGTTCGCGGGGTGTTATACCTTATACTGTCATCAAAACGCTCTATTATTGACTGTCGTTTAACAGCATGTTTCGCTCGTGTTGTACAGACCCTTGGGCTTAGACGCTATTGTCTTTTGTGCTCATGCACTTTTACTGGTTGTTTTTAATGACATCGCTAAATTATTGTAACTTCAAAGGTTTGACTTCTGATCTCTTTCGTGGGACTTGGTCGCGCTTTGGTTTTTGATGTGACAAGTTGCGATCGCATCTAACAACTTCCTGTTGGATTCTTACGACAAAACAGAATTATAATCATGCCATTACATCACAATATATTAGGACAAGTCAAAGGGTTGAACCAATTAGATAAATGGGAAGTGACAAAATTAATAATGAAAGAGGGTGGGGGAGGGGAAGAAAACAATTGTAATCCGGGCTTAAATCAAAACAGGATGTGTATTGTTTTTATCTGACCTCCAACTAGACAAGACGTTGCTAGAAGTTTTATCATTGGGACCAAAATTCTGCTGTCCAAGCAACCAGAGCAAACAACTAGATCTGGAAGTGGAATTTGAAAACATTTATGCTCAACTGTCAGGTCTACTCCCATCGTCACAGCTGGAGCTACAGAACCTTAAATCCACACTAGTGAATACATGTTATCAATACCATAAAGCTAAGCCGTCACCAAGAGGATTACTGAGAACAGTTCATATGCAACGATTAAGAGAACTGAAAAAGAATAGCTATGTCATCATATCGAAGCCGGACAAGGGAACAGGTATGGTGCTTCTCAACAGGTCAGATTATATTGAGAAAATGGATGCCATTTTGAATGAAACATCTAAATTCGCGAAAATGGTCACAGAAAAAGACAAGACACAACAAGTGGAGAAGTCTCTATCCAACTTGCTGCGACGTTTGAAACAAAGAGATATGATAGACTCGGCCACATTTGAACGGATACACCCTACGGGAACAACCATTCCCAGATTGTACGGGTTACCGAAAACACATAAGAGTGGAGTCCCATTAAGACCTATCCTCGACATGTGTAATTCACCATACCATACGGTTGGCAAAGTTGCTGGAATCAGTATTAATCGGGAAACCATTGACAGACCACTGTACAACATTCATTTTTGCAGTAGTGAATTCGTCAGTTGCCGGAGAATCACAGCATGGTGCCGGTCAAAGCTCATGTCCGGAGTGCCTTTAAGGCTCATTTGAAAAGGAAAACTGTACACGGAGTCGAATTTCACTGAACCCGAGGAAGGTGAATCGAACTTCAGAAAGGTTTCATCGTGCAAATGTTAGTCGGTTCATCATGCTTCCCATTTATCTCTTCTCGATTCTTCTAAACTTAGACGCCAGCAATTAGTGACTGACTGCTGTTGCGTCTGGGCCCCCGAACACTCAGTCGGTTCGTGACTCAACCTTTCTTAGCAGCAATGGAGGCAAAATGCATTCAGATAATTTTTACTTAATTATGCCCTCGGTCGCGCATCACAATTCAGCGAGGGAACAGTTATAAGAACTTTCCGTTACAGGGAAGGGACTTCAGATCCTCAAAAGGGAGCTATAATTTGAGGAACGATTTTGAAGCATAGAAGATCGTGATATTGGTCACAGACTCGCCGTGACAGTAACGTTTCAGTCTCTGAAAAGGTAGCTGATACTGAATCGAACCCAACCAATGTGTATCCAACTCACAGAAAGGGCTTTATCCTCCCTCGAAGGATAAGATGGTTGATCTACCCATGAATTTGGGTCGTTACCGATGGTCAGAGGACTACCAAGGGAAAAAGTGGAGTCATACAAAGGTTCTCCACGACAATGTTGGAGTTTCGTAAGTCAGTACGACAGATAAGTTGTCAGCCGACTTGTGAAGGTTGTCCTATCTTTTGTTTTATTACGAAGAGCTTCCTAAACAGGCCATTGAAAATCGTCTTTGTAGTATTCTTTATTGACTATATATGTGACTTTTCTGCTATATTTACCTAACGCGATACTGTACATACTTGGGGGTAGGATGCTGAACACTACTGTTTCCTGTGTCATATCCGTGGTATCCTGTGCAAGATAATACCACGTTATTCCATACAATATTACCATTGTCAAGGCATACGGAAATTCAATCTTGCTGTCAGCTGATGTAGAACCATGTGATGTGATTTGTAGTTTCAGAAAATACGGGGACCATTTCGAACTTTAGGGTCTACCATAAATGGATTGAGTACTGAAAAGAGAACGGCATTTTTCTTGCATTCCATTGGTAACAGTGTCAATGAATTGGCGCATAGTCTTTGTTTTCCCGCTTCTCCAGCGAATTCTTTTTATAACAAATTAAATGCGCTTCTGTTGCATCATCTAAAACCAACTAATTTTATTGTAGCTGAACGAGGCAAGTTCGTTTCTCTCGTCTTCACAGAGAACCAGCTCATTCGTGCATTCGTTCTTGATATTCAGCCCCAAGCTTCGAATTAAGATTATGCGAGACGGCTGAATGATCCACTTCGAGATCCTTTGATTACTGGAATAAATATACCAGAATCATAGCAAAGACTATTTAGTTAGAGCGACCAAACATTTTTGGGCATTGGAACTATTTGCGAACAACTTTAGGGAGTGAAACCCATAACTATACCTGTGAACGATGCAGTTTCGTTCAATTCAACCTGAGGCCACAAAGAAATACGACCAAAATCTCCGCAACAATTCAAACCGTCCGGTGGTTGCAGCAACAGTGATGCTTCTCCCAGGGATCCGTGCCGTTCCCACGCACTCATGCATAATTCATTGGAAAACTGCGCTCTGTGAATGTTTACATTCCTGGCCCATGGTCCACTTGGTAATTCTCAGAGTTGCTCCTGTGATGAGAGTGGTCATTTACAGAGAACTTGTCCACGACGTAAGATTTGTCGCATGACCTTTAACCCAAATTTCACACCGGATTCACCGGAAAATGAACATTTTTCCCTGGCTTTAGCTGTTGTTTGCAACCCTTCCCCTCATATTACTCAGACTTTGTTTACTTCGAACAGTAATTCTCATGAGTTTATCGGTGACACTGGCAGAATAAGATCATATCATTTCAGAATCTCACCTAGAAGGTTTCGCACCTGAAGTTCGTATTCGGCCTACTGATGTCATAATCCGAGGTATCACCGATCAGTCTCTACCAAGTTCATTTTATTGTATCATTCAGATTCAGATTTCCAATTCTTCTTCCATTCTGTTTGAGTTTTTCATTTCTAATTCTTGTCCTTTTATCATAGGCCTAAAAATTCTTCATCGTGTACTTGTAAATATTACCTTGCTCAGATCCAAAGTTGACGGCTCTCGCCTTCAATACCTTATCCTTCGATGCTCCGAGGTCGCTGATGAAATGCGTCCACGGTTAACTAAACCGGAAGTGTCTGCGGACCGGGTATTTCTTAAAAAGGATGTTATACCATTTGGTCTACGTGAACCAGTTCGCCTGGCTACATAATCCAAATTTGAAGAAGGTATCTTCACGCCAGCTGACTCCTCTAGCCGGGCTTCTCCCGTTGTAACTCCCCTGAAGTCAGATGGCAAAACCTCACTGATACCTAATGATTTTTGTTTGGCCCTGAACAAAAGACTACGTCAAAGCGTGTGCACTACCAAAGAACTGGAGGACGTGCTCTATCGTCTTTCACGTTCCACAGTCTTTTCCAAGATTGATCTTAAGGCTGCATATTCACAAATGCCACTTGATTAGTAATCCAGTTTGTTGACGGTCATCAATACTCTGTTTGGTCTATACAAGTATTTTCTGACTTTCAGCTTGCATGAGTCATCGGCTATGTCCCAAAAGTCCCTCAATTTCATCTTCACCGGTCTTAGTGGAATAGAATCATTTCAAGGTGATATTTTTTGTCCACGGTATATCCAAAGTTATCCACTATTCCCGTCTTTGTTGTTTGTTAGAGGTTTCTCAGTTTGTTGTTGCAATCAACCAAAACAAAACGGTGTCAGTGGGATGAAAATCTAAATCTGGAATGGCTTCTCGCACCACAGTTCCAGGAGTGAATGATTCAAAACTGCCAGTGTCAACAGAGAAATCATGTTGAATGTCACCACAAACGTCGAAAGAACGCAAAATGTGTCTTTGCTGGTACACTCACAGCGAGGGAAATATTGTGAGAATCATCCGTGATCAAATTGTTTGCTGAACGGGAATAGTATCACCTGGAATTCTGACAGACCGACTGAAGGTGGCCAGCTTTGCCATAACTGAAACACTTGGCACCATGGAAACGACAGGTGGATCGAGAATGTAGCTTTCCACGTGAGTCACATTGGTCAGGTGTATTCCCCGCTTAAAATATATCATAGCAAGTCCTCAGGGACTGAGATTGACAGGAACTCTTCTGTTTAAATTAACGAGGATTCAATGGATGTCCTTTAGCTTGCCTGAAGTTGTGACTTTACAATATGATGCAAGAGGCGAATTCAGTAAGACTATTCATTTCTCGATATTGCTCAGAGAATTCACGAACAAGCTCAAGAGTAGGGCTGAGACTGTTGATTATCAGTGCCAGGAATTACACAGTGACGAAGCTGTGTTTCTAGTTGACCTCCAAAACTACAACAAGCAACTTGCGTCTGAAGCTGAAGAATAAACTCCCGATTATCCTGCGAATCTTTCCGTTAAAGCCGATGAAATTTCCCAAGTCGAGCAATTCCGAAATTAACCTGTTGGCTTGTGCGGGAATGACAAGTTTTTGAATATAAATATGCTGATTTCCTAATGACACTGAAGAAAGCAGCAGTTTTGCTTTCATCCGAAATGTTCTCTCAAGCAATAAACAACAGTTCGAATCCTTTGAAATAATCCTCGATGTCATACACAAAAGCATTTAAATTCAGAAATTCCATACTGCAGTGCTGCATGATTTCGATTAACTTCTGCGAAGTCAAATGTGAAAGGTTGTCCCACAGAATCAATAGGAATAGTAATGCCGAAATGAAATGGAGTATGAACACGACCGAATGTGAAGCACGAATTGGAATTATTTACCTTTACAGTTTAGTTTCAAGGATGTCGAATATGATCAGATAAGTAACACAAATACAGTTCAAGCACAATCTTCATATTTTGTTGCGTATCTGTTTTTCTTAGAAGTTGATTTTAAGCAACAACTACCTTGAGCACTTGTCGCTTTGTTTTCGCTCGCCCAAGAACCCATTTTCTACCTTCCTTCTTTAGGGGTCCCATACTGTCCAATTAGTTTTAATGCAAATAAAGGGGTTTTGATCGGTTATTTACTCTCTATTGAGAAAACTAATCCCTCACTTCGGAGTAACCTTACATCTCTCTTTTGCCATCATGCGTTCTCTCTGCCAAGCGACCGGATATCCTCAACGGAAGATACCACCGGAGATCCGGAAACTTTGGAACGGCGGTTCATGCCTACAAATAGCTTCACAGTTTCAAAGATCTTAAAAAGTTCACGTATTCCATTTGATTTATCATGTCTGAAATTCTAATTCTCTCGGCAGGCTTTTTAATCGAAGCATTTCTTGCGGGCAGTTTTCTAGAAGGGGATCTCCATAGAGATCATCCGATCACCCCCTCCGTCTGCCATTTGTCCGACTATGCGTTTCGCGTATGCGGCATCCGCTAGCGTTACTTTCCACACAATTCCTCCGTACAAGCCAGAGTGCGACCTTTGTACGTAGGTCCAGTGATAATATACGTGGTTGGCACTCTGCGGTCTTTTCTTGTTGATCTGCTCGACGAAGGCGATCGTAAAAGCGGAAGGAGTGTGCCTCTCATACAAACCCTAGGGTTTATTTTTTTGAACAGTGCAGACGGGATGGTAAACACATCCACCTCCATGTCGGAAGTGTAGGGTCGCACGTAATATAAGTGGTAAAATCAATTGGAACGTTTCAGAAAAAAGAGAAATCTAGTGCAGTGAAAAAACGGGAAAAACTGTTATCACCGAGTGAGTATGATAATATGGTACACCGAGACTCGAGGACCTGTACAAAAATTAGATAACGCGACGGGGTTGAAAAATTTAGCACTCCAGACGTCCGAGTACTAACTAGATCCCGAGAATGGCCCAGGGAACTGGCGACATGCTAAAAGTATTGACGGGTGCCAAAAGGCGACAAAAGTCAGTGGGGTATGAGGGACGGTTTGTATTGGAACAATGTGGATCACGTTTACGTGTTAGTGCAACACCGGACAAGATGCTAGCTACTCGAGCTAAGATCTAACCGTTCGCAAGCAGAGCAGTCAAAAGGGTGTTTTTCAATTGGCGGAAACCAATTCTTCTTACAGCAAACAGAAAAACATCGAACAGCCCTGTGGCATCGAACAAAGTACAAACTGCCTGGAGCTGATTAGTTGTAAGTTACGCTTACCTACAATAATTTTGTTCATGAATTAACATATTCAAACTTAGTCATCTCCCGGTCTCTACCGTTAGATATCAGGAATAGCATAAAGTAAAACAAGTAGAAATGAAGGACTCAACACCATCAGTTTCCACAATGAAACCACGTTGAACTGTGTCACCAATGAGAAACGAACGAGCTACGTGTCGATATGCTGTATCCGTCACTGAGAGAGCAAAGATGAAAAAGCCCTCAGGAAAGTCGGATCTGGATTTAGAAAGGTATGTAGAGGACTGTTTACACACGGTTTGAATTTGTTCTAATTTACCATGTCCGTGGCATTTAGCATTTCGAAAGCGACAGGTAGGGCGAGAATGAAGTTTACCGGAAGTATTGCATATACCTGATGAATTTCTCGCAGAAGATAGATGGCGTGTGAATTTCTGCACTCAGGAACCTGCAATTGGCTGTACTTTGAACTTCAGAGAGAATGGCGGCATGCTGAATGACTTCTTAGATGAACCACGTAACATGACCGAAGCAGTATCCTCCGTACGGTTATTATCATCCGGGTACTGTTCGCATGTACCACGCACCTTCTGCAGCGTGGAGTTTGGCAACTGAGGAGGCTTTTGTTGCAGCTTGGAACAGTTACAGTCCGCTATGATCCGATTTCGCAGTTGCATTTCAAGGTGATTACCGGAATCATATCGAGCAGCTTGCTTCTGAAGCTGAAGTATAAATGCGTGAATATCCTGAGAATCACCATAGTGAGGCTAATGAAATTTTGCTCTTTCTGTAGTTTCAAAATTTATAGTCTGAACATGGTGAAGCACGAATTTCTTGATTTCTTCATAATTCAAGGCAACTGCTTTCTTCAGGAGAGCCAGATTCTTAGTAACGGAATAGGCTGACATGCCCACAATACTGGGAGAAACCGCAGTTTTCGCTCCTCTGAAGCGCGATCACAAACGATGCATCACAAATCAAAAAGTTGGAAGTAATACCCAGCCTCGCACACGGGAGAAGTTAGCCGCAAAACTTCTAAGTTGCATTGCGGAAATCAACTGTCGCGAAGCTAACTGTGGAGTTTCAGCTCGATGAATAAATGGTGGCAATTAACCCAAGTCTGCATGCATTACAGAATGAAAGAAAGTCTGAAGTATGGAGTTATTTACTCATACAATCCAAGGTAACACGTGTGTAGTGGTTTAAAGACATGATAGTGAATAATTAAATTACGGAAAGGGAGTAAACAACGACATAAAAAATTAATTAATATTACCAGGAATTCTTATGTGTCACAACAATCCCTTCCAGCAAGTAAATTCAGCGTGACGGACTCGGTGATTAACCCACGACGACTAATCCACGAAATAATCACCAATAAGCTCTCCATCAGGTAGCCATTGGTTTTGAATTCTAATTAAAAAGAATGATCAATAATCCTGTCTACTAAAGGCCATCGGTTTGTTCTCCTGAAATATCTATTGTGCTTTTGAGATAAAAGATCTTTTTTTCTATCAAATGATTATTAGTAGCGCTTTCTAAATGCTCTATAGCGGACTAGAAGAACGTAAGTGAATAATGAACCATTTCTTTGGTTGAAACATGAAATGATGATTTTTCTGAAAAGTCGTATTACATTCCTAACCTGGCATTTGACTACAAGCTACAGTCCTTTCAGTCTTAATTTCATACGTATTAGGAAATTGGGTAACACTATTACCTGTCAGGTAACTAAATAGCTTTCATTGTTTTCCAGACGCAATACTCCCCATGTAACTAGCAGCATAATATGAACATAACCGGAATGTTTTCCGAACATTAATCTATTTCATAGATTTGTGGATCTGCGGAATTGCTAATCTATAGAAAAATCGGAAATTATAATCTTCCCTCGGTAGACTGTAATATCAGGCAAAATCTGTGTTGAGAAATATATACATGTATAGAAATATTTAAGTATTTTGAATCTACGGCCTAACAAAATGAACGGCTTTCCATGTTCTTCCAAAAGTTGCCCTGTCAGTTGCTGCATTTCTCTCAGTAACGCAGAGGGCTTCTTGCTACCTAACTCTGTCCCTTGGATCAGCCGTTTCAGTCTGGACGATTTTGACGGCAAAAATCGGGAAATTACCGCGTCTTTCACGGTTGTGTAAGAACTGTTACTGAATATTACGTCGCGTATCTGGGCAGCAACGTCACGGGGAGGGCGACCGATAGTCCACAAGTAACGGGAACGCTCGTTTGTGATCCCACGTGATTTAAACTCTGCCTCTAGCATATGAAGCCAGAGTTGAGGGTCATCAATATAAACTCAGTGACGGCTAGGGAGACTGTCAAAATGGACAGTTGAGGATCAGGCTTTCGGTAGTTGCTAGCCATAAGTGCAATGGTATATCAAACGTAAAACGATATATACAAATCAATTCAGCCACCGAAAAACACTTAAGGAAAACATAAAAAGAGCATGGTAACAGAAATCGGGATTCACCGTTTATACGTCGGAAGAAGTATTTGTAAACGAATAGATGTGATTGAAGGACTTACGAGTGTCCTTGGTGGAATGAGTCCGTTGTTCGGGGGTTCACCAGTTTAGGATTCACCTAAGTTAAGTCGACTTCTATATTTGGTCAGCTAGGTTTTGAGCGGACTTGAAAACAGTGCTTTACTACATTACCAACGTCAGGAGTTGTTTTAGTACTTTCGTCGCTAACCGGCTCACGATCATACACGATGAAACTACTATGGGCCAGTAGGAGCAGGTCATGTCCGCCGACAACCCAGCCTACTGTGCTCCTGAGTCGCGACCAACTTCCAGAAACTAGAAACGTGGACGGCAGGGCCGAAATTCCTGCACATATCTCAGCAGGATTGGCCCGTTTACGAAATAAAGCCACTTCTTGAATCGGAAATGGAGATCAAAGGCCCGGTGGTGACTGTGGCAGCCGCCGAAACTACAACATTCCTGCAACGGTTCGTCAGGTTTATCTCCTGGATGAGTCTTCGATAACTAATATGGTTGGTTAGCTTTAAGAGGCATTTGTTGGTCATGGAAGGTGTCCATACGAGTGGGTCCAATAAATCCTGATGAAATACGATGCGCAGAGTATGATCTATCCAATACGATACTGTAACCACCGGTCGTAGAAAATTCCCCCAAAACCACCGCAGTGTCCATGTTTCCCTAACATCACTCACTTAGTTACACTATTGACTTGTTTCATGTACTGCTTGTTTTTGCGGACCGACGCTTGTTTGTTCGCGCCCAGCGCGTTGCTCTGTCATATCCTTGTTCTGGACCTGCGTGATGTACTCGCTGCTTTCTTGCAAGCTGCAATTTGGTCATCGTATTTTGAGTCCTTTTGATTGCATAATTGCGGTTTGTATCTGTTTCGTGTCATTGTTCATCTGATAATCTAGTATCATAGAATTTCACGGATAATCGCCTTTTGATTTCGGGATCCGTTGCGAATTTGGCTACGCATTGCTAAAACGTGCCTTACAATACTCAGTTGGTCAAATTGGAACGAGAAAATAAGCAGCATGCCAAGAAAAGTATTGAAGCAATTGGAATTTGGATAGGAAGTAATACGGCAAGTCGCTGGGGAGGTTTTGGGTACTTTTGATTCTTAGTTTAATGCTAGGGCACCTAGTCCTGTCAGTGCTAGCTCATGTATTACTGAGGGTGGTATGGTTTTTGAGAACTTCGATCTATTTAGGCTAAGGACATTAGACCTAGAATAACAACTGTTATCAGCTAGACAACAGGCCCAAGAGGCAAAAGGGAAGTATAGACAGAACGAGCGTGAGCAGAGGGTCAGCGACTACGACCCATCCGACAGATCGGACAGACTGAAATAGGAAACTCTGCGCCGGTAGTCAAATATAAAACATCAACGCCACCAACGATCGATCTGCCAGGAGTAGAACTGACAGTTTTCGACGGACGATCTGAACACTGCTGCAAGTTCATCAGGCAGTTCGAAACTTTTGTCGAAAACAAGATAACCGACCCTGGGCAAAGGCTCCTCTACCTGAGTCATTACTATCGAGGCCAGGCAAGAGAAGCCATCGATGGGTGTACCATGCTCGACCCGGAACAAGGCTACACACGAGCAAAGAAGATCTTGAGGGACCTGTTCGGCCAGCCGTTCAAGGTAGCTCGTATTCGAACAGAAGGCGTGATGGTAGAGGCAAACGAATCAAGGGCGACGCCTATACAATGGCCGACCTGGTGATCAAAATGCAGAACTGTTCAATAGCCCTCGACCATTTGGGTTACAGGGCTGTCCTCGTAGCAATGCACCCCTTGGAGGGCATAGTCTGTCACCTCTCGCCCGATCTACAGGGTCGACAGTATATCTTGCCGAATCATTCGGGACAGTAACCGAGCAAACAAATCTAGCACTAGCCAGGCTCAAACCACTTCGCGGGTACGTCCAAAATACCGGCCCTGGAACAATGCATACGATATTTCACGTGAGGTTACAGTGCTTCCAAGTTGCAGGTCATGTGACGCTAGCTATGTGCTATTTGAATGCTCCAAGTTTACCAGTGCCAAGATAGATGAACGTTTGGGAGTGGCGGGGTCGACAGGAGGGTGCTTTATATGCCCCAACACCACGCACCGGGCGGCAGCTTGCCAAACAAAGACCAGATGTGGTCACGAGGGTTGCGCGGGCAGACACCATCGATTATTGCACCAGGCGAGAGAAGCAATAACAGAGGCGAACACCAAACCCAGTATCATTTGTCCAACGCCACGGTCTACCAGTAAGCCAGTGCGTTCAGGAGTAGTTGCCGTTGGGGTGATGACCCCAACTGGGGTGGTCAAGGCGTTGGCGTTCGTTGACAGTGGATCGGGCGCTACCCTGGTGAAGGAAAGGTTTGCCGACCAACACGGCTCGCTAAAAGTACGACGTCGTTATCAGTGAGCACGGTGGGCGGAGCACAAGTATTAACTGCCGGCCGGTTGAGGTTACGGCTTACCTCCTTAAACACCAACGAGGAAATCGAGTCAACGGAGGCATTTACACTGGCTGATCTCTCCATGTGAGCACCACGGTTGGTGAACGCAAATTTGACTAGGTGGCCCCACCTGCAGGACGTAACCTTTGTAGACTGGGAAGACGACGAAGTGGACCTCCTCGTCGGCCGCGACGCACCAGAGGCACATTGGGTTCTTAACCATAGGGTGGGCAACAGCCAGGCACCTTATGCCGTACGCATAGCTCTGGGATGGATATTATATAGTTCAGTAGGGGGACACGGTTTCGTGAATTACGTATCAGACGGAATGAACCGTATGGAGTATCAGTTGCATCGGCTGTATGAAGAGGAGCTTCAGGATATCGGAGACGGGGGACTATCGTTATTGAAAGAGGACCACGTCGCTCTGCAAACGACGCGGCAAGGAACTAGGAGCCTTAAAAACAGTTCGAGGTTTCCCTTCCGTGGCGCGCACCAGGCGACCCTTGAGTTGACAACAGAAACTATGCCCTACAAAGACTATTCCGACTGTACGAACGCTTCGTCCGAGATCAGGATCTATCGGAACGATATGCAGAATTAGTGAAGTGGAACGAAGCTCTAGGCTACGTTGAAAGGGCGCCTGCTACCACGGACGGCCGGAAAGGGATCTGGTATCTAACTCACCACCCGGTTACCAACCCCAAGAAACCCGAGAAATTGCGGGTGGTGTTCGACTGTGCAGCCAAGTTCCAGGGCAAGTCGTTAAATGATCGCCTACCACAGGGGCCTGACCGGACCACGCCACTGATCGAAGTTTTTGCCGTTTCAGAGTGGGCAGAGTGGCCTTGTCCGCCGATATCAGGGGAATGTTTCACCAGGTGAAAATACCGGCAGAAGAACGAGGTGCGTTGCGTTTCCTGTGATGGGAAGAGAACAACCGGGACAACGCAGTGGTAAATTATAGGATGACCGTGCACCCCTTCGGAGCCATATCACCACCGCTCTGTGTGAACTACGCCTAAGAGACTCGGCGAACAAACATGGAGATTTGGTCCACCGACCGGTGGTAGATAGCGTCAGCAGAAACTTCCACGTTGACGACTATCCTGGGTCATTCGATGATGTAGACTCGGCCCTAGCGCACTTCAGGGGTCTAACAAGATTGCCAGAAGAGGGCGGCTTCCATCTGACGAAGTGGATATCAAACGCCTCACAAGTGCTCAAAGCCATTCCGTACCACGAGAGGGCCGAAGGGGTTAGAGATTTGGTCGGCTCTCCACTCCCCTTCGAACGCACTTCAGGGATACAATGGGACTCGGAAACGGACGACTATGTTTTCGAGCTAAACGTTCCCGAGCCGCCAGTAACCCGTCGTTGCATACTTTCTGCCGTCTCTATCTTGTTCGATCCGCTCGGTTTCGCCTCTCCCTGGCTGTTGCCCGGGAAGATCCTGCTGCGGCGGCTCTGCCGTAAGAGAGCCGATTGGGACCATTCACTGGACCGAGAAGACCGGCTGCACTGGGGAGAATTTCTGAACACATTAAAGAAACTAGGATACATAAAGATTCCACGATGTTTGCGTCCTGGTCATACGACACGGACATGAGAGCTGCACGTCTCTTCCGACACATCCGAGGTCGGTTAAGGAGCCGTGGTATACGGACGATGGTGCACGGGGGATGGTCATTATGCTTCGAGGATCCTGTTCGCCAAAGCCTCCATTGCCCTACTGAAGACGATTTTGATCCCGTGCCTTGAAATCGGCGTAGCCATGTTATTAGTCAGGGCAGTGCAGGCGGTAAAGTGATGCTTCGACCTCCACATTTGGTCGGTCAGTTTCTTGTCGGACTCGACGATAGTACTGCACTACATTACCATCGCCAGGAGCCGGTTTAGTACTTTCGTGGTTAACCGGCCCACGATCATCCACGAGGAATCAGCCGCGAGCCGATAGAAGCATGTCAGGTCTGGTGCTGACCCAGCAGATCTGTGCTCCCGGGGTGCGACCAATTTCCGGCAACTGGGCTAGTGGACAGGAGGACCGAAGTTCCTGCAAATGCCTAAACAGGACTGGCCTGTGTATGAACTAAAACCTTCTCCGAAATTGGAACTGGGGGTCAAAGGAGTTTTGATGACGGCTGCGGTCGTCGAAGCGTCATTCATTTTGTCACTATTGGTCAGATTTTCGTCCTGGACGAAGACACCTCATTCATTAATTTGGTTGGCTAGGTTCAAGGGACATTTGCCAGCCACGAAATGGTTCCGTCCCTCCGGCCGGGTAAGATTGGGTCCGATAAGTCCCGATAAATTACTAGCAGCAGAACACGACATATTCAAGATGGTACTACTTGAGGCCTTCACCCAGGTAGTCGAGAGGACGGAAGAAGGGGGACCAATCGACAAAGGGATATCATCTCCGAGAGGCGACTTGAAGCATTTAAACCCCAGACCCATTAACGGACTACTGCGGGCATACGGCGGGCGGATCAACTCCCACCTGAGCTTTGACACGAAACGTACCATATGGCTGCCGGCTCGACAGACTGTGATAGGGCTAACGATACAACACGTCCGTGCCGTGGAAGGATGTGCCAGGGAATGTCACTTCACGAGCATCGTCCGGAGGCGCCTTTGGTTTCTTAGCGGAAGAGCGACTGTAAATCGCGTAACTCGACGGTGTGTATATTGTAGGAGGCACAGAGCTGCAGCGGGCAGACAACACATGGCTGCGCCACCAGAAAGCAGAGTGACACCCGGCTAATGACCATTCACCGACACCGGGTTGGACCATTTCGGTCCCTCGTGGATCAAGTGTGGGGGAAGGCTGGAAAAACGGTACGGGGGGACCGTGACATGCATGAACTCACGCGCGGTGCAATAAGAAGTTGTGCATTAAATGACAGCCGACTCCCTCCTACGGGCCTTGCAGAGCTTTATCAACAATGGGTCGAACTTCGTGCGCTCTCACCGGGAACTGCGGCGCTGACACAAAAGCATACTCAGGGATGAACTGCAGAATCGAACCATGGCCTATGACGCACGATGCAATTCAGTCCCTCGCAGGCCAGTCATCGCGGCGGCGTATGGGAACGCCTGATTCGGTCAGGCCAGGCGAAAATTGCTGTCGATCCCTGAGCAACAGCCGCCCGACAACGAAACGTTGAGCGCCGTCAAGACTGAGGTAGAGGGAATTCTGAACAACCGCCCACCGGTTCCAGTAATGAAGGGCGACCCCACCCATCTTGCGCTCACCGAGAACGGTTTGTTGATTTTGGGATCAAAGGAGGGATTCCAATGACCGATAGACCTTCGTGGGAGCTACCTCCACCGGTGGAAGCAAGCGAACTATCTGGCCAAGGTCTTCTGGAGGCGATGGCTACGTGAGTACCTACCGACTTTGCAGACTCGACAGAAGTGGCTGGCCAAAACAAGACCATTCAAAGTTGGGGACGTGGTTATGATCGCCGACGAACACGCGCATTTCACCACCTGGCATTTGGGCGTGATAATGGAGACCATCGAAAGCTCCGGTGAAGTGATAAGGAATGTGGAGGTGAAGACCGCCCAAGGAACGCTTATCCACGACGTACGCAGTATCAGCCTCTTAGAGAGTAAATACCGAGAAGCAGATAACAAGGAAACACAGTAGACCATCTCTCATGCTTCTTCGAGGTAGTCAAAGGAACCCCATGTGTGGGAGCATTTACGACACACTGACGTATTAAACTAAAATACACCGTGACACATACACACTTACATGATACTCGTTTATACTTCATGACCTCCATCAAACACGTTACAGTGCTGTCCATTTTTCTTTGACAAGATTTCCTCGGCATATGTAGTAGTAGTAGTAGCTGTGAACCTTTCATTTTCCCAGACACACACCAATCACACTTACATAGTACACATTTATGCTTCATGACCTCCGTCAAACACGTGGCAGGGCTGGCTGTTCCTCGTTTATCACTGACATCATGGAAGATCTCCCCCGTGAGTGGTGGTCGCTACTATTCGCCCATGTACCAGAGTGCTCACCCATGACACCCACACCCACCCACCTGTACACACAAACACACGCGGCCGAGGGGCAACGGCTCAGCCGAGGACAGCACCTGTTTCGCCTTCACGCCCGCCATCGATCAGCCGTTTTCACAGACGATGTAGAGTAACCTCGCGTCGTTGTGGCCACCGGATCGAGCGCGAACGTGAGTAAAACGCTGATGACAAGGCATTGGGTACGCGTACTGACGGCAGGGTCCATGTAGGTGGGGAGAATCAGTGCCCTTATTCCAATCCTCTGATACTGCTTAGATTCGGCAGGATTTTGGGCGGGCAGTCTAACGACCGGTCGTGGAAAATTCCCCCAAAACCACCGCAGTGTCCATGTTTCCCTAACATCACTCACTTAGTCACACTATTGACTTGTTTCATGTACTGCTTGTGTTTGCGGACCGACGCTTGTTTGTTCGCACCCAGCGCGTTACTCTGTCATATCCTTGTTCTGGACCTGCGTGAAGTACTCGCTGCTTTCTTGCAAGCTGCAATTTGGTCATCGTATTTTGAGTCCTTTTGATTGCATAATTGCGGTTTGTATCTGTTTCGTGTCATTGTTCATCTGATAATCTAGTATCATAGAATTTCACGGATAATCGCCTTTTGATTTCGGGATCCGTTGCAAATTTGGCTATGCATCTCTCAAACGTGTGTTAGCGATACTACTCGGGGCCTTTCCACCGGAGCCAGAGGATGCCGGAGTAGCGGGACCAAGCGACGAAAAACATCTTTTCTACAGAGTAACTTGTAAACTTTAAATCGAAAAACGGGTAATGCATTACCACTGATAGGTGATAGAGTGACCGACTATCACCTTAGTTTTGAAGCTAAGTACCCATATCGCTACAGGCTCGGCAAATAGTGACAGAACCGATGACTAAACACAGATGTCGTAGAGGGACAGGCCGGGGGAAGCCACGTGTCTGGCGTGATCCAGAAGCCATTTCGGATACTGAGAGCAGAGGCGACTGTGAAACTCGCAATCAGAAAGTGTGTACACCGTGGAAGACGCACCGCTGTCTCAGGCAAACAATAAATGGCCCCGCTGTCAGAATGTGGATTGACCCCGGGTTGGTGGCTGTTCGGCGAAACCGGGCTTCTCTATTTCGGACGATTGTGGGTCGGGTGCTGAAAAGGCTGGAAAAGTGATACAGGTGAATCACGACGTACATGACCTCTTACGCGGCGCAATTGGAAGTTGCGCACTGATGACCACCGACTCCTTCTTCCAGGCCCTGATAAGATTTATCAGCGAATATCTACTCCGACAGGGGGTCAAATGTTTCGGGATCTCAACTAGAACCGCAGCTTGCACACCAAAACAGAAACCGAGAAGAGCAGCGGGACAAAACCGTGGAGTATATTTTCCGGTGGCGCTTTTATCACCGCGAGCCGGTCACCGCGGAGACATTCTGGAATACCTGCTCAGGTCCCTTAGAGGAATATCGCCGTCGATAGTCTAACAACAACCGCCACACGACGAGACGCCAAGCACTATGATGACCGAGGTCGAAAGGAGCTTGATCAACCCCTTCTAGTTCCAGTACCATCCAGCGACCCCACCTATCTGGAGCCTACCCAAAACGACCTGCTGACTTCAAGGTCGAAAGCTGGATTCCAAGTGCTGGCAAGCCTCCGTGGTAGCTGCCTTCACCGATGGAAATCAGATGATTAATTCGCCCAGGGCGTTTTGGAAGCGATGGCTGCAAAAATGCCTACCGGTCCTGCAAACCCGACGGAAATGGCTCACCAACAAAAGACCATTCAAAGTCGGCTATATGTTGCTGAACCTCGGTGAGCATGCTCATTTTGACAGGTGGCCCTTCGGTTTTTTCTTCGAGGTTGTCAGCAGCTTCGACGGACTGATGAGAATGGTTAAGATGAGGACCGCCAACGGAATGCTGACTAGCGAAGTGTGTAGTATCAGTATCCTGGAGAGTGAAGACGAACCAATCGACACCACCGAGTCAGTCTCCGAATAACACTCAGCGGCAAGTTTCGATCCAGTTGACAAGCCCATGCAACAGCACCATAGAATCCATTTGTATAACCATTCTTCACTTGTGCTCAAACATCTACACGGGTGGCGGACACTCTATGAGTGAGCAAAACGTTTACCACAGAATCCCGTTAGATCCACTTATCCTCTGGAAGTCCAACCATTGTGTGCCTGAACGGTTCTACAGACCTTGGTAGTTGCCTTCGATATATAAGCCCCACACCTCCAACAAGACATCCTGGTGTTCACCTTTTCTCGTTTGCCAGTGAAATCGCTGAAGACTTTTCCCTTATGCGGTAGTAGTCGTGACTTACTCACATACCCAAATAAGCCATTCACATCGCCAGCACATACATGAAACAACTTTCCGCCCCATACCCTCATCAAGACATGATATTGTTTCGCCGTTTCCCATTTCTTTATTGGCCTCGATGAGGACGGTTACGCATGTAATCACTGCTGTCATTTCTTCGCACATATGCCTCCAAACGCGCAAAAGCTCACATGCGAGCAAGCACAAGCACACATTGATTCATTTAAGACTGCTTTCTCGAAAACATCTTATAGATTTGGAGTCTACACGCCCACCTTCTCGCCTTCGTTGGAGCGACGATTCTTGTGGGCAGTGCAAAAGAACACCGAGTTGGCCTGGCTACTGGATCAAGTGCGATCCTGAGTGTGTGAATAGGGCGCCGACGCCAGCAGTAACATTTAGGCGCACCGACAGCAGACTCTGGGCAGGTAGGATGAATCAGTAACCTTATTCCAAGCTTTTGGCTCCGCCAGGGATGGGAAGGATTTCGGTGGGCGGTGTAACAGTCAGTTGTAGAAAATCCTTTGAAGACAATATAATTTCGTGTTTTTTGACATAACGCTCCCACACACACTATCTGCGTGTTTCCGTACACTGTCTGTTTCTCTGTACCAACCTTTGTTCCCCTCCAAAGAGCTGCATTGTTACGTCTCACCTCGGACCTGCGTGACGAGCGCGATTGTCTCTCGTACGCCATAAACTTGGTTCTAATTTTCTGAGCATGCGTGATTGCATAGATGAGATTCGTATATGTTTTACGTCGTCACTCATATATTAATCCAGTACCATAGAATTTACGGACCGATCTTGTTTTAGTTATAAGATTCCTTTGATTTCGGCTAGGTGGTGCTCAAAAGCATGTTACGGCACCTACACCGTTGGTGAGTACGCGACCAGCGGTAGTAGACCTTTTTCTTCCCCAACCCGTTTACCTGGTGGCCGGCAAACATTGTGGGACAAGGACACCGTGATAATAATAGAGGAGCCGACAGTCTGAATTCGGCCCCCGAAAGCTGCAGTGCGGTGACAAAAAAACGGGAAAGGTTATCAGGCCATGAGTCTATGAGACCGTTGGTAGACAGCTTGGTAAAGCCAGATAGTTGGGCAAACAGCACCCCTCCCTGGGTAGAATACTGTGACGTGCATGTGTGGAAGTCCTCCCTAGCCCCTGTCATATACTTGTATTGTTGAGACTACGATCTTTATCGCACTGATCCTCGAACAAGTACAGCACTCATCAATCACTACACTCCAACATTTGTTTATATTTTGCTCACACGAAGTGGCATAATTTTGATTCGAACCTGAATTGCCGTGATGGTGGTACCTGACATTGGTATTTGTTGAACTCAGGTCCTCGTTGTTGGACGCTGCGGCCGTACAGTTGAGGTTTGTACTTATTTATATGCGTGGAACTTGTTAATCCAGTACGGTAGAAACTACGAATCAATCTTGTTTTGGTTCTGGGATTCGTTCTAAATTGGCTACGCGTTGCTCACAGTCGGGATAACCGTCACAGTACTCAACCTGGAATCTCTAGGAGGAAATCAATCAGAAATGCCAAGAAGAGGATAAAAACAAACCGAAACTGGGCAGGAAGTAACCCGGCAAGTTCCTGGGGTATTTTTGGGTGATACTGTTTCCTTAGACATTGCTAGGTCTACTAGTCCTGTCAGTGCAATTTCGTGTACTTCAGCTAGTGGTATAGATCTTAAAGGTTGAATTAGAAGCCCAGCTTAGGCGGGCTAGGGAAGAAGCGGAATCTGCCAGGAAAGATCAACTCCGAATAGAGAGCGATAGGTGATCTTGGAGACCACGGAGCATACGGCTATTCAGCCTAGAAGTTCCGTAGAAAGATTGGAGTCGACTTGTACCAGTGTAACCCAGGCTATTGAAATTCCAGGAGTGGAAATGTCCCCATTCGACGGGAGCGCAGAAACGTACTCCAAGTTCATTAAACAATACGGGAAATTTGTGGAAATGAGATCATCCGATCCAGGACAGAGATTCCCGTATTTACTGCATTACTGTCGTGGAAGGGCCAGGGAAGCAATCGACGGGTGCTCGATGCAGGATCCCAAAGAAGGTCACTCCCGGGCATGTGAAATTTTAAAAAACCTGTTTGGGCAACCATTTCAAGTCGTCCGGAATTTGATCGATGTTGTATTATCGGAGGCAAGACGTTCGAAAGACGGGTCGGGCTCCCTAGCCAGCCTGGTGATAAAAACGCAGAACTGCAGCATCGCACTGGATCACTTAGATTACCGATCAGACCAGAGCGCACTGCATACATTGTAGAACATAGTGCGCAGTTTACCCACAGAACTACAGGGTAGATGGGCCAAAAAAGCCGAAGGGATCAGTAGATTTGGGCGAGAAACCACGTTTGAAGACCTAACACAAATTATGGGCCGTCACGCCCCAATAACAAACAGTCGTTTCGGTCAACATGTGCGCGAGACAAACAAGTTACTTAGGATTACGACGCAAAGCTGGACCAGGGAACCAAGTAGAAGCCAACCATAGGCATACACAAGCATTATTTCCTGAAGTTCGAAACTTTCCTGAGTGTGAAGTTTGTGGGGCGCCTCATCGCCTAGCGGAATGCCTTCGCTTCCACAGCGTGGCCGTCGACGAACGATGGGGAATGGCTAAGAGGCTGGGTGCGTGCTTCGCCTGTCTCAAAGATTCACATCGAGCAGCGATGTGCAGAACGAAATCCAGTCGTAGCCGGGATGGATGCGAAGGGAACCACCATCACCTACTACACAAATCCCAGAATTTGAATGCCAAAGAAACCACGAAGCCAGGTGTGGTCTGCTCAATGTCTCGCTCCACCAGCAAGCCCATTCGCCTGGGAGTAATAGCAGTTGACGTAGAAACCCCAATTGGGGTTATAAGAGCGTTGGCCTTCGTAGATAGTGGCTCGGATACCAAGCTAGTAAGGGAGGAGTTTGCAGAGAGACATAAGATCAGAGGGGATCGATCTTCATTAGCGGTGAGCACAATGAGTGGCACCTAGGTCATCCAGTCGACCAAACTGCAACTAAAACTCGTTTCCTTGGTCAACAATGATAGAGCAGAAACTCTAGTAGCATTCACCATGAAGGACCTGCCGATGAGAGCGCCTCAGTCAGTGCACTGGATTCTGACTCAGTGGCCGCATCTCAACGGGGATACGATCGAGGATTGGCAAAATAACGAAACTGATCTGTTGATCGGTTATGATGTACCGGAAGCCCATTGGGTCCTGGATCGGAGAATAGGAAGCCGCAAAGCACCCTGTACAGTACGCACTATATTTGGCCGGACTTTATATGGTAGTACAGATGAAAGATGAGGCAAACGAATTCAGGTCAACTGAGCTTCGATGGAAACGGCGAATATTGAACAGGCATTTCAACAGCTGTATAACGCCGAATTTGCAGACCAGGAAACTGATAACGAAACCCCATCACGAGAAGATAGGTCGGCTTTGAAAATGGTTGCCGAGAAAGCCAAGAATGTGATAGATCGTTTCGAGGTTCCTGTCCCGTAGAGATCCAACATAAAACCTATACCAAACAGCCGAGAAATGGTTCTGAACAGATTATGCTTTCTCAAAACCAGGCTAATTTGAGAAACATAGTTAAGGATAGAATACACTCGAGCCAGGCAACATAACATCGACATGGGCTATATAGAAAGAGTGGATACAGCGGTAATCAGCCCAAATTTGACGTGGTACCTACCTTATCACCCGGTTGTGAACCCAAAATAAACCGGTGAAGGTCAGGGTGGTTTTCGACTGTGCCACGAAATATCAGGATGTGTCACTCAAAGACCACTTACTACAGGGCCCAGACAGGACAACACCGCTAGTCGAGGTTTAATGTCGTCTTCGGCTAAGAAAAGTAGCTATCTCTGCGGAAGTACGTGAAATGTTTCTACAAGTGGGGACGCTCGTTGAAGATAGAGACGCATTTTGTCTTCTCTGGTGGCCTGAAAACGACGCAAGTCGTGCACCTGACGAGTACAGGCTGACCATACATCCCTTCGGGATGGTATAATCCTTCCTCTGTGCTAACTTTACCCTCCGGAAAACCCTCAAGCTCTTCAACGGCACCGACAATCTGTTACGAAGAGCAATAGACCATTTCTACGGAGACGATTTTCTGTGTTCCTTTGGCGACCCAAATAGTGCTATTCTATACCTGACCGAACCGATCGCCACTCTAAAGGCAGGGGGATTCAACCTCACTGAATGGACTTCAGACAGCCAAGAGGTGCTCAATGTTATCCCGAAGTCTGAGAAAACGGAGTGAACGAGAGCTTTTGGGATCCTCTTCACAAACGGAGCGCTCTCTTGGTCTTCAATGGAAACTCGGGGATGACGAATTTATTTTCACTCTAGACTTACCCAAACGACCAGCCACACGGAGAGGAATCCTATCATCAGTCTTAAGCCTATATGATCCCCTAGGTTTCATTTCGCCACGGTTTTTGCCGGGAAAGTGCTTGCTGAAATCGCTGTACCAGAGAGGGACTGGTTGGGACGAACCTCTCCAGGATGACGACGATGAGCGATGGCTCGACTGACTGAACAGCCTAGAGCAACTTATTGAAATCGAAATACAAAAATGCTTGACGGTAATCAAGTGTACAAACGATGCCCAACTCCGCTTATTTTCTGATGCATCAGAAATAGGCTACGGGATAGTGGCTTATGGCTGATGGGAAGTTGAAAATGGTAGGCGGCAGGGTCGGATATTATTCGCAAAAGCGAGAGTGGCCCCACTGAAAACGGTGTCGATTCCGAGGCTGGAACTGACGGCAGCAGTACTGGCCGTGAAAGCCGCGAAGCTGATTAGGAAATGCTTCGATTGGATAAACTGGGAACCAAAATTTTGGACAGGCTCATCCACGTTATCACATTACACAAACAACATTACCACTCGCTTTAACACCTTCGTGGCCAACAGACTCACTATAATCCACGAGTTGACTAAAACCGATCAATGGAACCTGACTGAACTGGGGTACACCAGCGGTGCGGTCGTCTCCCTCGGTGAGTGTAGCTGTTTTTGAAATCTTTAGAACACACAGCTCGTCCCCCTCCATTTAAGTTTATCTTTATTTGTGCCCACTGGATCCTGAATAATGTCAATGCCCCTCACCATTGACATAACCGCTTGCTCAGATGAGGCTACTTTCCCCATGAGGCAGTGCGTTTCCCCCTCCGTGGCCAATGCCTCACTCCCCAATCCGGATGAAACGGTCCTTCATAATGCTCTGGAAACGGATGCACTAAAATGTGCAGTCCAAAGTCAGGCTGCAGAGATAGCCGAGCTAAGGGCCACCGTCCGCACCCTTAAGGATGAGCTGTCCAGCCTGAGGAGTTTGGTAATAAAATCCCTCCCGCTGTCCCAGGCAGCCGATCAGGTGTGTAGAGTTTCTGAGCTGCAAATTCTTGACGCCGCAAAGGTTTTACAAGATACCGAGAATTGCTCCAAGCGAGTCATTCTTTGGGGCCGCTTCCTCAGTTCAGATCACCCTCATGACACCTACGCCCAGGTGTTTAACCGCCTTCAGCTCCCTTTCCCGCTTAAAGGTCGGTCCACTTGGTTGGTAACCAAAGGCACTAACCGGGTTCACGCTATTCTCATTGTAATGGGTTCCACAGATGCAGCCAAACGAATTGTTTCCTTGGCCGCTAAGCTACAGGAGTAAGTTAAAGGGCTGAAGGTCGTATCCATTGATAAGCCACTTTATCTGAGGCTCCGCAGTGAGAAGGCTAAGCCAAAAATTCCACAAAAAGCCGATCCTAAGCTGAGAGTGCTGCCAGTTGCCCAGGTAATTCACCTTGAGGACCGAGCTGCATGCCCACCATCCCTCGCTTCCCTACTGACACCATTTCCCGTCGCCGAAAGTACTCCCAGTAGTAGGCCTAGTGCCACTAAACATCGGTCGCCTAGGAAAAGCATCCCAGGCCCCATCATAGCCAACAAGACTGTTTCAACGGACGAGACTCACTCATCCTTGAGCCCAGACATAAACCTGCAACCTGTTTCTACTGAAAAAAGCAGTGAGGAGGTTAAAGCACCAGGCGGGTTCCCTACCTTATTGCACTCTAACCTATCGGAAGTGTCGAAGTCACTGGTCTCATGCTCTCGCTGTTTCTGTGTACACTTCTCTGCTTCATGCGCCTGTAGTCTAGCCGAAAGTAACTGTTGCTCTAGTTCTAGTATTCTCAGCTTATATAAATCGACATCCTTACGATCAATATTGCTTTCAATAACACATGAGCTAGCACTGACAGGACTAGGCGATCTAGCATTAACTAAAGAATCATATGTACCCAAAACCTCCCCAGAGACTTGCCGTATTACTTCCTGTCCGGATTCGACTGCTTTTGATCCTTTTCTTGGCATTTTGCGTGATTTTTCCTCGTTCCAAATAGATCTATTGAGTATTGTTACGAACGTTTGAGCAATGCGTAGCCAAATTCGCAACGGATCCCGAAATCAGAAGACGATTATCCGTGATATTCTACGATACTAGATTATTAAAATAAACAATGACATAAAAAATATACAAACCTCAATAATACGATCACAAGGACTCAACAACGAGAAACCGAATAGCAGCGTGTGAGCAGACAGCACGTGCGTCACGCAGGTCCTGAACAAGGATGTGCCAAAGTAGCGCTCTGGGCGCGAACAAACAACAATTGGTCCAGAAAAACAACCAGTTCGTAAAGACAAGTCAATAGTGTATGGAAATGAGTGATGTTGGGAAGAACATTGAATCGCGAGGGAAAAAAGGGGGATTTTTCACGACCGGCTGTTACACCCTTTACTTGTACGACAGCAAGGGCGCGCCCAAAAGAGGTGCGGCAGCCTGATAACATGTTTACAATCCACAGCAGTCCACCTTAAAGTAGTGCATAATGTGACCAACGATTCATTTCTAATGGCCTTTCAAAGGTTCATCGCAAGGCGGGGCGTCCCCAAGAAAGTATACTCAGACAATGGCTCGAAATTAGTTGGGGCCCATAAGGAGTTAGAGAAATGGTGGAACTGCCTGGAGCACGCCAAAATACAAAACAAGACCGTAGCAAAGGGGATAGAATGGCACTTCAATCCACCTTATGCCAGTCATCGCGGTGGCGTTTGGGAAAGGCTGATGCGACCGACTAGGAAAATACTCACAGCCCTGACCTCACAATAAACACTCGATGACGGGAAGCTGACTGCTGTGCTAACACTGACAGCGAATTAATTACATCTATATAGGAATGTCACGAAGTGTCATCAAAGATACGGGATCATGACAGTAAACCAGAGTGAGGCTCTTCATGTGGCGATTGCAGAGGCGATAATGGGTAGATTAGTGACTCGATGTCCTTGTTGGTGGATGGACCACATAACAGTAAGGGGATGGCTACGGAACCAGTGAGTCTGATAAGGAAAACAGGGACGGGAAGTCGGACTTGGAGTAAAACAAAACAGTCGGCGGAGATGGAGGTAGAATTAGGTGGTTGGATGCTAGTGGGGTCCGTTGTGCAGCGAACGAGTGACACCTACGGAGGTATAAGGAGATCGCCAAAGTGAAGATGAGTGGAAAGCCGGGGGAAAACAAGCGGCTTGAAGCGAATTGTTTGCCCATATTTTTTTGATGGAGGAAAGTCAGTAAGAAAATGGATATTAAATGAATCATTAGGAGTTACGCGTAGCTGCAGCGATTACGAAGTTCGATAGCTCGCAGGACAGATGATATAGTAGATGACCGGTGAGTGCATAGTTTTTATTGAATATTACGCTCATTGTACCGCATATTAGTGACAGGCGAATAAAGCTGCACATTATGTGACTGAGAAGGCAGGAGTGTAACAACAGCTGCAGCATAAATGAATTTAAGCATCCGATATGGTGGTTTTTATATGGAAGCTGGTTACTTACTGAGTCAGTCAAGTGTTAAACGAGTCAGACGAGTGGCACAGCTCGAGGGAAAAAGCGATGCCGAGGCGATGAAATGAAGGCCAGCGGAGGACATGTAACCATTCATCTAGATTTTTTACAGTACTGCGAATGGGCGATGATGTTTCTACACGAAGGTGATAGATGGGTGACAAATCTTTCTGGGAAGCGCTGAAAAGTGGTTGCTTGGGGAAAAAGCATGCTGAGGTGATGCTATAGTGGGTGGACGGTGAATGAATAAATTTTAACGAGAGTTTTGACAGGCTTCTTTAAGTGGTAACAACGGTGGAGCTGTTTGAAAAATATATTTGAGACCTGCAGAAGTGATGGAGTCTCAGTGCCCTGAAAGACCCGTATAAAGCAGTGAAGGAACACTGTTTGGGCAAATAGTTGGACTGATGGAGGGAGCGAATAATCAGTAATCATAATGTTGACTTCTGGAAGACCGTGGAATATATTCCGGCGAAGAACATCGTTTAGCCATTTTGGATAGGAAACGAGTGGAGACAATATGTGCACCAGTAAAGGAGTCGTATATGAGGAGATGGCTGGAAATCACTAGGGGGCGGTTACAGTTTGAATCACCCCAGACTGTGCCCAAAGTTGTAAGCTCCACTCTTCTCCCTATACTTACAAAATCACCAAGGAAAATTTAGTTTTTTCACGTGTCATGGCATCAAGCTGCCTGAGGAGCTCACCGCGCACAAACTAGAACCAAAATGACACTCAGCCCTCTAAGTCCCGTGATCCGGTTGGGCTTGATTTATAGTGAGTTGCAGTCGACGTTTCCTCTTGTTGCAAAATAACTGTAGGTTACGAGTCTGCAGCTCAGTCCTGACCCAAATGTAACACAAATATCTGAGTCTCCAGAAGGCGTAACACTTCAACATTGACTTATCATCATTCTTTCAGCTCCAGCCTCTCTCGGTAACAGTCAGACTGAAGACTGACGATATGCTCAAAAAGAAGTATCTGCCTCGTAGTGCCATGGTACTTCCTCGAATTTTTGCAAGCCTAGTGAAGAATGGAAGTCTGTGGGAGCTCGCTGGTATCCCCTCTCTAACCTTAGCAACTAAAGATTACATCATCCCACCTGTGGAGATAGCTAAGGCGCATAATTCCTACTTTACCACATCCATGGCTATGGGCCCCCTTGCTTTATCTCCATGGATAGGACTCGTCATCGAACATGCAAAATTTAACGCAGAATTTACTCTCAAAGAGGTGACTAACCAGCTTACCCGTGTCCCAAAGTCCTCACTCTTTAACCATGACGTTGTCCCACCAACACTTCTACTTTTGGAGGAACTGATGTCGCGGCCCTGCTATTGAAGGTCTCTACAATCTATCCACCAAGTGTGATATATTTCCGTCTCAGTGGAAGACTAAGATCACCACACCAAATCATAAAATGTGACCGATACATGACCCCTCAAACTTCCACGTCGAAAACCACAATCCACTTGCCCATGGGTTGATGGAATGCCTCATCACACTAAGGAAGTCTGACTTTCTTTTTGTCCCATAACATCATCCATAGTGGGCAGCACGGATTTCCAAAGTCTCCTTCACGCACCACTTGCCAGTACGACTTTTTTAACCTCATAACGGCGGTCACTGATAGCAGTAAATCCATCATCGTTATAAACCTTGATAAGACACGGGCTTTTGATTGCGTTCCTCACTATTTATTACTAACCAAACTCAAAGCTCATGGCTTTTCTGGTCCCCTTTTGTAGTGGCTGACATCATAACTATCAAACCGCTCACAAGTGGTTTCCATTGATGGGCTTTTCTCACGACCTGCTTCAGTCGCCAGTGGGGTTGTACAAGGCAGTGAACTCGGTCCTTTGCTCTTTCTCATTTACATAAATGATATATTTTCCATCTCTCACCGTAGTACCCCATTCCTTTTTGCTGAAGACATTAGGATTTTCTATGAATTTCCTCGTCAACACCTCAGAACTACGCTAGATGAAATTTTTGGTGAACTAAAGCGACTCGGGGACCGGTGCACTTCATGGAGTATGAACCTCTCAACCTCTTAAAGCTGCTACACGTTCTTCAGTTGTCGAGTGCCCCCCGGAACCCTACTTCACCAGGACCTACCTATTTAGTACAGCTTTTTAGTTTGAGACCCTGGTCATCATTAATGTTTTAGCTTTGGGTTTTCTGAATATGTTCCACTCCAGGTTGCCAAGACGGGAGAAACCACTGGTCTCATCCCCAGAACTTTTCATCTAAACGGTTGCAAGCTGCTCACTTTCAAGTCCCGCCAGGCCTCTCTTTGAATACTGTCCCATTATCTTCACCACTATGACGAAATCCAACCGAGTTCCTCTGGAGTCCGTGCAACGCCGATTTACCGAAAACTTAGTGAAATTTTCCTCCAGTCTGTGTTACAAGGATCGGTGCATCCCACTCAGTTTTGACCTTTTATGGCTGCTTCGCATGGGGCCCAACTTAGGCTTCTTATTGAAGCTATATCATCACATGGCCTGCTCAAGTATTGAAGTCATTGGTCTACCTCCCTCCACAAACTGTGTTCTGCGCCATCGATCACTGCAGTTCTCTATTCGTAGATCAAAATTAGCTTTGATATCTGACTTCGTGATTATAAAATATTCAGAGTTATGGAATAAACTCCCGATAAAATTCCGCGAGAGTCTCTCTCAGTAATTTTTATTACCATTCTTACGGCCAAAGAAGTCAAATCGTGAAACACAAACAATCGTTTATATAGGCTCTTTCCCAGACTGTGCGGAGCCAACATTGCTCCTGCGGCTTCTTTATTGCTTCGACTACGTTTTGGCCGGTTGCTCGCGGCCGATATCGCCCTGCTGCCGGGCATCATTTCCATTCGGTTGGGCCAATTTCCTCAGTTGACTGCTTGATGGGCAGTCACCCCCCATATGGGCTATCTTTCTGTTTGACGGAGATCCCGCTGTTTTCCCCCTGCTAGTCCGTACGCCCCCTCTTGTCTGCTTTGGTGAGCCTCCCACATATTCCCTTCCGTTCCTTTGTCTACGGCCCTGGTTGGTTCGTCCGTTTGCCTTTGTACTCACGCCGACTTGTCTTGGCATTCCCCTTTACAATAATACGACCGATGAAAACACTCAGACTCTGTGTGCTCTGTGGATATACCAGCTTTTGCTTGTGTTCTAAGAATAAAACCAGAAATGGTGTGATAGCTTGTGTTCATCACAGTAGGGACACAATGCCAGAGGAAAACGGGAAAATCCTCAGTTTTTTGTATCGAATCAGATAGGCTGCCCCAGACATCTCGCCGATGACGGAATGCAAAGAGCCGAACAGTAACTGGGCGGAGCACAGCGGAGCCACCGCAAAATTTTAGAGGGTACTCGTGGACTAATCGGAGCTATGGAACCTATGCCAACATGTCAACGGACCTACCAGACATGTCATAGGTCAAAAACCATCCCCTTCAGACCTCATCTTCACCACCAGCAAGTACGACATCGGTGGAATATAATCCAGGCAAAGCTGAGGAAAGGCTATCACTGAGAGCTCACCTTCCGGATGGAGACCCTAAGACACCCAAATGCAGGGGAATCTACGGAAATTTTGGAAGAATAGTTAAACCAGCTCTCTATCAGAGAGCCGCAGAGATGAACTGGCTGCCACGTAGCAGATACCCGGTACTAGGGGAGATAGGAAATCATCAAATGCCGTTTACTAGTGCCTACCGACAAATATGGCCCTGTCAAAAGCTTGTAGCACCATAATAAGCTCCTCTAGTGGACACCTGCGACTGAAGGGCCTTAACAACTTTGAAAACTTTGCTGGCAGAGTTACCTAAAGTTTTTCATTCACAAATGACGGCAGGAATACAAAACAAGCAGAACATTGCCGTTAATATTCAAAGCTTAGCGAAATACAAATCTGAACTAAACCTAGCCCCAAAAGTAAGGCCCAACCCGAAGAGGCTCTTCATCTTATTGAATCTCTGGCCATCCTCAGGGAAAGGTTTGGGGGAATATAGCTTGAGGGTGACAGAACAGCTAGGAGCAACAGTAAAAAATAAACATTCTACTGGACGTTTTCCAGAGTGTATACCGGACAGACAGTGGCACGAAATCCGAGCTTCCCTCTCAGCATATCCTTCAACTAGATGACGTGGAGGTCATCCCAGAGGCAGTATCAAAGATTCTGCAGGAATAAACCGACACAAAACAGAAGGGTCAAGTAAAATTCATCCAACTAGGGCGGAACTCCCAGCGAAAGTAACCTGTCACCTGATCAAAATGTTGTTCTTCGCCTCTATCCACGGAGCAAGGTCTCCACAGCCTGGAGAAAAGCCTTCGCTGTAGCTATCCACAAAAATGGCCCCTGATCAGACGCAAAACGTAAAGGCCAATCAGCCCTACCAGTATGATAAGTAGGTGCATGAAAAGGCCGAATAGGGACCACATTGTTGCACATGTCACCGAAAGATGCATGCTAAATGGTGCACAACTTGGTTTTGTGAAAGGCCTTTCCAGCTTTAAACGTAATATGTATCCCAGAGGACAACTCCGGCCATCTTGAGGAAGGACTAGATTTCCAAGTCTGCCGCTTGGACTTCAGCAAAGCTTCCGATGCTGTAAACCATAGACTGTTAGCAGCGAAAACTTCAGGCCTTATTCTTGGTGGCCCACCGAAAACTTAAATCCTTGACCTCTCTGAAGGCGAAAAACTTCTGGGTTTAAGTTGGTGGCGACCCATGCAGCTAGGGAGAGGTGGTCAATGGAGTTCCATGGGAATACCTTTCAGCCCCATTACTGTTTCTGCTGTTTATTAGCAGCCCCAAAAACCTTATAAAGAATCCGTGCCTAATGTTCGTGGAAGATGTCTAATTGAGGGGGAACAGAAATAGACGCTACGTGGCGGCTGATACTCAAGCAGTGTTACATGAGACATGGAAATGGGACCTCCCACTAAATGTATAAAAGTACCAACTACCGACAGACTTCTTGGTCCGGCTTTCAACTGACACCCTCAATGTTCACTAGAGATTAAGCAAACAAGATGGTGCGTGATTTGCGGGCAAGTATCACCCTTGCTTTCACACCACCTGCCCTGTGTCTGAATGCAACGGGAGCCGAGCACAGAAAACCCTCAAACTCAGGCGAGCTCTGACTCCACCAAACCCCAATCTTTTTGCCATTATACCAAGCGTTGATTCGACCCCATACGGAGCAATATCTTCAAGCTTGGTCACCGTATCCACAGAGGGGCATAAACTGCATAGAAAGAGAGCAACGGATTGCCAGCAAAGTGGTAGAGGGCCAAAGGCACAATTCGTGTGAAGAAAGTTTGGTCTACCCCTGTTTATTCTCCGTGGAAAGGAGAGGGTTGAGGGGCAACCTATATGAAACTTTTGGGTGTGTGAAGGGTACCAATGCGGCCAGTCCCCTCACAATTATCCACTCGGCCCCCGCCGAAAGCCTGATAAGTCGTGAACTTAAACTAAAAAGGATCTGGACTATATGTACGATCAAAACTCGTCACGAATCGGGTGATAAACTCCCGGAACAACCTGCCGCCGGCAACCATCTCCTGTAATGCTATCCCTGACTCCAAGAGCGGGCTTGACCACGCGTGGCCAGAACTGTTCCCAAAATATCAATAAACCGGGCACTTAGGCTGCTAATGCTGGTTTAGTATTGATGATGTTGAGTTCTAGTTTCCTCTCTCGCCTTCGGCGAAATTACTCAAAAATTCAATCCTTGTTATGTCCCTCATCCCGATTCACCTCTACAACTTTAAACCCCCATTTCTTCACTTTGGACGACACCACTATGAATTCACAACACCCATGGTCACACAGAACCAAACTTTTCACGGCACTTGGGGCATGATTCTACGGGATGAAACTAGTACCATATGTCCACCATAAGACATGGAGGTAATACCATTGTTGCCAAAAGTCACAAAAAAGGAGTAATGGCCACTGACCTGGAGTGAGGTTCCTAAAAAACCAAAAAAAGGCTGATTTATAGTACTGTTCCATTTACCTCTATATATATACGGTATAAATGCTCTACAAAATAAAGGTGTCTATGAGCTCCAACCGCGAAGGCGGACAAAAAATAAGGTACGAAAATGAACGGCCGAAAACTATATAGTTTAAAAGAGTCTCGGGGGTCATTAAGGGAACGAAGCGCCTGAACCACGAAGGAAAGTAATAGTAAACAGGGAAGTAAGAAAAACTGGAGTCAGCTCTTGGGTAAGGGGTTCAGGGACACATGCTATAAAGTCCAGCCACCGGAACGTTCGAGCGACGAACAGCGACCAATTTCGACACAATTCAAAACAAAGTCGATTCCAAATAGCTACCGTACTATATACAACAATTAATTAATTTTGCAATAATCAAACCTCAGCAGTGTTCCTTCTGGGCCCTTTCGCTCCAAATTGGACAACAAATCAACAACTGCAGCTGGGTTACAGCAAATGGTTAGATACAGAAGATGAGATTACCAAATACAGTCACAACGAAGTTCAAGCTGAGCGACTGTCGCTCGAGGCAAAGGTAGGAGTCCGGTTTGTGACGAAGGTTTACAGAAATAAAACAAACAATCGTAATTCCAGCAAAGATAGTTCATAGGAATGATAAATGCTGTTTGTAACATGGATGCTAATGCATGGAACGGGGTTTCCTGAACTCCTTTACACAGGCCTCCCAGCCATCTCACTGCACACCGGCACACCACCACATCAAACTCACAAACACCCAACGTACCACGGGTTATCATCCTGGTTGGGTTCGCAATAAATATGTGACAACGGTTGATTTTTATGTCCAATTCAACCAAACTGTCCGGTTTCATAGTAGTTTCCACTACTGTTTCACCTTCTACTCAAATGCCGGATGGTTTTTGTGCTTGTTTCTTCTCTTTCCTTTCTACTTCCTACTCCAGTTTTCTCACTCACTTTCACCACCTCAACGATCCTTCTTGTGAAAGGACCGGGCAACTATAAAATCTCGAGTATCACCCACTCGAAAGCCATCACCGCAGCCTTGAAAGGGAACAAAATAGAAGAAGCAACAAGACGCCCAACAAACCGTCTGCCCCGATATCTGTCATCACCCCGTGCTATAACACGGGGCTCGTCCTCCTCCCCTTTTAGGCCAATCTTTATCTGCATTGATCTGATCCTGAACGATGTCAGATTCCCCTACCATTGATGTATCCGCTTCCTTAGACGAGGCTACTTTCCCCATGAGGCGAGGTAATTCCACTCCTGTGGCCAAAGTCTCATCCCTCAATCCGGAGAAGACAGTCCTTCATATTGCACTGTCAACGGATGTACTGAGGCGTGCAGTCCAAAGTCAGGCTGCAGAGATAGTTGAGCTAGGGGCCACCGCCCTCACCTTTAGGGGTGGGTTAACCGGCCTAAGGAGCTTGATCATCAAATCCCTCGCAGTATCCCAGGCAGCCGATCAGGTGTGTAGAGTATCTGAGAAGCAAATTCTTGATGTTGCCAAGGTTTTGCGAGACACCAGGCCATGTTCCAAACCAGTCATTCTTTGGAGTCGCTTTCACGACCCGGATCGCCCTCGTGACACCTACGCCTAGGTGTGCAACCGCTTTAAGCTCCCTCGCCCATTTGAAAGTCGGTCCTCTTGGCTGACAACCAAAGGCACCAACCGGGTACGCGGCTTTTTATTTGAAGTGGTCTCCACAGAGGCGGCCAAAAGAACTTTTTTTGCCGCAAAGCTCAAGGAGGAAATAGAAGGGCTCAGGGGAGTATCCATAGACAAGCCGCTTCACCTAAGGCTCCGCAGTTTGAAGGCCAAGCCAGCAACCAAAAATAAGCCAATTCCAATCTCAGAGCGCTGCCTGTCGTCCAGGTAACTTGCCTCGAGGATCAACCCCATGTCCACAGTCATTTGCTTCTCCACTCACTCAATCTCCCGCCGCGGAAAGAACCCTCAGTAGTAAACCTACTTCTGCATAACACCTGACGCCTACGAAAAGTATCCCAGATACTTACATTGCTAATAAGACCGTATAACGAGCCAGACTCACCCATCCTCTAGCCCACACACAAACCTGCAACCTGCTTCTGCTGAAGACTGCAGTGAGGAGGTTACCGTACCGGAAAAGGTCTCTGGTGCGGCCTTGCATAACAGGATCACGAACAATATGACTCAGAGTAATGAATCACGTAGAGGTGAAAAAGGTAGGCCACAAAGGGCAGCTCATCCTTTTCGGATACTGAAGAATGTAGACCCTCCTCCTGGTACGATAACTTCCAGGTTACCAGGAGTCATAACTTACCAGTCCCCCCAAAGGTTTGTTTACCCTCTGGCCCCCAGATATTCTCAGCTCCCGACTCCTTCAGAACCTTATTTCCACCCCCAACTCTCCCTCTTTCCCTTTTCTCTAACCCAAAATCAGTATTCTCTGTCGATTCCGCAACAGCTGCCGAGCGTGTGCTCAAGTGTTTTTAGAGCAATTTGTTGAATGTGCTGAGCAAGATGCTGGAGTTTCGACCGCTTGCTGTGGATAAAAAGCCTCAGATCACAGCCCTCACAGAAACCTGGCCCAACCCTGATATACTTGATGCCGGAATATCCATTCCGGGATACTTCACAATAGGCGGGACTCCATCTGAGATCTTACTGGGGGGTTACTATATACTACGATAAATCCGTTCCTCCTCTCACTATGATAACAACTCCTACCTTTTTCATGTATTGGTTTTTGTGGGTTTTTCACATTCTCCCGGACAGACACCCTACTGCTTGGTGTGGTCTACCCCGCCCTGCAAACAATTCAACCGATAGCCAGGGTCTCACGGACTTACTAGACTCCTTGGAAAGCCACACAATCTTCACCCATCTATTGGTGGTTGGTGATTTCAACGCAGCCAGTATCGACTGGCATAGAGCTGATGCCCCTGATGCCACCCTTGGCGAACCCTTCGCGGACATGGTGCTCAAGAACTCGTTGGTACAGTACTTAAAACATCCGACAGATATCGCACAGGATACTCCCCATCCATACCAGACATTATCCTCGCCATTGGATGGTTGCCAGTAGACGTGGTGCACCACTTGCCACCCCTAGGTAAAAGTAATCACATTCTCCTCGGTTCGATTGAATTGTAAAGTGACCCCCTCTTCCCTCATAAATCAAAATTTTGAAATCCTTTAAAAGGACCAATTTTGACTAAGTGTGCTTTTATCCGCTTCCAGCTAAACCCAGCTCACCTAGGTAGCTCTGCTGATGAGACGGCAGAGAATCTCAGAGAGTTGATTTCTTGAGCTGACAGGCGATCCGTGTCCAGGATACGTCTTTCACAGGCCGGTAAGCAGCCCCTTCCTCGCCCCATTAGGGGCATTCTAGGCAAACGCGCACTCCTCTTTCCTAGATATCAGGCCACAGGTCGGGCCCGCGATGCAGAACGCTTCCGGATTATCCGTAACAAATGCAAAGAAAAGATAAGGTCTTATCAAAATGCGGTCAGAAGATCTGTACTTGCTAGAGCCCGGATCAATAAGGCATTTTTATTTCGGTACGTGTCGTCTACGGGGCGCAGCTCTGACGCCACTCGCTCTCAGAGATCAAGCCGGATCCCCAGTTACCTCCTCCATCCAAGTAGATGAGGCCTTCGGCTCCCACTCTGGTACACCTTTTGGCTCCGTGCCGATATCATCCCACCCCGCCATGCACCCGATATCCTTGGTCACTACCATTAGCCGCACCACTATTCCCATGGATACAGTTGCAAAAGGTTTCCGTCAGCTCATCCAATATTGCTCAGTGAGCCATGACTTGATCCACCCCCACAATCTCAAAAAGATGGCGGACACATGGGCTGCTCCTCACACGTGGCTTTTGAGCCATGTAATGACCATGGAGTTTTCCGCAGCATCTGGAAAAAGAAATTATTTCACCCATTTTTAAGAAGGGTAGTAGACATTTTGCCTCTAGTTACAGGCCCCGTATGTCTAATCAGCAAAATTTTCGGGCGAATTCTCAGGAGTCCCATTCTTTCCTATCTGCGTAGAAGTAGGATCCTCTCCCTGTCCCAACATGGATTTCTCCCTGGCAGAATATGCGTCAACAATATGCTTACTGCTATGGATAGTCTGACAAAAGCCTGCGATGACGGTCAGCTCTCACACGCTGTGTGACACACGTTTGAGCAATGCTTGGCCAAATTCGCAATGGATCCCGAAATCAGAAGGCGATTATCCGTGATATTCTCTGATGCTAGATTATTGAATAAACAATGACACCAAACAGGCACAAACTTCAAATATGAGATCACAGGGACTCAACAAAGGAGAAACCGTGTTGCGGCCTGCGAGCGAGGAGCACGTGCGTCACTCAGGTCCAGAACGAGGATGTGTCAAATTAGCGCTGTGGGCGCGAACAAACAGAAATTGGTCCACAAAAACAAACAGTGCATAAATACATGTCAGTAGTGTAGGCAAGTAAGTGATGTTAAGGAAAACATGGAACTGCAACTGTTTCAGGGGGGGGGGGGGTTCACGACGGCTCGTTACACTCTGTATTCATCGATTTTTCTAAGGCCTTCGACAAGGTCCCGCTTGCCCCTCTTCTTCGCAGGCTGCAAACATACGGAATAGAAGGCTCCATGTTGGATATCCTCCGCAGCTTCCATATCAACAGCACCTTTGTGGTTAGGGTGGGGAATTTTTTTGATCTACATGCACGACCTTCCGACGTCCCTTCTTGTGAACATTGTAATGTATGCAGACAATGTAAACCTCTGGAGTTCAAGCGTTGAAAACCTGCAAGTTGCAGTTGATGAGACTAAAAGCTAGTCCGAGGATTGGAGCCTCCCAGTTAATGGTGTCATGTTTTTCGGCGGGGAGACTGGCCACACTTTCCCCGCTAACGGAGCAACCATACTGCCGAGGGTTGACCGACACAAGGTGCGCGGTTTCTGGCTAGAACGCAACCTGTCCTTCTTTCACCATCACCCACTCGTGAGCAAGTCTGCCTTCCAAGACTGAATATGATTCGGAGGTCCCTCCCGCGCATCTCTAGGGACCATTTCTTCATAATATTTGGTACGTATATCCGTCCTCTGATAGAGCGCGGTGGTCAGATATTACACTCTGGTCTTGTCCGAGATCATGAGTTCCTGGAAGAGTTGGAGGACTTCCACCAAAGCATTATGGGGCCTGCCCCAACTACCTTATCCCGTCCTCCTCTCATTACTCAAACCCTATCCCATTGACTTAAGACGCCCAAGAGGTGATCTGTTTTTGGTGTTTCATCTTTTTGAGTCGGGTCAGAGGGATCTCTTCTTCTCCCTCTCTCCAGCCTAATCTCTCCGTAGTCACAGCATAAGGGTTTTTAGGCGGAGGCCACGCACTTCTCTTCGGATTAAATTTTTAAGCTACCATCATCAAGAGAAGTTTAGACGTCTACCTAGGTCTCTCCTAGTAATTCCTTGTCCAGAAAAGTAAAAACAGATGTCTTCAATAGCATTTCTATCCCGCTATATGTCCTAGAACAAAACACATCTAGCCCGCTTAAGGGACTGTCCAGGGTGAGACTGCATGATTTTGTGTATATTTCGTTTTTATTGCCCCCCCCCCGCCGGCCCCGCTTCCCTTTACTCTTTTTTCAGCCAGGTTTATCTGACAGAAAATGGAAGATTTCCCCGTGAACCGGGAAAATAGGGCTCAAAATCTTGAGCCCATGTGGCACTTCAAGACTTCCTGACTGGTAAAAGGCCTGCGAACAACCAATAATTGTTCGTACGTATGTACGATGCAGCGTACTTTATTTTGTCATTTATTATTTACGCTGTTGATATAAAAAAAATTTTCATCTACGGAAGCTGAAACCAAACCACACCATGCCCGAAGTAGCAGCTCCTGAGAAGTTTCTCTAACCCCACAGGTACAAGTATCTGAAGGCACTTTAGGTTCGTCCCTACTCTCGTCCTAGAATCCTGTCCTGCCCTGTCCGGAGAATATTTTTATTCTCCTTGTAGTATTGTCGAGCAGTGTTCGGTGTTTTTTAAAGCGATCTCTCCTCGCTTCTAGTCTTTCTTTTTGCTTTTGTTTTTCGTGTTGGCGGGATGTACCTGCTAGTGTCAGAGTGCGTATTTTGTGTTTGGGTGAGAAGCATTTGAGTTGTTTTCGCCCTCTTTTTGGGGGTTTTCGATATGACACGCGTTTCCGACCCGTGTCTCGCACCCAAGTGCGGAAAACTTGTGGTAAATGGTATAGAGTGCGAGATATGCAAAAGATGGGCTCATCCAAGGTGCTCAGGGATAGCAAAGGACACCTATGTCCTTTATAAACAGAACCCGTGTGTTGAATGGGTCCGTGCCCCTTGCAAGGAGGCGGCCAGTCTGGCCTCTAAACTGCATGCCCAAGGGCAGGACCAACGCCCACCAAGTAGTACCTCAGTCGCAAGCCCCGAACCACCGCAAGCAGGTTGCAGGAAGTCGTTTGCGGAAGTAGTATCCACACCCGAGAGGACAATCATCAGAGCAAATGGATCAGTTCCGAGAGCTTGCCAGGCGGTCGTTGCCTCAACTCGTTTGAAGCAGACCGACGAGGGCCAGTGGACTGAGCAGAAGCCGAGAAGGGCAAGGCGGGTCAAAAAGAAGGGCCACTGTAATAAAGCGAAGGATGGGTTGGCTAGGATGGATGACCCTGCCCCTCTGGTATTGGAAAACAAGGTGAAGGATCTGCAGAGGCAGATCTTGTCGATGGGCAGGGTCTCAAGCCGCAGGCTCCTGATCCTAAACCAGGAAGAACCCTTCATAAGGGAATCGAAAGCCAGGAGGGACATAGACAGGAGGAGGGTCTGCGACATACTGCGAATCGCAGGTGTTCCGTACCCTCCTACTCTAAGAAGGGTGCACAGAGTGGGGACATGGAAGTCACCACAAGGGAACAAAGGCGAACTTCTTGCGAGACCAATCCCAGTGGAGCTGGCTGATGAGGCTACCCGGGATAAACTGCTGACGAGGGCAGCAATAGTGGCTCAGATTACCAAGGGCAGATACCAGACTGTGCCGGACGAGCATAGGGTAAGGCCTGGTGGTCTAGCCCCGGGGGGTAACCTTGCTCGACCAGCCAGGGCGCTGGTGAAAATCATAAAAGTTCAGCGGAATGCCTTGCTCGGCTCTCAGGCCCCGACCCCGACAATAGTAAAGAAGTCACGTGAGGGGTCGCAAATAGTTGTAACTGAAGATGCGCTGGCAGACGAGAATTGGCAGTACTGTCCGAAGATAGATGACAGCGCGACCCCTGCCAGTCTGGATGTTGTGGCCACTCTTATAGAGATGGATTTGAGTCGTCGGAAATTCTGGACCATCAGCCGGCTTCATGCACCCCAGTGGGGACACCCGAAGCAAAACCGTGTCATCATCTCAGCCGTTGCGCCTGAGAAACAGTCAGGAGTTAATAACAAGAGACACTTAAGAGACGGAGCAAACGCGGTGGTGTTATATACTAACGCGTGTAGTATTAGAAACAAATGGGCGGAACTCGCCAAAACCGCTGACGAGCAGAAAGCGTCAATAGTTGCCGCCGCGGAAACGTGGCTTTCTGAAGAAGACCATGTGCCAGGCCTAATAGGTAACTGTTTTGCAATCTACAGGCAGGATCGAGAACAGGATCGCCTTGGTGGTGGAGTAGCCATCCTCGTTAGGTCAGGTGCAAACCACCTTGAGTCTCAGACCAAGATGTGCACTCGCGATATCTAGCTATGCGCCGTTACGATCATCCTTCCAGGCAGAAGGGTTGATGTCGTCTGTGTCTACAGGCACCAAGCACTAACCACGAAGAGGACGTTTGTTTGCTGCGGACTTTGACTGAACTAGTTAAGGACGCACAAAAGACCCTCATAGTAGGTGACTTCCATCTCCCGCACATCGGCTGGGTGGCTGGGGTCTGCGTGCCGGGATCGGAGGGGCATACCTACTTAGAATGGCTGCGTGATAACGCGTTGCATCAGCATATTAGGGAGAATACCAGATATAGGACTGGATGCGTTCCATCCTTGCTGGATCTAGCTATAACGAACTTCCCGAACGATGTGTCTGGACCGCATTATTGTGCACCGCTGGGAAGGAGTGACCACGTGTGTGTCAAAATAGTCTTATGCATGCGGCAGCCGAAGTTACCCTCAAGGCCGGTTGGGAATTTCGGTAGTGTGGACATAGAGAGGCCTCGTAGTAGGGCGATGGGTTTGACCTGGGACATGACAGAGGAGGCTACTGTGGAGGAGCTCTGGCAGACCATAAAGGGATTTCTGACTGCCCTACAGGAAGAGTTCGCACCCTTAAAACGAAGGAGTGAGGAGGGCAAACCCATGCGTCTCGACCATGGTCGAGAAATATACCATTATTATTATGTGGTGGAAGGCTGCAATAGCCAAGGCCATCAGACGTAGAAACCGCTCTCGGAACCAGTACAAGTCTTCCGGCAGTCAGCTAGCCTGGAACCGCTATACGAAGCTGGGAAACGAGACTGTAAGCCTTTTGAGAACTTCCAAGCGGGAATTTTAGCTCAAATCGGCCCAGTCTGTAAGACAACAGCCGAAGAAGTTCTACAGCTGTGTACAGTCTAAAGGCTCAACAAGAAATGCCGTAGGTCCGCTATCCACTAGAGACTATGGTATTGTCACTGATGACCAGGGCAAAGCAGACGCCCTGGGGGAATGCTTTGGTGGTGTACATAGAATGGACAGTGGAGTACGAGTAGATCTGACTCTGGTGCATCCTCCTCAGTTAAACGTGCTAGATCTCTCAGAGGAATGCGTACTTAGAAACGTTCAAGGTGATGAAGGGCTTTTCTGGCCTTAGACCAGATAGTCTATTCCAAGTTGCCGTAGACTCCTGAACAAGGGGATATGAAAAGAAGCTGATGAAAGCCCGATCTAGGTTGATGGCTAAATCGCACTTCTTCAGCAACAGGGTTGTGAACAGTTGGGAGGGTCTGCCTGGTGGAATGGTAGATCTGCGGACCGTCCAATCCTTCAAAGGTGCCCTAGATCACAAGTGGTACGAGATCTTCCCTTGTAGAGAGCCTTGAGTATATCAACTAGATGGATGACGGGTAGCACTGTGGTCCTTCTGGATGAACTCTCACGATGCATAATGTCTCTCGCAGTTGATGTGCGATGAGGTTTTCCGTTTCCCTCTCATTTTTAGCGGGGATTCGACGAAATACAATCGGCAGTGGTCGGTGCATAACTGGTGTGCATACCATTGAAGGAATTCTGGACGCTCGATTGGCCGTGGCCATTACCTGTCCTGTGCAAACTGAACTGAACTGAACTGAACTGACCTGAACCTGACCTAGAGCTGTGCGATTACGGGGTATGTGCATAAGCGCAGTAATCTGTTACGAGGGCTGTGGGTCGCCGTAGTTATTTCTGAAATCCAGTGCGGCGCTCTACGCTTCTGCATAGCAGTGGTACGCGATAGCAGTTTTTGCAGCTGACTCTTACTATCGATTCTTTTTTTTCCTCGTGTCTGTAGTATGTGTTCCCTTTATGCGCGGATTTTTGCGTTTGAAGACTTCCCGCTGCATTTTACCAGAAGACTGAAGACTGAATAATGTGTTCAAGATTTTTGATTGATTGGTACACCGGCGTGCTTTTCCCACGGGTAGCGTTGTCATATAAGTGAATCCGGTTTGTCTCCGACTAACTTAGCGTAAATAACAATCTCAACAAATGCATTTGTTGAGCATGGGGATTGTTATGTATGCGTAAAAACAGCTCAGAAACCGACTGGTTTTCGACCGAAATGCGCTGTTGCTGTGATCGGTTTATGGGTAGTTTATAGTCGGGTAATACTGATTGTGCAAATTGCGGGCCAAGTGACGAAAATGAATGCAGTATATACTCCATTCATTTTCGTCACTTTCGTTACGTTTTGCGATGCTCACTTTCATCTGTCGGACTACCCAATCGTTATTATCCTTACACTTTTTACAGTGCATAAAATAAAACGATCGTCAACTTGGCAATCAAAGACATTTTAATGTGCTCAAATCAAAATATTGCTCGTCAGAATGTTCGCAGTGTCCGGTCGTCGATTTACTTCGCATCAATTCATTTTAACTTGCTGAAGAACTTCTGTTAAACAAACCGGTCAAAAACCGATGCTAAGAACGAGCGATGTGTTAAAAAGCTTGGCCTATGAAAAAATATTCAGGATGTTTGCGAACATTATCATGGAGCTGATAAAAACTCAAGCGGCACGTTTCGAAACAATTTATTTTTCTATATTACATTCTTGTGCATGAGTACAGAGTAGGGGATATATGCTCCATAACCACGATGGTCCACTGCACCATTTGGGATAACCGGCAACCAAACCCCGAAGCTAGGAGCGGAGAACCGCATAAGGTCCCAATAGGCCAGGTGTAGCAACAAGCCGGACGACATATACAGTTTTAAGTTGTGGATTTTCGTCGTGTCGAACCATTAGGCATCTTCGTCTGTTTCGAACCAGATTTTACTCGGTTTTTAAGTATCAGTTTTTATTGTAGTATTTTTTTTTTGTTTCCGTTAATCTCCAATCTTCAAAATTAGAGGCAGTGGGACAGTCTCCCGAATGAGTCTCGTCATCTCAATGCTGGGGCAATAACTTGGGTGTGCCTGTCCTCCCACCACATTAAGTGTCTTACCCCTACTCGTAGAATGCATGGGCAAAGCCAGTAGGGAGTCGCATACGACGTGTGTCAACGATTAACCCATGAAAAGCACTTGGAAAACGCGGAGGAGCACTGCTCGACGTATTGCCAATCAGCCTTACTTGATTGAGTGCGCACGCATTTTATGGTCACCGCCAAGCAAGCCTTCCAGTCCTCTGTTATAAGAGAAATAACAGAACGGAAAAGTGTTTTGAAACCAAAGGGAGCTTTAACTCTATGGACGAGAAGGAACGTACGAGTTTAGAACGTTCTAAACTTTCCTGAGCGATTGTATCAGTGATAAACAGAAAAAAGGCAAGAGGGACCCAGGCAAAGGGAATCACAAGTAAACCCAGCGTAGTGGATTCGCTGTCCTTAAGGCCAGAGCTGAACGGTGCGCCACCAAATAAAATCAAGGCCACTAATGAACTGCAGACCGATGATGTCGTCAGGGACACAGTACGGCCTGATTAGAAAGGTCTAGAACACCGAATAGAGGGACTAAAAAGAGAACTGCAGAAGATGGGGACTGAAGATTCCGTAGTGTTTTCATACTGAATCGCGAGGAGCCCACCATCAGGGAATCCAAACTGAAGCGGTATTTGGCTAACAGGAGGGTTGCTAACTCACCGAAGGTAGTAGGCATTAGCCAAAAAGTGGGAATCAAAATGGTTCGTAGTTTCATTTCAGTTCATTCAACCAATAACGTCTCACTTCTGTGCTCTGGTTTCGATTGCTACCTTCCGGCGTCGCCCAATAGAGGGCAAAGAAATAGAAGCATAGTGATAAAGATCCATCACGACGAGACTGCACCTTGACGTGGTGTGATGGCTTGCGCGCCTCTATGACCCAAAGAGCTATACAGGATGGCTTCCTTAAGCCGGAGATGCAATCATACCTGACAGGTCAATGGGTAGAGGTCAGACGAAGTCCAGTCTCCTGGTCCTCCGGGTTGGGGGTTGATTTGAGCTGGCAACTCAGTCGGAAAAACCAGTGGAAGAATAATTGATCCAAGCAAATGGGCTTCCACTAAGCCATCCCGCTGCCTTGCGGATAGGTTCTTGTCAGAACTAAAGGCTTTGGATGAGGACCCTAATCGTTCTCCTGCTTTGTGGCTGGACACCCTAGCAGTACCCGTCCAACATCTCCCATGAACTGCACGACTACAAAGAATTCCATACTGCATCGGTCGTCGCGCAGGCTAATCAGGACCGCGCTGCCCATTGCATCGAGCGGGGTGGGTAGTGATAAGTGTGCTACTGCTCAGAGTTCCCTCTCTGTTATTCAGCCTTTGTCTTCTGTCCCTAACCATCCCTCTTTGCCCCATCTATCCACCCATAATGCTCCCATTGACAACACGGTCGATACTCGCAACGATTCACTGTCAAATAGTGTCGGGAATAATCCTCTGACTGGTAACTCACATTTTCTCAAGCCCCGTCAGCCTCTGAATCTCGGCTCCTTCAACGTGCGTACACTCATGCAGGCCGGTCAGCAGGCGTGCCTAGCCCTCACAATGAACTCTCTGAAGATTGATGTCTGCTGCTTACTCGAAACGCGTATCCAGGATTCGAGCAATGTAATTCAGCTAACTGCTCCAGGTATCTCATCGAGGTATATTCTGCTCACCTCAGGAGACGAAGCAGCTAGAGCTGTGGGTCAACGTGGTGTAGGAATTGTCTTGACTGACAAGGCTGAGGCTGCCCTATTAGACTGGATCCCTGTTAACAGTCGTTTATGTGTTGTGAGACTCCAAGGGTCAGTCGGCGTTCGAAAGGATAGTTGTGTTAAACGCAATTTGTTCGTGATCTCGGCGTACGCCCCAACGGACTGCAGCTCAGACGCGCAGAAAGATAAGTTCTATGATGAACTCATCACCCTCGTTCGCAGCAGCAAAGGTTCCGACATTGTAGTGCTAGCTGGTGACTTCAATGCACAAGTTGGCAAACTCAGTGTGTCAGAAGCCTGTTTAGGTGGGCGTTGTGCTTTACCCGCTGAGCGCACAGATAACGGAGATAGGCTTCTCCAATTTTGTGCAGACAATCGATTGTTCTTGTCTAGCACAAATTTCCGACACAGCTCGCGTCGCACAGCGACATGGCGCTCTAACTCTACAGGTACTTTTAGTCAAATTGACCATATCGCCGTAAGCTACCGATGGCGCAGTTCTGTTCAGAACTGTAGATCTTACTGGTCCACGTACGTAGAGTCGGACCATGCCTTAGTTTTAATGCGATTATCTCTCCAGCTCCATGGCCATCGTCGCAAACCGCAAACCCGATTAGCCGTGCAACGTTTGTGTGATCCAGACGTTTGCACCCGTTATGAGCAGAAGTTAGCACATGAGCTAGGATCCACGGAGAACAGTAATGTAGATGAGCATTGGTCTCATATCAAACAGGCGATGCACGTTGCAGCAGGTTTTGCCTGTGGTCCTGGATCCGTTGTCCATCAAAGACACTGGATCTCGCAAGAGTCGCTGAGTATAATGGAGCAAAAGCGTCAGCTTTCGAACCGTAAGGAGATGAATAAGATGCGGAGAAAGCTGCAAAGACAAGTTACGCGAAGCCTTAAGAAGGATCGCGAAAATTGGTGGGTCAATGTAGCCGAAGAAATGGAAGTGGCAGCTGCTTCAGGTAACAGTCAAAGACTGTTCAAACTTATTCGTGACACCAGTGGACGGCGAACTCAGGTCAGTGAAGCGATTTGCAATAGGAATGGAGAACCAATCCATAACAAACAGCAAAGGCTTGACCGATGGGCCGAGTACTTCAAGGAACAGTTTAGCTGGCCGCACGCTAGTGTAGTTACTCCCGTGTCAACAACTGTGACTCCTTGGGTGGTATCACTTGAGCCCCCATCAGAAGTAGAAGTAGAGTGATGTATTCGATTACTAAGGCGGGGGAAAGCGGCAGGTCCCGACGAACTTCCCCCAGTTCTTTTCAAACTGGGTGGTGAGGCGTTGATAAAATCACTAACCGCCTTGCTCCGTGACATTTGGAAGGAGAAGCGTATTCCGTTAATATGGAGCGAGTCATTGATTGTTCCCATCTTCAAGAAGGGAATACGCAATGACTGCAGTAATCATCGTGGGATTAGCTTAATCCCGATAGTCACCAAAGTATTAGCTTCGATTTTGCTGCACCGTCTCACACCGGCTCGCGAGAGAAATGTCCGCGAACAGCAGGCTGGATTCCGCCCAGGTCGAGGATGCATCGACCAGATTTTTACTCTTCGCCGACTTCTTGAAACGCGTCACACGCACCGCCGACCAACAATAATGCTTTTCTTAGACCTGAAAGGCGCCTTCGATTCAGTTGATCGAACATCGCTTTTCAGTACTCTTCATCGAAAAGGTATGCCCCAGAAGTTCGTGAACCTAATGAGATCATTGTATTCTCATACTTCTGGCCGCGTAAGGGTTTACGGCGAACTACCCGGTCGGTTCGAAACGACCAGTGGTGTTCGGCAGGGATGTCTTTTGTCTCCATTCCTTTTTAACTTCGTCATGGACGAAATAATGGAGAGTGCGCTGAAAAATCTTCAGGATGTAGGGGTCGAACTAGGAGATAGTGAAAAGCTATGTGACTTAGATTACGCAGACGACGTTGTCTGCTTGTTCGAATCCACGGAACATGCTCAGCGTGCACTAGATAATCTCGCAAGAGCTGTAGCTCCATTCGGCATGCGCTTTGCACCTTCAAAGTGCAAGGTGATGTTACAAGACTGGACGTCAACAATTCCGAGCTTGATGCTCGATGGGGAGGTGCTGTCAGTTGTCGACCACTTCACCTACCTCGGCAGCAGCGTGACGACGGATGGGAGCATAGTAGTAGAGGTGAGCACGCGTATATCCAAGGCTCGAGTGGCGTACGCTGGACTGAAGCACTTGTGGCGCCGATTCGATATTTCACTGAAGTTGAAAGGTCGTGTATACTGTGCCACTGTGCGTTCAGTTTTGTTGTATGGTTGCAAAACTTGGAGTCTGCGTGCTGAAGATATTCGTCGTCTTGAGGTTTTCGACCATCGATGTTTACGTAGTATCGCTAGGATTGGGTGGAATAGCCGAGTAAGCAACGATGAGGTAAGAAAGCGAGTATTGGGTACTAATTCAGAGAACGTTTTGTCACAGCGTATCCAACTTAGTAGACTTCGTTTGTTGGGACACGTGTTACGTATGGCAAACACACGTCTACCGTACCGTGTCCTATTCTCCGCCCCTCCTAGGGAGTGGAAGAAACCACGTGGAAGTCAAGAGATGACGTGGCAGCGAGGAATGAGAAAATGTACAGCAAACTTAGGAAAAGTAGGCGCTTCACGTCTTCGTGGTTGGGGTCGAAAAGATCCGTCTACCAGTTGCCTGGAGACACTGAAGGATATGGCAGCGAACCGCGAACAGTGGCGATCGTGTTGTCACTTTCTATCGAATCAGAATGTTTGATCGGTGTACGTTTGTACAGTTGGACTGTGTATTCCGTGTGTTGGCTACTAGGGCATTCTTTTCTTTTCCCACCCATGTAGGTCCACTCCCTCTCCATCTTGTATATTCATACTTTTTAATTCAACGTGCAACATGGTGAGAAAGGCAGTGGTCAGTGGGGCTTGCCCTACTGTTTAACGCTATACGATGATGATGATGATGATGATGATGATAAAGATCCAAAAAATCGAAGTGCCAAGGGGAACTCAAGACGACAAGGAAAGAGTCCGAATGCAACTACGCCACTGACCACGACACCCAGCTATATCACAATGCACGTTTTTTTGTGGAGAATCCACTTGCATTCTTCACATCGAAAAATCGGACTCCGCGAACCAGCTTTTCGATGTGAAGAATGCAAGTGGATTTTCAAAAAAAAATACAATTCAGGCTCCTCGTGCCAACAATACATTCTCTGAATATCACAATGTCTCCAACCATTTAGTAGGCGGATCACGTGGACTCCAACCTGGAAGTCTAACACGTCCTACTCGGCCAGGTCCACTCGTCAAGGTTTTCATGCCTTTTTGCCATGTCATGGACTGACCACCTCGACCTACCTTCCAATCACCACCTACCTCAGACAACACCGTACGCTGAGGAAGTCTATCGGCGGGCATGCGTAACACATGTCCCAATCACCTTAACCTGTTATGATTCGATACTTGATCAAGAGACTGACCTCTAGTTCCCAACACCTTACGCCGAACCTCAGCATTGCTGATAGAGTGTTCCCGCCATATTCGGGTAATGCTACGGAGACACCGGTGTTCGAACACCGACAGTCTTCACCTGTCTTCTACCGTCAACGGTCATGTTTCTGAACTGTATAAAAGAACGGAACTAGCCACCGCAGTGTACATTCTACCCTTAACGGACAATCGGATGTCACGCCGACGCCACAGATGACGGAGTTTGGCAAAAGCCAAACGCGCCTTCTGTATACGCGATGACACTTCTTCCGTTATCTGTCCACCTGGTGAGATGTAACTGCCCAGGTAACAAAACTTATCCACTTCAGCTAGAGCTTCCCCTGCCAAGAACAGGCTTGGTGTTGAGCCAACCCAGTCCTGCAACAGCATTTTACATTTTTAAGGTTGAAAACGCATTCCAAACATTCCTACACTATTGTTAAGAGTATCTAAGAGAGCTTGCAACTTACCTGGATCTTCATTTAGAAGAACTATATCGTCCGCATATCCCAAGTCAGACAGTTTACTGTGTGAGCAAAGATCGATGCTGCTATTCTCACACGAAGATAGAGCTATCTCAAGAATCAATTCAACTACAAAATTGAAGAGGAAAGTGAAAGAGTGCAACCCTGACGAACATCACTTTCCGTGGTGATTTAGGGGCAAAGGTTGTCGTAAGCACGAACTTGGCTTCGGCTGTTCGCACACAAGCATTGGGAAGGAGAAATAAACTTCTCTGGCACACCCTTCAATGAGAGGCGGTGCCAGAGAACTGTGCGGTCGACTGAGTCGAACTCCGCTTTCAGATCAAGAAAGACAGATTGTGGGCCTACGAAATATGTATCTGTGCTCTAAGGTTTGCCAAAGGGTGAAGATGGGGTCGATACAACCCCGACCAGGTCTGAAACCGGCTTGATTCTCACGCATGTACCTTTCGCGGGCACTGGATGATCGGTTGAGAATAAGATCGGTGAACAGTTTAGTAGCGATACATACCAAGCTAATTCCTCTGTGGTTTTCGCAAGAGGATCTGTCACTTTTATTGTAAATCGGCACAATCACCGATTCCCATCATTCCCTGGGAATCTGCTCACTATTTCAAATAATATGGAGAATTTTTGGTAACTGCGAAACCAAAGCTTCGCCTCCATTCTCGAAAAAAGATGGAGACAACCCATCCAGTCCAGCGGCTTTATACCTTTTCAAGTGACCTATCTCCCGCCTAATCTTCATTTCTGATGGAGGACTGGTATCCACCTGCATTGTCTCGCTGGCAGATATATTTGGAAGGTCCACCGTTGAAGTGGGCCAACCGAATTGTTCCTTGAAGTGCTCTGCCCAGCACTCCATACGACGTCCCTGAGAGTGAATCAGTGAGCCGTCGGATTCCCAAATTAACTCACTTACACCTGGCTTCCGTGGGCCGGTACCTCTAATCAGACGGAAAAGGTCGCGAGCATTGCCAATGAGCGCATCCTTCTCCACTTCCTTACATTTTGCAATCCACCACTGCTCACGGTAATTCATTAGGCTCCTAGTCAGTTGGCGTCTCAGGGACTTACGAACTTCATTGAACGTGGCATCCGGAGAGACGGATGTACGAGCATCCAACAAAGCAACTAATATCGAAGAAATCTATCGTTTGTGATGCCAACTTGAACCAGAGTCCTCTGTGGCATTCGAAGTGGCATACAAAGCTTCGTTGATCTGTTGCCAGCGTTCATTTAGGTTCTGAGCATCTGGCTGCATCGATAACTGTATAGACAGCGCCGTCCGGAAATTGTATTGCTGGTTATTGTCTAAAAGCAACTGCGCGGGACGGGTGGCCTTTCCGTTGGAGCGTGCACGGACGAGACGTGAACAGAAGCGAGCATGTATCAGGGCGTGATCTGAGTCCACGGGTGTAGACCAAAATGAACGACAATCTTCAATTGATCCACGCCAGCAGTGATCAATCACAATATGGTCAATTTGAGTCCAACGTTATGAAGACGAAAGAGGACATCATGTGAGTCTATACCGCTTCTTACGGCAAAAGTTCGTACTTGCCAGAAACAATCTGTGGTCAAAACACAGCTGAACGAGACGATCGCCGTTATTGGTACATTCAGCTGGGATAGCAAATGAGCCTCCAATATGCCTTTGGGAATCTCCCAAAAGGCCAACTTGGGCGTTGAAATCCCCAGCAATGACCACCACGTCCGTTGAACGTGCGCTTCGAAGCAGCTGAGACAGATCCTGATAGAATTCATCCTTGACCTCAGATGAGCTGCAGTCATTCGGCGCATACACAGACACGATGAACAAACATCGGCGCTCCAGTTTGTTGTTGTTGACACAAACAGAACCGTCCAACCGAACTGCACACAAACGACTGTCGATTGGAATACAGTCCAGCAGTGCACGCTCAGCTTTCATGCTTAAAGCAATCTCAACGCCAGCCTGACCACGAGCTCTAGACACCGAATCACTCGACACGCGCAGAGTGAAGTGAGAGACTGAGGTCATATCTAGAGTGCGAAGAGTTATCACAGAAGTGGGGTCTTGTATGCGCGTTTCAGAGACACAGCATGCATCTATTTCAAAAGTGTCAAAAGTCCTAGCGAGGACAGCCTGTTGCCCTATCTGACATAGTGTGCGAACGTTAAAGGCAGCCAAGTGAAGAGAACACTTGGGCTTGAGAAGTGCATCTGGTTTATGTCCAACTCCTGAAATACTGCTTTCATCACAGCGCAACTACCCTTGGCGTTTCGCATCTACCTTAAATTAAAAGAGGAAAAATTGGTAAAGCCAACTACAGGAAAGATGTTAGAGGTTTCTGGACGAGTCATACCTCGCGGTTGGCCATTCAGCCGAAGGGGTTTTCTTTGGGAACCCTAACCGGAGCCTTTGACTCAGAAATCTGACCCACAAGGCAGTGGGATGTTAACCCAGCACTCGAACATGTCCGAAGAACCCGTGAAGGAACTTATTCTTGTCTGTCACGTGAGACCTGATTAATGCATGCGTTTTTTTTTTGTCTTCGTTGGTGCTTTGTTATCAACCTACTTTTCGGATTCAGTCCTCAGCCCCATGCACCAAATGGAGCAAGCGGAACGTGGACGGGGAAGCGTCTTTTGGGCCGGGGGCTATCCAACTTAGGTGGGCGACAGCTGCCCAATGAAGTGCGATGACTTCTCTCACCGTCGAGAGAAACCCGAGGTACTCCACTCCTACGTCCATCTAGTGGAGGTTCTTAGAACGATAAACTGTTTCTCTCCGTGTTTATTAGCTAGAGTGTCTTCTCCAGGGGCATGGTGGTTAGGACCAGGTTCAGGGACTGGACTTCGTCTGGCCTCTACCTATTGACATGTCAGGCACAGGCGCATCTCCGGCTTAAGGAAGTCATTCTGCATAGCTCTTTGGGTCGTGGATGCAATTGAGCCATCTAACCACGCCAAGGTGCAGTCTCGTTATGATGGAATGGTTCATAGAGTTAACTTGTAGATTCAACTGTATGGTCGGTTAAACCTTACCACACAGTGTCCTTACTAAGCACGTCTGCTAGTCGTTCCTACTATGCGTTGACCACCTTTTCGTCACTGTGATGCCCAGCACTACACCACCACGACCATCAGAACAGTGTTTCTGACCATCCGTGAGAAGAACACTGTCAATGGGAAGTGATTAGAATATATTGCGAGAGCGTGCGTTTAGCGTGCACGTGCAACGCTAAAATGACCACCACGCCTGACAGCAAGCGTCCAGTTAAACAGTGATGTGCTGAACCAACGAACGAAGTTGAATATCGCCACACAACCGCGGCCGGGTGCACAAGCAGAACCAGCAAAACCAATCCTGGTTGGGTTAGTGAACACGAACGTCAGGGATCAGCTGTTAGCAACAGCGGGGAAGTTTTTCATCGCACAGTAAGAAGATACCGAATTGTGCCTGATATCTCAAAAATGGGCATGAGTGTACAAGGCAATGCCAATATGGGAAGAAGGCACGCAAAACCAGCGGCTCAACCCAGTGGTCCGCTAGAAGTAGCCTTGGCCATGAGAACAGAGCCCTATGACCGTCGTGACCCATTTCCCAAGGACTGTCAAGCGATGGTTATAATTCGAGACAAACTAGATGAGACATCAGAAGTCTTTTCACTGGGAGAAAAAAGTTTTCATAGACTGCTTCCGATAAGGTCTCCCAGGTAGACAGCAAAGTGTAATGACACTATTGCTGGCCAGATATACTCAAAATATCGAACTGGTGGGCCAAACAACCACACAAGCAAACCAGAACATTACAACGTCGAATGTACTAGAATCGAAAAACGTAGCAACCACTCGGATACTCCACCCGCGGTGAGACACCAGCTAAAGGAGACCGAGGAAGTGTCAACTAGGAGGGCCACCGTAGTGTTATGTACCAGTGCCTGCAGCATTACAAACAAATGGGTTGAAGTAGTCACTAGAGCCGCTCACTGCAATGCTGAAATATGTCGGTGTCAGAGACCTGATTGCCCTAAAACGGCCAAGACCAAGACCACTATCTTTTCTGTCGACAGAACAGGGCAATGATGTAGCAGGTGGTGAAGTAGTCCTCCTCATCAGAGAAGGACTGTTGCACATGGAGTGAGAGGTTAGCTGTACAACAAGCACTCAAATATGCGCTATGATCGTAAAAACGTAAACCAGAAAAGCAGCTGTTGCATACATATGTAGGAGTCCGATCTCGACCTTGGAAGAAGACCGAAGACTGACAAGTGCACCAGAGCAGCTCGAGGCATCGGCATATGCAGTTCTGGTAGCTGGAGATTTTAACCTGCTGCTTGTGGATTGGACAACAGGTAGCTGTATCTCAAGCAATGCAGGGGAAAACTTCCTTGACTGGGTTCCGGTTCAGCATATCATAGGGCACACAGGATACAGATCAAAGCATCACCCTCCACTCCTAGACCTACTGATCGCAAGGCATGAGAATGACATAGATGGGTCAGGTTTGCGGCCACCTTTGAAAAAAGTGATCATGCCACAGTCAAATATGCCTTCTGTCTCAGACACGAAAGCGGCGAGAAAACTATCCAGAAATTTTAGGTTAAACATCTTTAAACTCAGAACTGGGGCGGCAGAACTAGACTAAGGAATAGAGGATGAAGGAACTGGGAAGAGGAAACGTGGCAGGGGACTAAGGGAAACCTCGAGCTTAAGAACAGTTTTGCCCTGCTTCAAGAAAGTAAGCGTAGAGGCCAACCCGCTTGGTGGACACCGTCAGTCTGACGAGCGGGCAAAGAGAACGATGAACACTGACAAATCTTCAAAACTGCTAGTGGTTAAAAAGCCTGGCTGTAGTGCAAGGGGTAGAAACTCAGCTGTGCAAACCTAGCAAAGCGCTAAGAAAACCTTTGAGATAGCACTGGCCAGATAAGCTAAACGAAACCCGAAGAGGTTCTACTGATACATGTAATCGACGACCTTGCTTAGGAATGGAGTGACGCCTCCAGTTTTGAGGGATAGGAAGGAAATATGCGATGGCGATGAAAGCCGAGTGAATACCTTGGGTCCGTATTTTGAGAGTGTACACAGACGTGACAAAAGACGAGTATCGACCCAAACACTAGTGTGTGCACCCACCGTTTCACACTTGCAAACAACGGAAGAAAAGACAAAGAAATTCCTGGAAGGATTACATTTTAGTGGGTCGGCGGAACCCAGCCATTACTAAACCATCGGCTGCTGTGATTAGTTGATATGTTTGTCGTTTCCATTGTATCGCATTTAACCAAGGGGTGCTACCGTTGAACTGGAAGTTAGTGGAGGTTGTGGCTATCCATAAGAAAGGATCATAGTCGGAAGGGTGGAACTACCTTTCTGAAAGCTTTACGTGTGTTTTGTGAGTTTTTAGAACGACTGATGAGCGAACACATATGTAAACACTTGATGGACCACAGGATAGCATGAGTTTTGAAGGACAAATCGTATCTCTTGAACCTTATTGGATTTTTACACGAAGTTACTACGCATCTAGATGGGGGTAAGGTGGCTGGAGTTTGTTACATAGACCTCAGCAAGGCTTTTGACTCAGTTAACCAGCGCCTGTTGATAAGTGAACTGAAGACCATTGGGATAGAAGGGTAATTATTCAGATAGGTATCAGCCTTCCTAACCAACAAGCCTTTTCATGTTGGAGTGGGAAGCAACATTTCAAAAACAGCAGGTAACTAGCAAAGTATCTCAGGCGGCAGTTGTAGGCCAACCGCTTTTTCTTCTCTACACGAATGATTTAGAGAATAATTTATCGCTGCCAGATGATGTAAAATGTGTGGGGCTAGAGGGTCGTAATAACTTCGCGAGAGACCTTACGTAGGTGGGTAAATGAGTAAGCCAATAAGAAATGCTCCTAAATGAAAGCAAAAGTCACCCACTCACTAGATATTCAGCGGGAGTGACGGCAACAAAAGTAAGTGGGACCATTCAAATTTGCGGTGGCACAAAGGACTTGGGTATCACACTGACCGTCGACTTTAAGTGTATTGAACAGTGCAAGCTGGCTTCTGACCAGGCAAGAAATGAGGTCTTCTGGCTGCGGTCAACGTTTTATTGCAGAGAGGCAAAAGTGTTCATATCGGTATGCAAGGCAGTAGTGAGGCCGCATTCATAACACTGCGTACAGACCTGAGCTTCTTTTTTGGAAAAGGGTGCAGCCTACCCAGAAAATTTTCAGCAATTAGCTACACAGATGGTCGAAGAACAACAAGGGGGATAATGTGAACAAAGCCCGCAAGAAATGGAACTCCTCTCATTTGAGAAAAACCTTGACCACTGGACTTCGCCAAGTAGGACGTGTTGGACTTCCAGGTAGGGGTCCATGCGACCCACCTACCAAGTGGTTGGAGACATTAAGTGATGTGGCTAGGTGTCGCGGCCAGTGGCGTAGTTGCATTCAAATTCTTTCTTTGTCTTTCTTTATTTTCGCTTATGACTCTGGATTTTTTGGATCTTTTTCACTTCATACTTCTATTCGTTTTGCCATTTATTGGGCGATGGTGGAAGGTAGCGACTGAAGCCAAGAGAACCGAAGTGCGAGGTTAATGGTTGGGTGAACTGAAACTGAATTAAGCACTTGCGGAAAAAAGACTCGGAGGGGATATGATTAAGCATTTAAAATATTGAAGGCGTTACCACATTTTAATGCTGACTCAAAAAATCATGGCCGAGGAATCAGTACACAAATTATTTAAGAGTGGAAATTTAACGGATTTGTAAGAAGTGTTTTTGTATCTAACAGAAGCGTATGTGTCCTCGGGTTACACAATACAATTGAGCTGAAGCCAAGGAAATCGTTCTAGTAGGGGGCAGCACAGAACAATGATGTTGTGCAGAGATATTAATTGATAAGTAACTCTTACAACTCCCAGCATCAATTAGTGCCTTCAGCTGCACACTGTTAATCAGAACCCATACCGTAGATTTAGATGAACTGGTAAAAGATGTGAAAACAAGAGACGAAACGACAGGTTTCAATAGGGGCTCAGTACTTTGTTTTTGGGATTCGATCGACAAACCTTCTGGAGATGCACTTTTTTCCGCAAGAGTTACAAATGACATTCTGAGCGCGGGTGCCGAAATTTACCACAAAAGAAGCAATCGGTAGCAGTTGTGATCATTTCCTTGGTTTCCAGTTGTGGCTCATGAGTACCCGGAGAGGGAACTGAAACGCCAGTTTCTATCACTTCCGATGTGACACCACACGGCCCGCAGGTAGTCGACTCATAGATATGAGATTGTTGCTGAGCATGCTCCAACGTACGAACTTCGTTGAAGGCGTTTTTGAGGTCTAGCGTTTGCTTTTCAAGCAGCCGTTGACGGATAATATTAGAGTGTCGCCGAGTGATGAACGCATCACGGATAGTTTCGTCGTGGTGTTGGTCAGCAGAAACCGCCTTAAAGTTGCAGTCTTTAGCAAGGCAACGTGGTTTGTGTAGAAACTGGTCTGCTGTTTGGCCGGGTTTTTTGGTAGTAGCTAGGAAATGCCGAGAAAAGACTTCATTTTTCGACGTAACGTAAATCGGTTCAAGAGTTTGTATGGCGTCCTCATAACTTAGACAATCGACCACATGCTGAAAGATGGACGGGGAAATGAAGTTCAAAAGTTTCTTTTTGTCGAGATTAGGCACGTCAGTGACAGGAAGTTTGTGAATATTTCGTGCCAATGAATCCACTGTTCAGTGGCCGACGGAGAGTATAGATCAGCTTCGAAACGTTTCGGACGGAATAAGCGTTCCATGGACTATTGGATTAAATTGTTGTGAACTCAGATGATTGAACAATGAACTTAGGAAGAAGACGTATCTGAAAGAAGGCGGTAACCGTCTAACAATGTAAGTACATGCACGGAAAGGAGAAAAACGAAACAAAGAGGGAATGGCGGACCAACTCCAAACTAGTTCTTGACAGTAAATAATAAAATGCTGTGATTTTTTTCGTTCCCATCGAACATTTTGTTGGTTTTTTTTGTCATTTTGTTTGTTAAAATGGCATTCCGTGATTACGGGGCGCCAGAATCCGAAAAACAGTCTACATAGCATTTATACCACCAAATTTTATTCTGAGCCATGTCTCAGCATCTCTGACCAGCGACAATCCTTGTCCCTCTGTCCCCAACCAGAGAGGCGGAAAGCACCAACGAAAGCCAATGCTGATGATAGCTTCTTTATGTCTCTACGCCAAGTCATGGCTTGACCGCCGCGTCGTTCCTTCCAGCCTTGTGGCCAGAGCACGGAAAAGTAGACGATGGGCAAACATTCACAAAACGACACGGGATAGTTACTGAGGTCCTTAGCTGTCGTCACAACATGGTAAGGTCCACTTGCGTAATTGTGGTCGCATATGGTGCGGTGGGCAGACGGAGAGTGCGTGGTGTGTCCACCTATGCGAAATACGTAAAGGTGGTTGATACGTCGGTCTTCAAACCAGTCAGAAGGATATCTCCAACAAACCATCAATCTGAGCTACAAGCGATGTCTCGAACAGCGAATCGGATGGCACTTTCGATTAACATAATTCCAATATAGTGTCAAAAATGGTATAATGCCTCCAAAACGCCTCGGTATGGTTGGGGGTGGGTGTCTCAGGCTCCGAGTTGGCTACTCGCCCTGAACGCCTCTCCAAATGCTCCAAAATTACCGTGCATCCCATATAGCTTTTGCTGAGGCAGTCGTACACTGTCTTCTCTTGGTGGAGGTGTTTTCACAAAAGTATGAGGGCGAGGGCGAACGCCCGGCGCTCTCCACCGGGTCGACTGACTAACGGTCAGTCTAGGGGAGTTGGCTAAACCCTGATTCCAAACAAATCACGGGTGGCGTATGAAGCGCACAACACTGCTCACCGGCATCCGTGGCGAGGGATGTACTGGACACCCAGGATGTTTGGCCTCATCCGAAGGGCGCATGAACTGAGCAACCAGTCACCGGCTCCCAGAGGTTCCCGGAAAAAGCGAATAAACCATCCAACTGGTCACCGGCTTACCTGGACCAACACTGCTGCCTCGCAGGACGCGCTTGGTTCCGCAAAGGCTAGAGGTTCATTGTCGAATGAAAATGACTACTCTGGACCGGGCGATCGAGTTGTGCGATAGTCCGCAACGTCAACAACAGTGAAACCGACGGATCTCTTACTTCACGCTCGTTACCCTCGACAAACACGTGCTCATACTGATGCTCTCACACCGTGCACACGCACATTGATCTGTTTAATTCCACACATCATTCCCGCACACTAACATTTTCATGTTCTTCGGGAGCTGCAGTCGGGCTTACTTGCAGTAGTTTCTCTGAGAGAAGTCCTGTTCCTGTTCTCTCGCGTCCTCCTGCGTTTAATACCCAAGTCTCATCGAATCCGCTTCCATCAGCTGATGCTCTTCTTCGCCCCCGGCGTCCTTTTAAATTGGTTACGTTTAATGTGCAAAAGCTGATGCTTATAGGACAACAGGTGTGTTTAGATCGTTCACTGGAGACCCTTGCCACCGATGTGTGTTGTATTCAAAAGTCTCGCATGCAAGACTCTCGCTTGGTCAATCGACTGATGTCTCCATGCAGTCCTTTAAAGTTTCACCTGCGTTTATCTGGGGACCCTGAAGCTGCGGATGCCGGTCTTGATGGCGTAGGAGTAGCTCTTAGCGGAAGGGCTGAAGCCGCTCTGCTTGACTAGATCCCAGTTGTGCGCAGTGCTACTAAAAGGTTCGTGCAAAGTAAGAAAACGCCGTCCCGATAGACGCAATTTGTTTGTCGTCTCGCCTTATGCCCCTACAGATTACAGCCCAGATGCAATGAAAGATGTCTTCTACCAAAAGTTACACGACCTCCTACATAAAGCAAAACAGAGTGATATCATAATTTTAGCTGGAGACATGAATGCTAGAGTCGGTCGGCTGTCTTTGAACGGGGCTCATTTGAGAAGCCCTTTTGGCCCCAATTCCTGTCGTTCAGAAAACAGGGAACGGTTGTTGGCTCTGTGTTCAGATCACCGCCTGTTTCTCGCCAGTACAAGCTTCAGGCTTTCTTATCACCGGTATGCCACATAGCGTCTGCCCTTTTCGAGTCAGCGATGGACCCAGATAGACCACGTCGCAATTAGCTACAAATGGTGGGGTTGCATATAAGACTGCCGGTCGTACTGGAGCACTCCCCTTGATTCCGACCACGCGTTAGTCTGCACTAAGTGGGCGTGCCAAACGTACGATGCGCAGCGGTTGGACTGGGACGTGTATTCTGATCCGTTTTGCCTCTCAACTTTCCGAAACGTCCTAGCTGAAAAACTAGGATCAAAGCCACCAGATAACACCAACCAGTACTGGTCGCTTATTAGGAATGCTTTGTATTCTGCTGGTGAAGAAACTTTGGCCTGATACGTCGTGTCGTTACGCCCTGGATTTCTGCTGAGTCTCTACGCCCTCTTGATACACCTCAGTCCATCCGGCTGGTAGTGAGCATTATGCAGCATGGCTCACAACGAAACGTGAACACAAAGCAATTCTTCGTAAGGATCGCAAAATCGGCTAGTCTCAAAAAGCATGAGAGATGGAACATGCTGCCTCTGTGGGAAGTTCCCGCAAACTGTTTCATCTTATCCGAATCACCGGTAGAAAGCTATTAGTTGTAAGCGAAACGATCTGCGAAGCCGACAGTTCGCCTGTCCACAGTCTGCAGCAAGGCTTGTATGCTGGGTGATGCATTTTAAAGCACAGTTTAGCTGGCCTCCAGCGTCAGCCTCTCCCATAGCTGTTCCGCAACACATTCCGTGATCTGTTTCGACAGATCCACCTTCTGAAATGGAGGTCCGCAAGGAAATCCAAGTCGTAGGACGTCACAAAGCGCCGGTCTCCGATGGCTTTTCTCCCAACCCTAATAAAAGATGGTACAATGGTGCTTGTTAGAGAATTTCAAGCTTTGTTCTCCAGGGTCTGGCACTGAAAAATTTTCCTCTTTGTGGGGGGGGGGGGGGGAATCGGTCTTTGTCCCCAACTTGAAGAAGGACTCGCGCAGTGACTGCGCCAATCATAGCGTCTACGCGTCTAAGCTGTTAGCGTCTGTCATTCTCCGCAGGTTATGCAACACGTGATGGACAGACTCGCGAAGAACAGGCTGAGTTTTGTACCGGTCGTGGATGCATCGATCAAATCTCCACCGTCTGAAAACTGTTAGAGCATCTTTACGCCTTCCAAAGACCAACGATCGATGTGTTTCCAGAGATTCGCGCTGCCTTTGATTTCGTCGATAGGTCTGCATTGTTGCACTGTTTGTTAAGGAACGGTGTACCTGAGGAGTGTGTGTCGGTCCTCAAAGAGTTGCATCGTCATGCCTCAGCTCGGGTTACGGCTCATGGGCATCTCTCGCTACCCTTTGCCGTATCCAGTGGAGTACGACAAGGCTGCCCAGTATCCGCGTTTCTTTCCAACTTTGCTGTAGAGGATGTCCTACAGAACGCATTGTCTGGTCTTCCAAACGATGGGGTTAAACTCCATCCAGGGACCAGAGTCTTTGGCTTAGAGTACGCCTTGCTGAGCGATAGTACACAAGCAATTCAACACCTATTAAATCGCTTGGCGATTGAGGTACCTCGACATGGTATATACTTTGCGCCTTTAAAGTGGAAAGTACTTGTTCAAGACTAGCAGAAGCCTGTGCCTGCACTCCCCCATAGTGGAGATCGGCCAGAGGTAGTCAATAGCTTTAAGTACCAAGGGAGCTTGATCACAGCTGGTGATGGTGTTGAGAAGGTGATCACATCACAAACTGCGAGAGCCGGAACAGCTTTCGCGAACCTGCGGCATCTGTGGCGCACCATGACATCCGGCTTTCTCTCAAGGGAAGGACGTAAAATGCCATAGTTCGCAGTGTTCTTCATTACGGTTGCGATACCTGGCCCCTCCGCGTTGAGAATGCTCGGCGGCATTCTGTGTTCGACCACCGGTGTCTCCGATGCATCGCTCGTGTCTGGTGGGACCATCGGGTGAGCAATGACGAGGTTCATCGTCGTGTGTTCGGCGTTGACATTCGCTCCCTTTTTTATTACACGCTTGCGCATGAGTGCAGTGGAAGGGGCAGTCACCCCATGGCGAAGAAGGCCCGCTGCACTATTGTGAATAACCGGCAACCAGACCGTCAGACTTAGAGTGGCGAAGAACCACATAAAGTCCCAATAGGTCAGGTATGGTATCGATCCGGACGACAATAGATTACTGTCTACCACCAGACAGAGATAACCGCTCTACACCGTCTCCGGTGGCTCGGACACGTTTTGCGTATGCCTGCTTGTCGTTTACCCTTTCGTGCTGTTTTTTTGCACGTGCTGGGCAAGGCTGGAAGAAACGGCGTGGCGGTCAGGTTATGACTTCGCGCAGGGGCATGCAGAAGTTATCTTTGGCTTTGACTTCGGTTGGTGCTTCCCGACTTTCTGGTTGGGGCCCAAGAGATGTGAACTGCCGTTGGTTAGAGTCGCTTAGATATATGGCTCAGAATTGAATCCAGTGGCGCAAATGCTGCATAGCCTGTCTGTTGACTTCCCGTTCCCCATGAACAATCAAAAACAGACAAAAAGTCTACGAAACGTGTACCATGAAAATACTTAAAAAAGTTTGCTTTTACTTGTTGTAATCTTTATTCCGACCCTTAATCCCGTGCCCCTCGACTTTACAATTTTTCTCTGTTGTTGTTGCATTGGCACCATGCTTGTTCTCAAGCCGGTGTAAAGTATATATATATATATATATATATATATATATATATATATATAATATATATATATATATATATATATATATATATATATATATATATATAATATTGTTTATCGACTCACTTTTGCGATTCAGTCTTCACCCCGATACACCAAATGGAACAGATTGAACGTAGACGGGGCAAAATCCTTCGGGCTGATGGCTGCCCCGCTTAGACGGGCAATAGCTGTCCAATTAAGTGCAATAACGTCTCGCACCGTCGAGACAAATCCCAGTTAATTCATTTCTACGTCCATCTACTGGAGGTTTACTGACGACTAAACGGTGATTATTCGCTGGAGTGTCCTCTCCAGGGGCATAGTAGTTAAAACTGGATGTCGCCCATCAACTGGTTCAGAGACTGGACTTCGTCTGGCCTCCAGCTATTGACCTGTCAAGCGTAATTGCATCTCCGGCTTAAGGAAGTCATTCTGCATAGCTCTTTGGGTCATGGAGGCAAGTGAGCCACTACACCACGTCGAGGTGCAGTCTCTTTGTAATGGTGGTCAACGTCATGTAATGAAGGAAAAAATAAACCACGAATTGATTTGCAGCAGCGAAGCATGTTCATATCTTCCAGTGCTCCTAAACCCTGAGTGATTGAATCTCCTGGACCCTCTTTTAGAGGCATAGTATGCTCTGCATGACCAAATTTACTGATTGGGTTTTCCGTGCTCTTTCCATATCCTGGACCGTGTACCCATACTCACCTGTTGACCACAATCCCACGGGTCCATAAGTCCCGCCATGGTTAACCAACATGACTCTACTGGTATCCCTCTGTATTATGTACTTGCCGCTTTATTTCTCCATCTGTTTAAATAGTAGCCAACTTAAGAATAATCTCCCCACACAAGGATTTGTTAGAAGTGATTCTGCGCAGTCTTTCTTTGCTCATGGGCTGAGTGAGAAGGCACATACTTGATGGTTATCCACGAAGAGAATACAGTACCTTGCTTTTAATTCCCCAGTGCTATTTCTGCTCGATTTTGTTTGATAACTTCTTAGAATCGAAATACAACCAATTTTCCGGCAAGCTGCATCAATGGAATGTGACCATGTTTTCATTTTATCACTATTAATCCTTAAATGTGTTCTGTTCTCATAACCCAGGCGACGTAGGTGATACTTCAATAAACGTACAAAGCTGCTTCGTTTTCAGATGCGTCCTCTAGTTTCATGGGCGCTCGCTGCTGCGGCTGTGTCTGCTGTGCCCGATTGGCACTATGAAACTCAAAAGCGGAACAAAAAAGCGGTTTTACAGAAAACGGTTGACCCTCAGCGTCGTGCGACAGATTTAATCTTACAGTACAAGGTGAGTTTATGCCATCTCGATATGTACCCGTAGGAGAGAAATGCATGTCCGGGCATCTCCGTCTGCGTATCTGTGGCTGGTAAAACGGTTTTCTCCAAAGGTATGTTATTTCGCCCTGATTCATTCACTTCGTTTAGCCACTCTCTTTGAGGCCTGTTTAAAAATGTGTTGACTTTCAATTCTGACTAGCTGATGCGCTGTTGGTCCTTATATTTGTTGATCAATTGATTTGACCCTTTTGAATTGTGACTGTTTCCTAGTTTTTTTCACCCTATATATATATATAATATATATATATATATATATATATATATATATATATATATATATATATATATATATAATATATGGTAATCGATTACCACTCGTGACGGTGGGAGTAAAACTCTCACCACAACACGCATACGATAGAGACACCCCTCCCCACCAACCCCCTTTTTTCCTAACGCCACGACAATGACCTTTACTCCGGCCAGTGGCTAAAGCATTCCAATGTTACCTCACCCATATGAATTGTAAGAGCACATATAGGATTCATTGAAAACAACTGTTCGCTCTCCAGCGTCTTGTTCTTAATATATGGATTGATTTGGCCAGCCGACTTCCCGTGAGGTTTGTCATTGTAACTGATGATCTCTGCGGAAGTGAAGAAGTACGTCGTCCCTATCCATTGTCCAGCTATAGTGCCCAGGCCAGTCGTAATTCGATGAACATAGATTCCAAATTTGTGCGTTTAGACTATTTACGGGTATCAGTTTAACGGAACTTCAGTTTATTCTGTGTAAGTTACGTAGAACATTGTTTTGTGGTTCAATGATTCAGCGCAGTGTGAAGATTTGATTCGCACAGACTCTGCCACGGCGTAAACCCCGTTGGTTTGGGCGAATGCGTTGGTCTCTTGCCTTGGAGAAATGGTTTCGTAACACTACACCAAAAATCTTTGCGGCGTCGTCGACCAAGCTGATCCGTCAGCAGTTTTCAAATGCGGATTGAACGCCTTTTTCGGAATAGGCAACATAATAGGCATGCCCCAGTCAGATGGGAGTGCTTCCTCGCGCCAAATGGAGCTTAAAGTGTACATAACATATCAATCAGTAACGTTGGACAGGTGTTATATACATCTGGAAGGATGCTGCCTTCCCCGGCAACCTTTCTATCTTTCAGTCTGTGAATAATTTCTGTGATTTCTGTTGTACTCGGCGGGTCGCAGTCACCTTCGTATTAGACCGGGGGAATTTACGGTAATTAGTCCGTCGGGTGGTTTGTAGGCTAATTGAGCAGTTTACCGAAGTGTTCGACCCATCGGTCCGTTTTGTTGCTTTGTTCAGTTATTTGGTTTCCTGCTGCAACACACAGAAGCAAATCTTGTTTGCAGTACCAATTCGAGGCGTTGAAAATGATGCGGCACAGTCTACCAAAGTCACCAGTTCTTGACGTGGTCTTCGTTTTTCGGCTATTTCTAACCAGCATCTTTTGCGATCAACCTTGGCGGAGCGTGTTGTAGCGACATTCAACCTTAGTTAATTGTTTAACGCACATTTTGTTTTGCTGAACTCTTGCTGCCAAGCGTGATGGCCACTCGACTGCTGCTCGTGGCGCATTGCGGAGTACCACTGTGTAAGGTTGATTAGACCTTACTTCGCGGTTTCCTTAGTAAACGCGTGCTTCGGTCCTTCGTACTGCGTGGACCACCTGCACGTTACTCTAATGTGCGGCACTGCACAAATATGTTAACCAGAACAGTATTCTCCACGACCCGTGAGAATGAGAAGGCGATTGGGAGAGATAGTGGTTAGCGTGTATTTGGGAGCGTGCGTGAGAGCGTGCGCAAGAGCAACGGTCAAATGGCAACCGCGCTTGGCAGTCAGCGTTCAGTTAAACAATAAACGTGGCAAAAGTATGAACGAAGATGGCAACCGCTACAGGGGCCTCCTAGAAGTCCGACGGAGTTGGGCTTCGATCGTGATGGTAAGCCGGAATTATTGGTTGTCCATGTACTCCTCATAGCTTCTCCGTTATATTGTTGTTGACGTCGAACGACTGCTGATGAGTTTACCGGTGCCTGCACTCTCGCGGTCCGATGTGCGTGAGTCCAACTGTGTTTTGGCGCCCGCGGGTCTCATACGAATGCAAGCCGGAAAATGCCTCGTCAGGTCCATCCAAAAAGGCGTCCAGTTGCCGTCTCCAGTGCCAGGCTGACCAATCGTCCCGTTGTCCAGTGAGCGGTTGGCTCCTTTAACGTGTACGGGAGTCAGCCAGGCTACGGATGAAGCCAATGTGACTTGTTAGATCCGTCTGAGAGAGGGCAAGGTAAACTGGAACAAAATAGCGCCTGAGGGCGCCGGCGGATGTTGGACCGTAATAACAACACACAAACGATGTTCGGTGTTGTTGTAGTCGCTAGGAGACCAGAAGAAAATGAAACCATAACTACAGATTGTAATTTCACGGGTCTGTTTTTTGGTAAATCCATGGCGAACTTCCCAACTTATTGCTAACAGTCGGTTGTAAAAACCGTCACGAAATCGGCGAAGCGGACGGGATTTCGTAGTTGGCGACCGCGACGGCTACTTCGCGTTGCGGGTACGGTTGGAGAATCTGATGGACTAGCTGCCGAGTCCTCCCTAGGCGTAATTGGGGGTGGTTCGAGTAGTAACTCGCTCGATGCAGGTGACTGAGCGACTTGAGCGGGTGTAAATTGGCCGAGCGGCTTGCACTCAATGACGGCAGGCTTGAGACGGTCGATAGATACGGTGTCGTGTCGTCCGTTGATGTCTATGACAAATGTTTTTGCCCTACGTTTTATCACCCGAAACGGGCCAGTGTACGGCGCTTGTAGTGGTGATCGAACGCCATCGACGCGAAGGAATACATGAGTAGCGGTTCCTAACGCAGTTGGGACATAACTTGTAGACTGTTGTTCACGCGGCGGACTGGCCTTGAGCACTCGCATGTGCTGCGTAAGGCGCTGAGTATAGTCACCGTAGTCGAAAGTCACGGTTGGTGAGGGGGCTACCAACTCCCCAGGCAGACGAAGTGTACAGCCATATACTAGTACGGCCGGTGTTGTGTGTAACTCCTCCTTAACGGTACTACGCAGGCTTAAGAGTGCTAATGGTAGTGTTTCACTCCAAAGGGGGTTACCGTTTGCTCGAAGGGCGGCTTTTAATTGCCGGTGGAAACGCTCAACCATACCATTGGCCTGAGGGTGGTAAGCTGTCGTCTTAACGTGTTGGCAACCGAGCGTAGCGAGTAGGCTGCCGAAAGCGCCGTCAAAATGTGGACCGCGATCGGTGGTCACTATTGCCGGGCAACCGAAATGACTAACCCAACCGGTCAGAAAAGCTTTCGCGGCCTCTTCCGAGGTGGGACGAGGGATAGGGATGGCCTGCGGCCAGCGAGTAAAACGATCCACGCATGTGAGTATGTAAACGTACCCAAGCGAAGGTGGGAGTGGTCCTACGAGGTCGACGTGCACATGATGAAAACGTGTTTCAGGTTCTGGGAACCTGGCTAACGCCGCCTTAGTGTGCCTATGGGTCTTAACACGTTGACACTGCAGACAAGCACGAGCCCATTGACGGACATCCCGTTTGACGTTGTGCCAAACAAAACGCTCAGTTATCAGTTTCACCGAGGCAGTCACACCCGGATGAGCCAGATTATGGAGTGTCATGAACGTAGGATAACGGTGGGCAGCAGGAACTACTGGCCTAGGGCGACCTTGCGACACATCGCACACGATTGTATTCTGGGAAGCCGGGATAGGCACTGTGGTTAAACTCAAAGAACCGTTTTGTCGAAGTTGTTCGATGTCAGGGTCCATAGTTTGAGCCTGTGCCATTGCGTCCAAATTGATGTTAGGCGTTTGTGACAGACTTAGTTGATATACGCGCGATAAGGCGTCTGCGACGGGATTAAGTACCCCAGAGACGTGTCGTATGTCCACAGTAAACTGTGAGACAAAGTCTAAGTGGCGAATCTCGCGTGGTGAGTATCGATCCGAAGCTGACTTCAGTGCGTAAACCAAAGGCTTGTGGTCTGTAAACACCGTGAACGAACGGCCTTCGAGTGCATGTCGAAAATGACGGATTCCCAAGTAGATGGCTAATAACTCTCTACCGAACGTGCTGTACCTTGATTCCGCGGGTTGTAGGCGCTTGGAGAAGAATGCTAAAGGTTGCCAAGAGTCATCTACGAACTGTTGCAGTACTGCTCCAACCGCTGTGTCCGAGGCATCCGTCACTACCGAAATAGGAGCCAAAGGGTCGGGGTGTGTAAGGAGTGCTGTGTTGGCGACAGCATCTTTGACCAAGGCGAATGCGGCTTGTGCCGTGTCGGGAAACACGAACTTCCGCTTACCTCCGCGCAACAGGTCGGTGAGGGGTTGCATCATTTCCGCACAGTGAGGAATAAATCGGCGGCAGAAATTCACCAGACCGGCAAACTGACGCAACTGGCGAAAAGATTGGGGTTCAGGGTAGTCGCGAATAGCGGAAACTTTATCTGACAGAGGGCGGGTACCCGAGGATGAAATAGAATGTCCTATGAAAGTGATATCAGACGGGCCTAATTCGCATTTCGCGATATTGATCGTAACGCCGTGCTGGCTAAGGCGTTCGAAAAGTGCTCGTAAGTGTGTAGCGTGCTCTTGCTCTGAAGAACTCGCCACCAAAATATCATCCAGGTATACGTGGACATTTTCCAAACCACGAGTTGCTTCGTGCATGAACCGTTGAAAGGTCTGGGCTGCATTGCTGAGTCCAAACGGCATTCGCAGAAACTCGAACAGCCCAAAAGGTGTAGTGATGGCAGTTTTAGGTATATCGGCCTCTGCTACCGGGATCTGGTTGTACGCCCGAACCAAATCGATACGGCTGAAGACGGAGCAACCTGATAAAGACGAAGTAAGATCCTGTATATGGGGAATCGGGTATCGGTCCGGGACGGTGACTTTGTTAAGCGCTCTGTAATCACCACAGGGTCGCCAGTCGCCACTAGACTTAGGAACCATATGAAGGGGAGAAGCCCAAGGGCTACTAGAAGGACGTATTATACCCAGTTCTAGCATATGTTCGAATTCGGCCTGTGCAACACGAAGCTTGTCTGGTGCTAACCGACGCGGCCTACTGAACACTGGGGGTCCCTTAGTATCGATATGGTGAGTGACACTGGTGGTCACTGCTGGGAGAGGCCCGGCCTGCCGAAACATTGCCGGGTAGGCGGCGATGAGTTCGCCATAAGGTTGGTGTGCCGGTGGTTGAACGTAAAAGGGCGTGACGTGATTCACTCGCGAATTATGACCCGCAACAGCGAGAGTGGTCTGACGATCTACCACTCTGCGGCGCCGTGCATCAACTAACAAGTCAAAGTGCTGCAGGAAGTCAATGCCCAGAATTGGGTACGGGACGTCGGCGATGATGAATACCCAACGAAAATTACGCTTTAAACCCAAGTTTAAGGTGAGCGACCGCTGGCCAAACGTTGGGATGGCCGTGCCATTGGCAGCGCGTAGTGTTTGGGCCTGCGGTGTGCTATTGTCGTCTTTCGCTCGGGGGAGGACGCTCACTTCGGCACCGGTATCTACAAGGAATAGGTTATTTGAAATAATGTCCCTTACGTTCAAAAGACGACTATTGGTGTGATACCCGGCTTCGTGGGTCGCCACCACGGGCCGGGGGTTTAGTTTCCCTGATGAGCACCGGGAAACGTACACCCTCGTTCGCATCGTTCGGCTCCCTCACCGAAGCGACTGTGGTATTTACAATACCCTTCTTTTGAAGAACCGACGAAACGTCGTCGCAATGACGTAAACCAGAGTTCTGGATCAGCAGGCGTGAATGCCGGTATGTGCAGCGTGATCGCCCCAACGGTGGGGTCTGAGCAGGATTTCCGTTCGGCAGACATAGTGATTACTTTATGGAATACAGACGGGAAAAGAAATCAACGACCAATGGGGCACTATAGTCTTCGCGAAAAAAAAAAATCACGACGAATTAGACACAAAATATGTATGGACGAAAAAAAAATTATTTGGTAAACCAACCAAAAAATTAATATAGGGAAACAATAAAACACACAAAAACGTACGCAGACGGGACCTTGGACGGTAGAAAACAAGGAAACTCACGTGACCTGGGGATCACGTCGGGCTCACCAATTGTAAGGTTGATTAGACCTTACTTCGCGGTTTCCTTAGTAAACGCGTGCTTCGGTCCTTCGTACTGCGTGGACCACCTGCACGTTACTCTAATGTGCGGCACTGCACAAATATGTTAACCAGAACAGTATTCTCCACGACCCGTGAGAATGAGAAGGCGATTGGGAGAGATAGTGGTTAGCGTGTATTTGGGAGCGTGCGTGAGAGCGTGCGCAAGAGCAACGGTCAAATGGCAACCGCGCTTGGCAGTCAGCGTTCAGTTAAACAATAAACGTGGCAAAAGTATGAACGAAGATGGCAACCGCTACAACTGTAGTTCACAGGTGGTCTTTGCGTGGTGAGAAGGACTAGCGAACGCGTGTAATAAAGAAACAGCTTGGTAAGTTTTGCAAGACCATATGGCGTTTTCCCTTGTCTCAGTCTGCGGCGTTTGCTACCACTTGCGAGCCGGGCTTCATGTGCTCTGGTTGACAACTAGAGCGGGCTCTCAGAGATCCAAGCTTTTGTCCGCCTTTCTGTTTTCCCGAGTTCCGTCCATGCGGCTTCCTTGTTTATCGACTTTATTTGAGTCCACTGGTCTTCCACAGAAATTTCGTCTTCTGTGTGGTTTCTACAACCAGTCGAGTTGTGATTGCTCATGACAGCGCTTCTGGCTTCTCTGGATTTTCTACAGCAACAGCGTTTATCCGGAAGGGCGAGAGACCCTGACACGTGCTGACATATGAATTTTGAAGCACACGTAGGGGGACATGGTCAGTGCCGTTTGCATTGTCCGTCTTTGCACCTCGGTGCGCTCTGCATTCCTCCGCAAATGAGGCCCAAAGGGGTCTCACCAGGATGTGATCGAGTTGAAATACAGTGTGACCGTCGTTGGAGCACCATGTTAGTGGGTGCTTCTTGGAGTGTCGAAAGCGAGCGTTGCAGACAACCATTCTGTTGACGTGAGCTAAACCGATCAGTCGGCCACCGTTCTCGCAGCGCTGACGGAGGCTGAATTTCCCGAGAATATGGCGAGTGGATTCGTCAGCCGTGCTTGTGCCGGTGTCCTAATCTCCTGCGACAAAAAGTACGTCACGCCTCGAAATCCGATTAATTGCCTCGTGCAAGTTGTAGAATTCATCTTTGGTTACGTTACCAGCCAAGTTGGTTGGAGCATAGGTAGCAGTCATCGTCAGATCACGCGGGAGCCTTAAAGGCGTGCCGAGGCAAGTCTAGATGAGACTGGTTTCGAAGAGATCATTGCATAATTAGCAGCTTTGTTTGGAGCAAACGCGACGCTATAGAAACCTTAATTGTCTGTCGGGCCACTGTGATAAGGCCAATATGCATCCACTCCCGGGACCTTTATTTGTGAGCCATCTGAGTTGAGTAGGCAGACTTCCGAGAGTCAATCAGTATCTACGTAATAGTCATGTAGAGTCCGCATTGTGATACATTGGCTACCGAAGTCTAGAAACGTTCTGACATTCCAACGATCTACATGTGTTCTTATCCTGCAGCAGGTAATCCCAGCTTACTGTCTTATCGCCTCGACCACTGGGACACCAGGCGCGTCGCATACCGTGAACGCCGTAGAATGATGAGCGCATGAGGTTCCGTGGATAATCAAACAGAGCCGCAGAAGTTAGGGTACGAAGTGGTGTCCCCATCACCGTTCTGCCTTTTTACTTGAGGTTGCACCTCTAACCTTTGCATGATCAAGTGCAGACTGCAAGGCAGTAGGGTTGTTCCAGAGGTGCCGGTGGTCTTTTATGCTGTTCATCCGCCTTTTCCGAAATGCCGGGTCAGGTAGGTTAAGCAGTTTTCCCTTGTAGCCGATGGATCAGTAGATCTCGTCCGTCCATTTGGGAGTACCGTCCCTCCCATACCGAACACCATCTCACCATTGATTTTTAGACCTTGGTAACCCTCAGAGTGGTTAAGTCTGTCTGTCGAGCAGTTTGCCGGATTATGGCCGCTGATGCATGGTTCTGCTTCGTGGGGCCACAGGTGAGAGTTGGATAGTTGATGGGGACGAAGGAGATGGAAGATGCCCCAAAGGATACGACAGTCAACCATCTCACAGGTGCTACTCCTCTCAGACATCCCATAACAGATAAACGGGACAGTAAGATTTGGATCTTGACTTATTATAAGTAGCTTTACACAGGGATTGCATTTATCAGAACAGATTCAGCCTCATCAGTTACCAGAATCCCGGCACCATAATGACCCGTGACTCAAGCGTCTTCATCTCCTTGTGAATAATCCGGGAGTTCTCAGTACATTCGATACTACCCTCATCCTGGGTTTGTGTTTCAGTTGGTTTACCATGATACCGACCGGCACGAAAGTAAATTCAGTAAAGAACCCTAAGTTCAGGGGTAGTCGAGGGTAGAGAAAATGAATAGTTCAGAACACAGTACTTACAGATTTCTAGGACTCCACAAGGAGCCATACTGGGTGAACGTCGAGAAATTTAGGACCATATACAATGCAGTTGTCAACAAGATGCCGTCTGTCGTGAATGGCATATTATATTATAAATTTTTGTTTTATTCCTTTTTCATGTGAGTGACAGTGCGAGTATTGCAAATATGCCCGGCCACAAGCAGACCACTGGAATTAGAATGGACTCTTCCCAATGAAAGTTCGCGCTTCATGGAATACTTGGCTGGAAAAGAGCCATAGTATATACCACTATGGATCATGAAGGTACTTGGACCGCCGCAAGACATCAAGGTGTAGATCATTGTGATGGGTGTAACATGAAAGCATCACAGAAGGGAATCAAAAAGACGGTTCATGTGTGTGGATTAGGAGACTGAGAGTAAATGAACTATTCTGCACAGCCGTAGATATAAGGTCACTTCTGGTCGGAGTAAAATGCAATATCATGACTCGCTCTTAAGTATTCATTTACGTCCATACTGTTTGTGACTACTTTTTTACGGCCACTCGTTTGGTTCACATCGCATCTCGGTTTGTCCGAGCTAAAATCATGTATAGCATCTGTTCTTTGAAGTGTGATTTCTGCGACGGTCTCTAGGTTGAGACCAATGAGATTACCTGCATTTTTCCACTTCGGAATAATGCTGTGAGCTTGCTTAACCCCGTCAATGAGTCGGCTTCGTATAGCATTACCTCTAGGGTCGATCCACTGTTGACCGGCGGTAGTTGAATGGTTACCATCGTGGACTTTGTACGATAGCGACCCAGGTTCGATTCCCGCCACCGCCTGTGACTTTCCCATTTGACAGCCTTTCAATGGCTGCCGCTCCCTTCCCGATTGGTACTTTGCTGTATAACGAATAAAAAGGAAGTATGATGAGTATTTTTTATGTTATTAACTGTCATGTCACATCCTCAAAGCGTTCCACTCACTGACAAATGAGTACTGTGTCCGATGATGACACGTGATTTAAGCCCATTATAACCAGTGAGCTTTGACTGTAGACAGCTTCACCGTTGCCTAACTCACCACCACTCCCGTGCAGTTTTTACGGTCGTGAATGTCGACTGTTGGCAGTGCACAGTTGATTCTTGAAAACGGGGTATGCTCCCTCCACCTCCCTTGCGTAAGCATGGAATATTAGACACTTTACTGCCAGGAATAATTGTTGCACACGCACTTGCACACCGTACGGTGTGTGCATATGGTGGCGAAGTACGTTTCTAACCGGATGAGTGGCTGTAGTTCTCTGTTCCGCTTTGGTGGGGTTTCGGATCTCGTAGTCCGGGTGAGCTCGAGGGCGTTTATGGTTTTTTTGAAGAATGTAAGAGAAAAGCCACACTAACAGGGGTTCTTTCACTCTTTCACAAACAGTCCTCTCAAAGCAGTAAATACCTATTTTAATTCAAAGGGCTTGCGACATTCAGGATGGGGTGTACGGAGATTTAAAGGTTAACACGCTCGGGAAATCGTTCAGCGTCGTCAAATTTTTTGGCGAGACGTCAGATAGGTTAAAATCAGCATGGTCGGTTGCAATCCAACGGCATAATGTTGCCAGAAAAAAGCAGAGCGGCGTTGTCATGGAGTGTTGTGGGTTTTCCCACCTGGCAGCAAGCTGCATATTTAAAACAAACCTGTAGACAGCAACTTGACGCGTGCGAAAGTTTCGCTCCAGTAAATAAGCTCATTGCTAACATTTTCAGTTATTTTGAGTGAGGTTAGATTCACTAGGACGCGCTGAGCATCATCAACTGGCAGATCGCCATTTAAAAGGCATATAACCGTTTGTTCGATCACTGGCTCCCAGCGTGCAAACTTCCTGTTGCCCTACAAGTAGTTCTTGGTTGCGCACGAGCCGAAATTGCTGCATCTGACAGAAAACCCAGTGACGTTGGGAACGCTGCTTTGTACCTAATTCCCGAGACTTTTGATGAACAGTATCACTGCACACCCCGATCATGGGCAGGTGCCATTCGGGGCATCATTGAAGCCGGCTCATCCTCTCGAAAGAGCTAGCTGCATGATATACAGTATAGTATAGTACAGTTTCCCGCGATGCTTATCAGAAACGCTTATGTAGGGCTCACGACAGAGCGAGAAGAAAAGATAAATGGAGGGCGTTTCTGAAGACTTAGTTTTCGTCACTGGCTCAGAAGTGGCAGTGGTCGAAGAGTTTGATGCGGCGTTCAGAAGCAGATTCCTTCAAGTAACAGAGATGGTAACCGGATCAAACGTTTAGTTTCTCTCTCCCTAGTATTGATGCGATTCAATGACTGTATGATTCAGCACCGTTTTATTTTGATAATATGAAAGGATACATTGGTTCTCCTTATTTCTGGTATGTATTATATTCATTCAGGTTTCGGGTTTGCCGATGTTGAGCAACTGGTTCACGTGCACGCAAACACTGTCTTTCGTATAGCTAGTATTAGCAAGAGCTTCACCTCTTTACTCGTCGGTCGTCTTCTGGACCAGCACAAACTGGCTGTAGATGATGACGTGCGTACTTATGTGCCAGAATTTCCAAAAAAACTCATTGATGGAAAATATGTGAGTGCAGACTTTGTGGTTTAATTTGATAGTCTCGTTTACATATTTTTTCCCACGTGGAGTAATATTTGGACGTTGGATTTGTCTAATGTGAGGGGCAAAGCTGGCTAAACAAATGAGAAAGTGTGACGGTCGTATACTGAGCACTTCACCGTGGCAGTAGTGTCAAATGCTGCACCGTATATTGATTGGAGAAGTTTTGTACGGTCTGTCCGTATCGTCGATCCATTTAGCACAGCCCATATGACTTCTGTTTCCAGTGAACCAGTTTTTAATGGTACGTGTTTGAATTAACTGAATGCTTCCAACGGTTAAAAAAGAACTTGGTAGTGGGGAAAAATAATTTCGTGTTTAGCGTCATTATACCTCAGTAATTTTTTTTGATCTGACTCACAACGGCATGGTTATTGAATTGTGTATTGTGGTTAAAGAATTTTGGTCGGGGTTGAACAATCGCGGATTTTGGTTTAGGGTTTCTGGAAACTGATACAGTCGGCCTTGGTTGGTTTCAAACCCACACAGGACACCAGGTTCACTTCGCTACCGCATGTATCGTGGAAGTTGAACTACGGGATTGCACTGGGGCCTCGGAGATTGCACAATCGACTTTGAGTTTCATTAACACCGACCTTTCAACATGGCGATCAAATCAGTGTTTGCCAAAATATACTAAACCAAATTTCGTGTCGTGCTGTTTTTAAGCTAACTTGTTGAGCATTCTTCCCCGCTTCATATTCATGAAATCGCACCTGCGATCTCTTCAGGTTAAAAGATTTTCTGAATGTTGGATAGCCTTTATTAATCACGAAAATACGGAATCACGCACGTACTCGCTCTCTTGCTCGCTCTGCTCACTGGGAAAACAAGCATGAACTCTTCATCCTCACTAGCATTCGCGGAATGAACCATAATGTTGATTCGGTGCACCGGCACTCCTCTCCTCTTGCCCTATTTTTGACCGGAATCCAAATCTCCCCCTCACCAAACACCAGCCACCTCCCGTTTCTCAACTATACCTTCCACTCCTCTTTTTCACACAAACTTGGTGTCCGTGTCTTTGTCCACCAGTCGGTCGCCGCATCCAGAATCCAAAATCTTGATTTTCCCAGTCGTGAATTACAGTTGGTGTGGCTGAAGCTCCGACTTCCTTATTTTAATCACTACTTTTGTATCGTTTACCGCTCATCCAACAGTAACGACTCATGGATCTTTGATTTCCTATCTTCGAACATCGAGCACTTGTTTGTTACGGATCCCAACTACTCTATCACCATCTTAGGAGATTTTAATGTTTACAGTCGAGATTGGTTGATCGGATCATCGGACACTTCGGCTCTGGGGGGCGAAGCTGAACATTTCGCCGTGGTCAACAACCTGCACCAACCTGTTTAGTTGCCCTCACGTATCGTCGATGGAACTGGCGATCGTGCCCATACCCTTGATCTTATTCTCACTTCTGTTCCTTCTCTCTTCTCAGGCATTTCTGCTCTTCCACCACTTGGTTCATCTGACCACCGTATTATTTCCTGTTCCATCAAATTTGCTCGCCTCGATCCTCCACCCACCTTGAGACACACATTTTGACGTTGCAGTACAGCTAACTGGGACGGCTTTCGCCATTTCCTAGCTTCCTATCCTTGGAATGACTGCTACTTCACTTCAGGCTTTTCCGTTTCCGTTTCTAGCCTCATTGACATCGTTCTTCAAGTTATGCAGCATTTTATTCCTCACTTTTTCAAACTCGGAGAATCCGATTCCCCCGAGTGGTTCAACCATGCATGTGATCGTGCTGTACGCCAGAAGCGTGGAACATTTCGCCGCTGGTCCACTGCCGACTCCCACCGCCGCCTCGTGCAATCCAGGACCAGATACTCGTCAATCGTACAGAGAGCCAAAGAACTCCGTCCACTGGAAAACCGGAGGCTTAATCTCATCTGCCATTGATAGCCGAACATTTTTGTCCCTTGCCAAAGCAGTCTTCTGCAATTTTTGCCCTTCCAATTTTCCTCCCATCTGTAATTTCCCTAGTGATGTTGTTTGTGAACAACACGAGAAACCTGATGTGTTTGCTTCCCCGTATGCCTCCATCTCCGCCTTACCCTGTTATCTTACTCCTCCGGTTACTTCTCTTCCCTCGGTCTCCCATTTTCTGCCTCAAATTACCACTAGGACGAACCGCCAAGCACTGCATTCTCTGGACGTATGCAAATCACCCGGTCCGGACGGGATACCACACATCGTCCTTGAAATGTGTACCCATGAGTTGCACCCCTCTTAGGCTGTCTTTTTTGTCTTCCCAACTTTCCACTTTCTCACCGTGTTTTTTTTTCCTATTCAGTAACACGGTGATCTCTCTGGCTCGAATGACTATCGTCCGATTTTCCTCACACCTATTATTTTCGAAGTATTCGAAACTATCATCTCCGACCAACTGCGTACGTTTCTCGAATGAGAAGGACTACTGAGTGATTGCCAATACAGATTCCGACCTCGCCAATCCATCGGGGATATCCTGGCTCTCTTCTCACATTTCTGGTCGACTACACCCGAAAAACACGGAGAAACACGCATGTTCTCGCTCGACATCTTTAAGGCCTTTGACCGAGTTTGGGACAAAGTTCTTGTGACAAAACTGTCCACGTTCAGGTTCTCCTCCGCTGTCATATTGTGGACATCAAGTTTCCTTGGTAAGCAAACCATCTCCTTCAGAATTGATGGAGTTCTGTCCCAGCCATTTCTTGTGAATGCTAGCATTCCTCAAAGTTCAGTGCTTGCCCCTCACCCTATTTCTTTTATTTAATAATGATCTTCTACCCACTACTTCCAACCCAATCAACTCCTTTGCGGATGGCGCCACCCTCCATTCTTCTACCTCTTATCGCATTTCCCGCCATGCCAACACCAACATCGATCTTGGCCGCAGTACAATCAGTGTGTTTTTAGACTCCAACCAGGAACACATCTTCTGGGGCTCCCACAGTCATGTTGCATTTAGTGCTTCCGTGACCTCTCTTTCAATTTATGTGGTCATCATCCATTTTCCCCACATTAATCTTTTGACTCAACTGTGCTTCATTCCACCTATTTTGTCTTTCTTCTTGACTTATGTATAACTTCTCTGTGTTGGCCCCCTTCATATCCCAACTCGCCTCTCGTATTGCGCGCGAAGTTGTTATTTTTTATTTCGCGTCTGATGCTTCTTCACATCAGCTCATCTTGTTCTGCCCCACACTTGAATATTACAATCACGTGTGGGGTGGAGCTTCGTTTACCCCTCTTACTCTTGACCGGGTTCAACGAAAGGCCATCTGGCTGGTCGACAACCCTTCTTTAACCTCAAATCTGCAGTCACTACCCCATCGTCGGGCGGTTGCTTCGCTGTCTCTGTTCCGCTGGTATTATTTTGAATTTTGTTCTTCTGGGCTTGCTTCAGCGGTTCCTCTCCCCAAAACTCTTCCCCGAACATCACTTACCCAGGTAACTAATCATCCTCATCTAGTTTCTTTCACTGGATATCGTACATCTATCTTTCGGTCTTCGTATTCTCCCGGACCGTTAAACTGTGGTGCTCTCTTCTTTTTGTCTCCCCACCCACTTACCACCTCTGGTTTCAGAAGCAGGTTCAATAAACTGGTTCTTACTTGAATGTCCCCCGCAACCCACTTTTACGGTGTCTGATTATGGGATTTGCCCCTTATGCCGTAATTCACTTTACGTGTAATAAAATAAAAATTCCTTTAAGTTTTCATGACAGGATCGTCTTTAACCCTCCTGATTTCCTTTTTCGAGCTGTTTGATAGAAAATCATTCTTATTTATGGCTTCTAATTTTTTTCCCAACCCACCGTAGTTTATTTTTATGATATTTATATGAGTTCAACTCGCAGTACCCACGTGTTCGATCCTCTTCTGACTAGTATAACGTTCCAGTTTAGTGTGGAAAATGGCCCGTCCTAGAAACAACTAATTTCGACGGTAACTTTTGAATGAGCTCCTGTTGTACCGAGTTTGAGAAAATGTCGAGTAGCTGACTCACTTAGACGGTCTCACTTTGAATAGATGCACAATATTATTAGCTTTTCATTCGTGCTCGCGTTTTAGGTTGCGCCCATAGTTTCTGTGATATCATAAACTAAAACTGGAGTCGCGCATTGTGATTTCCATTTTAGGTTGACGATCATTTGTGTTCGATCCGTTCTGTCAAGTTGGGTGGGATTGTATAGGGTAAAATTTAAACGCTAAAGAGAATAAGAATACAGATAAGACAAGAAGTACTCCTAAAATACGAACTCCGTGGTAGGAAGTCCACAGTTTGAAGTACAGCGGGTATGGGAGAAGTGGGCTACGCCAAGTGAGGTAAATGCTTTTTGTACCCTTAGGTGAATAATCAGGTACAATACAATCAAAGAAAATCACGAGCATGAATAAGTGAAGGGAGCGTTCAGCATGCCACATTCTTCCGCGCGTCAATAACTGCTAGGTTTTACGGGAAATTTGGCGAGATATAGAACTGAAGAGGATTTATAGGCGTTGGTACGCGTAGATGAATGCTCATTGCGGGAAATACCCGGTTTCCTGTTGTTAACTAGCCATTGACGATCATATTGCCACCACCTTGACCACTGGTGGATTGCAAAGTGCAGGGAGATGGGAAGCGCCGCGGTCATCGGCAACAGCCGCAAACATTTTCCGTTTAATCGAAAATACCGGTCCACGAGAGCCAGGCGTTAACGAATTGATCAAAGAGGCGAACAGCTCACTGATTCAAACTCAGGAACGGCATCTAGTTCGTTGGGCAAAGAATTTCGAGTAGTTTAATTGGCCTTTGTCCTCATCAGGTTTGCTCATTAGCACAATGGGTACAGCTCTTGTTGTAGATACCAGTCCTCCGTCAAAAGCGCAGGTTCTCCGTGGAATAGGCTACCTTAAACGCCATAAGGCTGCTGGACCGGACGGATTACCTCCATCGATCTTCAACGATGGTGGCTCAACATTATTATTGGAATTGATAAAACCCATCCGTTTGGTGTGGGACAGGGAGCAAGTTCAACAGAGTTGATTTGAATCGGTGATCGTACCGATTTACAAGAAGGGTAACAGGTCCTCCTGTGAAAACCGCAGGTGAATAGGTCTGGTTAACATCGTATGCAAGCTGCTCGCTGGTATTATTCTCCACCGCTTATTAATCTCTCGCGAACAGTGCTCGCTCGAGAATTCAGCTGGGTTTAGATCTGATCGAGGCTGTGTTGATCACATCTTCACTCTTCGACAAATTTTAGAACACAGGCATACCTTCCGCAGATCCACTGTCTTCGTTTTCCTTGATATTGTTGTGGCCATCGACTCAGTCGACCACACAGTTCTCTGGCGCTGCCCCTTGCTGAAGGGTCTACTAGAGAAATTCATTTCCATCACAAAATCCCTTTAAGTGAGCAGCCGAAGCCGAGTTTGGTCTGACTGTGATTTTTCACCCAAGTTCCTCACGGGAATTGGTGTACGTTAGGGTTGCCCCCTCTCTACATCTCTCTAATTTTGTGACTGATATGGCCCTAGAGACCACACTTTTGTCCGGTGAGAACAACGACATTTAACTTTTCCCGGGTGGAAGGGTATCAGACATTCAGTATGCGGACGACATAGTTCTTCTACGTGAAGATCCAGGTAAGTTGCAAGCTTTTCTAGACAGCTTGACGGGTTGCGTAGCAATGCAAGATGCTGTTGCAGGACTGGGTTGGCCCAACGCCAAACCTATCAGTGTCGGAGGAGACTATAAACATGGTAGAAAAGTTCCGTTATGAAGGCAGCTGCATTTTATCCGGAGGTCGGATATCGGATGAAGTGTCTCTGTGTATACAGAAGGCTGTCATCTGTGGCGTCGATATGACATCCGTTTATCTATCAAAGGTCGAGTGTACGCTGCAGCAATCAGGCCCGTGCTTGGGATCAACATCAAAGCCTACCATCGTCAAACGAGGCAGGGAATTAAATCCAAGAGGCACTTTCATAAAACGTAGATTTTCCCGATGAATGCATAGTGGAACTGTGCTCATTGGTAGGGGAAAAACCTACGGTCACTCAGAGTAGGATAAAAAAGATGGAACTGAAACACCTGAATCTATCAATCGGTTCGTCATCTATTGATCCTCTTAATGATTATGGGTACGCCCCGAAGAAACTATGTATTCATCCAATCGAGCCAAACAGGCATATGCCAAAGAGAGATGAGCTTAGTATACGATGTGGTTACACGAGCACGGGAGCTCCGTTTTAAGTTTGCACGCAAATAAAACCAGTCGCAGAATGTAGTGATGGCAAACTCGCGGGTGATCAACGAAAGGCAAACTGTGTGTGGGAACTTTGCCATCGAAGAAAAGTGTGAACCTCAATATTGTGGCTTACGTTTCCGCGATAGGAATTCTATATTATGACTACCACTCTGAAATGAACACAGACATTTTAAACAGCTTTCTGGAAAGTGTTCTTTGAACATGGCAACTGAACGACCAAACATTGTTACCGCATTTCATTTTGGCAATGTTCCAGTTCACCGACGGGCGGATGAAGCAACGCTGCAACTGGACATGCTATTAGACATCTTCCTTCATACAACTTACTCTTTAATGCCATCGGGGAGGTATTCAGTGTGTTTCAAGGAATTGTCAAATCAACGATTTCGACTACGCTGTGTTATTAAACAATAAAATTTCATCATAACATTTCCCATGGCGCATCGATTTTTCGATACACCCCGAACCGATCTCGGTTCTGACACATTAATTGTCAAATCACTTCTGATCAGCCAGTCCCTTATTTACACATTACTGAGGGCCGCAAGATCCGTGACACGTTTGATTGAAAATCTTTTTGGATACGACCCAAAAACAGTTAGTGAGGTTATTTTTTGAGATGTGCTCCAACTACTGGAAATGTTTTTTCATTATATCCTGTTTTTAGAACTGTTAGCATGACAAAAGCCCTTTAAACCTTAGACTAGGATTTATATATATTTGTATGCCTTTTATAACACTGTGATACAAAGAAAAATCAGTTTGATATTATATTTGGTAGAATTTTTGAGTAGAAAGTGTGTGCCGCCAAACTGGAAATTCAGTCTCCTTAGGAATTTTTTGATTTATCGTATCGGTATCCCGCTTCCGGTTGTTCCAGTGTACTCACTCGGATTGTTGTTCTCCTTGTCTGACTTATTCCCTCAGGCAAAGATACCAATCCGAACGCTTTTGAATCACACCAGTGGAATTCGGAGTTACCACAAAGAAAATAGTGGTACAGGCCAGGCGGTGAGTGAATTCATGCGTTTTTCTTCGCTCACAAAGTCACTACAGACCAGTGATCAGGAAAAAATCGATTTGAACATGCGCACCCAGTGCTGTTACTTTGAGACCGGTTCGTTTAGGTCTAATTCCACCCAATAAAACACTTTCATCACTGTGATTGGTATTTCGGTCATCGTCATACACATGATGCGTAGTCATTTCGGAAAGTACGAAAGGAGTAGTCCAGTACTTTGGGGGATGAAATTCAAAAGCCTTATTTTCTGACTTCACTTGACGACCCACGGACTGATGGACTGGGTCACTGGTGTGCTCTTTTCATACAGACAGTCGATTCAAGATCATGGTTGAGCATACTCACAGTGCACAATCTAAATGACCTTTCCCGTGCGACTTTTGGTGTAGCACTACAGGTGAAAAACAAAGCGTTTTGACTCGCTGATTGTAGTGTCTGTGTCGTGTGATTTTCCCCATTCCAAAACGATTGTCTGATATTTCATGTTTTTATTCCGTGTCACTATCGCATCTAGATTCAAGTTAGCCGAAAGCGCCAACCTTTTAACTGACCATATCCTCCTGTCAGTTTTTTCATTGACCTTATTCAGTTTACATATGGACTCAGCAGGCGATGTATTCTGGCTGAGGTTTCACTGGGTTTTCACTCCATTACCAAAGGCTCAAATAGCTTCGTTAAATGTGTTCATTTTATCCTTCTTCACTAGTCCTCTACTTTTGACTCGGTTTTCGTCCACAGATTACGTCTTTTAGCAGTTTTGTTGCTCTTTTAAAACTACTAACGGGTTGCTTTTCCAAGGGTGCCAGAATAAAATATTGTGTGAACTCACGGCCGATAATCCTGAGGTCTTTCGAGACATGTTCTATCTCTTTATCTTTCTCTTCACTGAATGGTCGGTCCCTCGCCCTGTCAATACATGTCTTCACTTAGGTGGACGATGTGGTGCTGTTTTAAAACATATCTGATCAACGTGACTTCACTATGGTGTCTGCCACTTGTAAGATGTCCTGAGCATTCTTTCCTTATTTGGCCTCTGAATGTGAATGCATTTCTTGTCGTCGTTTCCGTTACTCCAACGATAGACCAGGTTCTGCCCTGTTCTGTTCCGACAACCATTAACCACGCACTGGGTGCGGTGGCTTTGGTTGCTATCTCCTAGCGGCAATCTCAAAAGCAAATAATGGAGGAGAAAAGAGTATGAAAGGAGTAAGAGATAAACCACATTAATGGAGTTATGTCGATGAAGAAAGTTTGCGGATGCAAAAGCGCCACTGGTCGCGGCATCCAGCCATATCCTCCAATGTACCGAACCATTAGGCGGGAGGGTCTCTTTGACCCCACTCAGGAAGTCTAACGCGCCCTACATGGTCAAGTCCATTAGTTAGGTTTTTCATACCTTTCTTCCGTGTCATAGGCTGACCACCCATACTCATCTTCCAACCGTTACCCACCTCAGCGAATATTGCACGCCGCGGAATCCTGTCAGGGGACATGCGCAACACATGTCCTAACCATCTTCCCGTGGTGACCTTCAGTGTTTCATTTATTGATTTAATTTGGGAACCAAAGGCTCTTCGCCGGAACTCAGCATTATATATAGGGTGTTCCCACAATATTCGAGAAGTGTTACGCAGACATCGGTGTTCAATTACCAACAACCTTCGTATACCCTCCACCCACACTGACCATGGTCCTGAAACATACGTAAGCACGGGCCTGATTGCTGCAGCGTACACTCGACCTTTGATAGATAAACGGATGTCATATCGACGCCACAGATGACAGCCTTCTGTATACACAGAGACACTTCATCCGATATCCGACCTCCGGATAAAATGCAGCTGCCTTCATAACGGAACTTTTCTACCATGTTTACAGTCTCCTCCGACACTGATAGGTTTGGCGTTGGGCCAACCCAGTCCTGCAACAGCATCTTGCATTGCTACGCAACCCGTCAAGCTGTCTAGAAAAGCTTGCAACTTACCTGGATCTTCACGTAGAAGAACTATGTCGTCCGCATACTGAATGTCTGATACCCTTCCACCCGGGAAAAGTTAAATGTCGTTGTTCTCACCGGACAAAAGTGTGGTCTCTAGGGCCATATCAGTCACAAAATTAGAGAGATGTAGAGAGGGGGCAACCCTAACGTACACCAATTCCCGTGAGGAACTTGGGTGAAAAATCACAGTCAGACCAAACTCGGCTTCGGCTGCTCACTTAAAGGGATTTTGTGATGGAAATGAATTTCTCTAGTAGACCCTTCAGCAAGGGGCAGCGCCAGAGAACTGTGTGGTCGACTGAGTCGATGGCCACAACAATATCAAGGAAAACGAAGACAGTGGATCTGCGGAAGGTATGCCTGTGTTCTAAAATTTGTCGAAGAGTGAAGATGTGATCAACACAGCCTCGATCAGATCTAAACCCAGCTGAATTCTCGAGCGAGCACTGTTCGCGAGAGATTAATAAGCGGTGGAGAATAATACCAGCGAGCAGCTTGCATACGATGTTAACCAGACCTATTCACCTGCGGTTTTCACAGGAGGACCTGTTACCCTTCTTGTAAATCGGTACGATCACCGATTCAAATCAACTCTGTTGAACTTGCTCCCTGTCCCACACCAAACGGATGGGTTTTATCAATTCCAATAATAATGTTGAGCCACCATCGTTGAAGATCGATGGAGGTAATCCGTCCGGTCCAGCAGCCTTATGGCGTTTAAGGTAGCCTATTCCACGGAGAACCTGCGCTTTTGACGGAGGACTGGTATCTACAACAAGAGCTGTACCCATTGTGCTAATGAGCAAACCTGATGAGGACAAAGGCCAATTAAACTACTCGAAATTCTTTGCCCAACGAACTAGATGCCGTTCCTGAGTTTGAATCAGTGAGCTGTTCGCCTCTTTGATCATCTCTTTAACGCCTCGTTTACGTTGACCCGTTTGTCGAATCACTGGAAAAGTTACGGCTGTTGCAAGTCGCTGCAGCTTTTTATGCTTCTCCAAACTTCGCAATCCACCGCCGCTCAAGGTCATTTCTGGGGCACCGACTCAGTTAGCGTTTAAATCCTCTGCGTGCCTCTTGTGTGGAATCCAAGGAATCGTTCTGCGCACATCTGACGGCGCAAATGAGGATACAGATATCCAACGTTCGTGTGTGTTTCTTGTTGCTGGACTTGGGTAGCATTAGCAGTCACACGTATAGCCTGTTTGATCTCTGTCCATCGCTGTTCTGGATTCTGGACGTTTGGCTGTATCGATAATCTGGTGGATAATTCTTTTCAGAAAGCAGATCGTTGGTTATCGTCCAGTAACAGCTGTGGGGACGGTTCGCTTTGGCATTGTTTTGACCACCGACGTGGCACAAGCTGAAGCGAGTGTGGACCAGAGCGTGATCAATGTCTACAGACGTGGACCAAAACGATCGACAGTCTTGAATTGATCCACACCAGCGGCAACCGATAGCAGTATGGTTGATCTGTGTTTAACGCTATGAAGGCGCAGGAGAACGCCAGGTTAGCCGGTGTCGCTTTTTGTACGAGAAATTCGTACTTGCTAGAAATAGTCCATGATCGGAACATAGTTGAATGAGTCGATCGCCGTTATCGGTTCGATCGGCTGGAACGCAATATCGGCCTCCCATATTCCTCTCCGTCTCGTCTAGGCTTCCGACTCGAGCATTGAAATCACCAGCCACAACCATGATATCCATAGAGCGCACGCTGCGGAGCAGTTGAGACAAATCTGGATACAGTTTGTCTTCAGCCTCAGGAGAGCTACAGTCAATTGGGGCACACACGGAAACGACAAACAGGCATTGGCACTTCAGTCTAGTGCTGTTGACATGCACAGTACCATTCAACCGAAATGCACACAGACGACTGCTGACTGGAATACAGTCCAGCAGTGCACGCTCAGCTTTCATGCTTAAAACAATCTCAACGCCAGCCTGACCACGAGCTCTAGACACTGAATCACTCGACACGCGCAGAGTGAAGTGAGAGACTGAGGTCATATCTAGAGTGCGAAGAGTTATCACAGAAGTGGGGTCTTGTATGCGCGTTTCAGAGACACAGCATGCATCTATTTCAAAAGTGTCAAAAGTCCTAGCGAGGGCAGCCTGTTGCCCTATCTGACATAATGTGCGGACGTTAAAGGCAGCCAAGTGAAGTGAACACTTGGGCTTGAGAAGTGCATCTGGTTTATACCCAACTCCTGAACTACTGCTTTTATCACAGCGTAATTACCCTTGGCGTTTCGCATCTACCTTAAATTAAAAGAGGAAAAATTGGTAAAGCCAACTACAGGAAAGATGTTAGAGATTTCTGGACGAGTCATACCTCGCGGTTGGCCATTCAGCCGAAGGGGTTTTCTTTGGGAACCCTAACCGGAGCCTTTGACTCAGAAATCTGACCCACAAGGCAGTGGGATGTTAACCCAGCACTTGAACATGTCCGAAGAACCCGTGAAGGAACTTATTCTTGTCTGTCACGTGAGACCTGATTAATGCATGCGTTTTTTCTTGTCTTCGTTGGTGCTTTGTTATCAACCTACTTTTCGGATTCAGTCCTCAGCCCCATGCACCAAATGGAGCAAGCGGAACGTGGACGGGGAAGCGTCTTTTGGGCCGGGGGCTATCCAACTTAGGTGGGCGACAGCTGCCCAATGAAGTGCGATGACTTCTCTCACCGTCGAGAGAAACCCGAGGTACTCCACTCCTACGTCCATCTAGTGGAGGTTCTTAGAACGATAAACTGTTTCTCTCCGTGTTTATTAGCTAGAGTGTCTTCTCCAGGGGCATGGTGGTTAGGACCAGATGTTGCCCATCAACTGGTTCAGGGACTGGACTTCGTCTGGCCTCTACCTATTGACCTGTCAAGCATAATTGCATCTCCGGCTTAAGGAAGTCATTCTGCATAGCTCTTATGGTCGTGGAGGCAATTGAGTCATCACACCACGCCAAGGTGCAGTCTCGTCGTGATGGGACAGACCAGGTAATAAGTAGTGACCTCATTGCTAGAGTTACATCTGTGGATGTCAGGTTAAGCAGGAATTTACGGCTATTTTCTCATAATCTAGATTGTATCAAAAAACTGCCACAAATACTATTTCAACACAGCTTAACACTTTGCAATCTGTTATTATCTCTATCCATCAGAGAGTTCTCTTAACCCTGTTGCAATATCCCATCTTTACTACACCGTGGCTTGTTTTGAATTAGTCGTTTCTCTCAACCGCATGAGCCCTTTTTGTCATGTAATGTCAGCTACTTGTTATTGATGTCTGTGATAAGTTTTCATCTCAGTTCTAACAGATCCCGCCTATTCTATGTGCCCTGATCTACCAGTATATCAATCGAGTCTCAATATAGCCTCGTTTCCTGTCATGGATATTAATCATAGCTCCAAATTGCCAAATTTAATTGTTTTTCGGCTAACAAAAATGGATGTTATTGAGAGGCCGCGTTGAACTCTCTGTTTCCTAAAATTATCTTTCTTTTTACCTTGCATTACTGTCTTATTTCCAATGCAATGCTTGTCGAGGTTTCCCGTTTTCTACTGAAACGTAAGTCTTTCAGCTTTTAAATAATTTCATGGAATAAGGCAATACGGTTGGTTGGAAGATCGCTTAGTCACAATTCTTCATTCGATCTTACTTAGAACCACTTAAATTTCAATCAGTGGAGCCTTCGGTGTTGTTGTTTCACTAGTTTTTAGGCGTAATATTGAATCTGTCTAAGTTTCAGTTATTCGGCTATGCTATTTGGCTGCGTACGAGGTTGAAAGGGCTGTATTAAGAACATTTTATGTGGTGCCATCTGATGCTGTTATTCCAGTTAGCTGAAGCATTGAATCGTTTTTTCCCTAGCGCTGCGGACGACAGCAATTCTACTCATCACTGCAGAAGTGATTGAAATTGGCCGAATCCCCTGGTTTAGGATACTTTTGGGCTCAATCCATCACATCCGCTTACCATCCAAAAGAAGACGCTATAAACTTAATTGGAAAAAATGCTAGAAGTAGTTTAGTCATTGTGCACTACCGGCTCCCATCATTGAAAGCCATGAGAACACTGCACCATGTAGTGTAATGTTCAGTACACCGTTGAGAGCCAGCCCGCATAGTCGGATGACTAGGAGTTCGACTCAAAATCGTCCAATCTGGGTTCGAGTCCTTGTGGGGGCTTGGTAGATGTGCGTTGCCGATAATTCCTAACAAGAATAAAATACCTGGACAGCGCCTCATGGTTTTTGATGGCTACTTGGGTGGTAGTACAGCATGATGAATCATATCATGCAATTCTAATCTGCCACTCCTATGGACTTAGTAACCAAACTGTGCAGGTTAAAGACTCTTGGGTGGTTGCTTCAATAAGAAATGGGTTAACCGCAGCTACGCGTGGCGCTCGTGCCTTGTATGGCTCACAGTGTTGAGGCTGTTCTGCTCGCCACGATAGACTGAGTCTTGGAAAGAGATCAACACTCGAAGTTATACAAGGAACACAAGGTGGCGAACAAGCTCGTTTTCAGTGATTCGTAATCATGCCATTACATCACATTTTATATGGACAGTGTTCGGTGAAGAGAACAGAAATCAAGATAAGGCGATGAGTGAAAATGTAAGTCAGTATACATCCGCCTGCCATTCAAAGGTGATATCCCAGCGGATATTATAAATCGCAGATTATCAGGGGCCGTCGACAAAACATTTTACGCAGCAAAGCTCCATATTGTATTTACATCAAAGCCGTGTGTGTATTTACGATTAAAGGATAAGGTGTCAGATTCTATGGCCTCTTTCTGTGTGTACTCCTTTACTTGTTCCTGTGGGACAACGTACATTGGCCGTACGACCAGACACTTATCCGAACGAGTCCGTGAACACCACCCAGCTTGGTTGAACACTGGTGCAATCAAAGTAATTACGAGCGCTGTGTGTTCACACCTTGTTCAGTCTAACCATTCAGTGAATGTGACCAAAGCATTCCGGCCAATCTACAAAGTCCGAAGTGGGCAATCAAGGCTGGTGAAGTGCCGTGTTCTAGCCACAGCGGAAGCGGTATGCATTCGTCTCTACAATCCCCCGTTGTGCGCCCAAAACAGTTCGTGCAAGCGCTAAGGCTTCCTTGGCCCACCCCCTACCCACGAACTAACCACAGATCTGTTGATCCGACAAATGACACCGCAGACACCCATTCACGATCCAGAGACGGATCGAGGTCACGCATGTGATAACTGATCCCCTCTCCCCCACTTACATTTTCACTCATCGCCTTATCTTAGTTTCTGTTCTCTTCACCAAACACTGTTCATATAAAATGTGATGTAATGGCATGATTACGAATCACTGAAAACGAGCTTGTTCGCCACCTTGTGTTGTTCTCAATGTGCTCTGTGGGAATATTCGGACAATTATATAAGGAACTCCCACTTTTGGCACCTTACCACATGCAGTCAATCTCTAACACTTGTAGAACAACAGCCAGTATGCCTCCTTCCTGTTTTCCGGTACACTGGGCCCTGGATTATTCCCGCAGATCCAGATCACCAACTGAATTAGCCATCAATCATTTGGTACTCTTACTCCCTGTCACACGCTGTTTGCCAGGATATTAAAGGCGTTTGCGCATCACTGGATATCCGCTTGTGTTATTCACTCTCGATTGGTCGTACCGCGATAGCTCAGCTTGCGGAGCATCTTTCCGCCAAGTCAGAGGTCGCTGGTTTGATTTTGGCTCGCTTAGTCGGATTGATGGACGCAAAAAATACCATTTTATTTTCCGTTGTCTAAAAACCAGGCTTGTCCTAATAATAGATCCTACAAATATTAAAAGTAATCAGTTCTTTTCGAGTAACTATAGGCTGGACGAACGGCTTTCTTTTCCATTCACTCATTTTTCAAATAAGCAGTTTCTATTTCTCTGAGTGATACTTCTTCGTTTCATTTTTTGCCCCAAATCGGACCCAATCTCTCGCTGTAATTCTTACACATACGGACACACACAAATCATACCAATTTTACAGGCTTACCCGGAAATGCTTTTGAACAAAAGGTTCGACAGTCCACTCGAAGCGTGTCGACTGTTTCAAGACGATCCACTGGCTCATTCTCCGGGACAAAAGTACTTGTACAGTACATATGCCTTTACTTTGTTATCTGCAGCAATCGAACGTGTGTCAACCCAGAACGGTCCTATTTTCCCGTTACCTACCGAACCCGCTGAAGATGTGAAAACCACGGCAGATTCGATCCCTAAATGGGCCAGAATCGATACTCAGCTTTGTCGACTTTTTCAATTCCTGGGTCTCCGAAGCACCTCGCTGGAATATCACGAAAAACTAACACCTTTTCGATGCAAGTTAGTGGATTCCTTTTTCGGATTTTTCGTACCTTATTACCCAATGCTGTGCAACAAATACGTTAATAAACGCAAAAGTTACGCACTTCTTATCATGTATCTCTACGTAATTTACCGACTTATCATAATGGGCATTCTGAAGCTGTGCAATGCCATCAGAGAACCGGGGCGTACTTTGCAATGTCAAATGGGGATCAAAAGGTGATAATAGGGAGACAACAACTCAAGTTTTCGGACAAAGCTTAATCTCGCAGTCTCGCACCTATGCGTGTGTCCACAATAAAACACGACGGTGGCTAGGTAAGATACTTGTCGGTCAGAAGTAGGGGTGGGCTGGGATGACGAAACAGCAATCACGGAGTGAAATGTTCATCAGTTGTACGAGAACATGTTCATGCGTCGGAAACAAGCGAAAAAGGTCCCCAACCAATGACTCTGGTTGGATTGCTACGCACCCAGATTCAGGAAGCCGTCGTGCTGTACAGCGTAAGAGCTTTTTATATCCTTCAGAAAGATTCAGCTTGTTTTATCTGGCTTACCTTACATATCAAGGGTTTCTTTAGTAAGTTTCGCTGTTTCGTATTCGTATTCTCATTCTTTTTATGCTGCCCTTTCGTCGCTCAATACTGATAACCGTTCACACGACTCCTACAAACGATCAGACAATATCGCCGCACAACAAACGGCGTGTTAGAAAACACACCAGTGGTGGACAATTCGTACAAATGGGCCGGCGGAGGAATCTTGTCCACCGCACCAGACCTTATCCGGGTAGCCAATCATTTGGCCAGCATCTATATGGGACGGTTACATTCACACGGTGTGGTTACTCGTGATACACTGACCCAACTGTGGCACGCATACCCGGTCAATTCGAAAGGAGTTTGGCAACCTGGTCTCGGTTGGTTCTTGTCCAGGTTCGTCCCTATTTTTCGCTCTCTGACGCGTCCGTACGTCATGCATATTTATAGTTCCACTTTTATTTCATACTGTACTTTGTGTCGCATGAATTGATGTCGTTTTTGAGATAGTTCAATCTCCAGATTGGAATGCGACTTGAGAAAAACTAGTTGTTTTGAACCAAACACAGATGGCTCAAGATGGTAAGGTACTCGCACTGGTAACACCCTGGACAATGCCTTATAGATGTGTGAATAAATATGAAGCATGAGTATGAAAAGGGAAGAGCTGAACGATGAGTAGTAGGAACAAATCACGAAAGAAAGAAGACTAAATATTGCAGAATGGTAGGATTTTGTTCACTCACCTCAGTGGTGTGCGTGAAACAAACCTGCATTTTTACAAAACTGTAAAAGCATCCACGCTGAATAGGGTTGTATTCACACAGGAAACCCAATCAACACCGTAGCAAACGGATTGATTGTGTCAATAGGTTTTTGTTTATAGAGAACTGGGTTGCGCATTCTAATTTGCATCATTTCGCTTCGAGTTATGGTAATTGATTTGAACGGTGAAATCGGGCCAGTTCCTTGTTCGATTCCCGTCAAGCGCTTTGCTGCAAATGTCCACTGGATTTATCCATTTCACCGCTCACTAGGTGGTATGTCTTGACATCCGTTGTGATAGCTACTGATTTAACCTTGCCATGTATCGGTGAAGCTGTGGGCGAACTGATACCCTACATATGAGACGGAATTTCCCCCTTGACTAAGTTCGTAGTTGTCCAAAATAATCCCACGGGTAAATGGCAGTACGCAAAGCTCAAAACTTGTGGCTCAAGATGAACTTAACATTGTGACGTATTTCGTTGAATTGGTGATCATTTTTGAAAACCGATCTGGTATGGGCACCTTTCTTCGACAGTATTTGGACTGTAAGTCTTCCTTAGTCGACTGGAAACATCACGGAATTCTGGTGATGTATGTTCAGTTTTAAGTTTTCTGACTTATTATGATTTTGTTTAGTACGTGCTTGCGTATGAGTGCAGTGGAATGTGTACTCTATGACCGTGAAGACTCATTGCACTATCAGGGATAACCGGCATCTAGACCGTGAGACTTGAAGTGGAAAGCGGCATAAGGTATCAATAGTTCAGGTGTGGTAACGATCCGGACGACAGTGGACTACTGTCTACTACCAACGTAACTGGTGTCGGCGGGGATTCGAACCTCAAACCTCTGACGTGGTAATCAAGGGTTCTAAACCACTCAGCCACCACACACACAGGTGAACAAACAGATTTAATGCAATAAGTATTCTTGATAGCCTTCATTTATGCCATAGGAGGAGGGCTTGCGAAATGAAACTGTTCGCCAAGCTGTCTAGCCCTTTGGGGGACCAAGCGTTGTATTATGTTTACTCTTGATGTTCGATACCACAGTATCGGAACTGTTGGTGGTCAACGTAGTATGCTGAGTGCCGTGTTCTTCCGCAGAGGTTTCAGGTGCACGATCTGCAGGGATCCAGAAAGAAAACTCGATGAGCCGGAGTTCAGTAATGGCATTAGCAAGCATAAACACCTACACCGATAACAGTGGTGTCGTGTCCGGCTTGAACGGTCATGTACGTAGACAGAAATTCTCGCACGCACACTGCACACACTTGATCCAAATATCTTGCATTCATGGGCGTACGCGGTCGTATACACACGCACGCAGTTGACGTTTGCCATGTTTCGTCCCGGACGGCACTGACCAGTCAGGTTGTATCCCGTGTTGCACGACCTTGCACGGCTTAATACGATTGTACAGTTGTCTTACACTTCCGATTGCATACATCACTGACTCACGCACATGCATACGTGTTTGCGTTTTCACTTGCTTGCCTGTGCTTGCGTTTGCCGTATGGTCCTACAGAGTATACGTTGTGGACACAGGCGTGCCTTACCGAATTTAGGACACAACAGGTGGGAATGGCGATCTACATCTGAGCGCGCTGCGTCAATTAGCGTTTTGGTCGCCGCGGCTAACCGGCTAGCAGTTTACACCCGAGTGATTCAGGGATAATTATTTAGAGCCATTGGATGTCAAAGGGTGTGTGAATGTGCATGTGTTCGATTCATGTGTGGGTATAGGGTCTTCGTTCTATCAGTGACAGTAGGGTCATTTGAGGTCAGGAAGATGACCTTTGGGGCGTTTATCCCCTAGTGATGTTAGCGCCGTCCATATGCCTGCGATCTCTGCTCCATCGTTTCGGTTGAGGTATGTGGGGTGGACGCAGATTGCAAAATTTTCGGCAAATAAGGGCCCAGTGTATGTGCGGACCGTCGTTTAGGAATTTTAGCGTCATCGCAATCAGTTGTTTGGTATTCAGTTGTGGCGTGGATTTCCACTATCGGGTCAGGCTCCAATTTTGTTATAGCGATTTTGCCAGTCGGTCTGGATTTTTCTTTCATTTTATGTTCCAAGGTCCGGAACTTCAAGTAGCAATCCTCATGAATTGCCGATGGAAGTCAACCAGTTTACTTTTCTGTTGTTATTTATCGTTGGTTTGTTTCTTAGTTCATGTTTTATTACCTGTGGCGACTAGTTGTTTTCCTGAAGGACACTGTATAAGCGTCGCATTTCCTGTTTGCGCGTGTTGTTTTCTTTGCATAGTTTGTCGACTGCGTTGGCCAGCGATGAGATGATCGCGTGTGTAATACCTTATGGTTGGGCTGAATTGAAGTTCAGATATCTGCGTGAGTTGTCTGGACAATTATGGGCATTGTATCAAACTTCATTGTTGTCTCCCTGTTTTGTATTTGTTCACCCGGTGAACAAGAGGCTGTATTCATGTACCGTTGTTTAGAGTCGAAAAACACTCCGGTGAAGCGGAAATTCCCCCCGGTGCCTTTCAGTCATTTGAGGTTGTTCGTTCAGTAAACCCGCTGTATTTCTGAAGTATGATATAATAACAGAAAGACTAGTAACAGACGTTCGCGTGAAGATGTGAGGTGAAACGACACATTCGTTTTGTGACTTAGAATAGTGAATCGTAAAGGATCTCAGGAGTGTCAGACGTAGTAAGGGCTTAGAGTTTTATGTACACTACGGACAGGGAGGTTCACATAATCAGTATCGATCCGATAATACATGGCACATATTCACGTAATTGCGTTCCAGGCAACACCGTGGATCGAACTAAATCTCTGTTGTTCAGCTCCGCGGTAAAAATCTTCAGGGCCCCTTCTAGGTTTGAGAAACCAGTAAGGAGTACGTTTCTTTGGAATTCTTATAAGAAAACTAATTTATCTTTTATCCCGTTCTGTTCATGGATCAATGCCGTCATAGACGATCTGGAGGATCGATCTCTGAGGCCAATATCTGCCCGGATCGTTTATACGTGTTGCACACGGGTGGTGCAGTCGGTAGTACCACTGCACTGTTGCTCAGTCTGCCCTGTTGTTCCAATGCGGGAACCGTTCGACCGGAACACGGAGACCCGGAAGAATTTACCGCAGCCATATCCCTTGCTCCCCCAATCTGTGTGGCCGTGTTGACCAATTTGGAAGACTCGTCTGAGATCAGTCAACTCGCGGTCTCATTGGCTGAGGTCTTCACAGAGGATGCTGTCCGATCAGTACGACTAAACTATGCAGATCATTTCATGTGATTAATTTATCCTAATTCTTTTTGCTGTTGTTTTCTTTCCGTTCATCCAACTTTACCCGCCTCTTCGTTTGTTGGGTTTACAGATTAAATTTATCAGTCATTGCATAAAGTTTATCCCATTTCTTCCAATATGATTTACAACCAAGACATCCAACCGGGGTTAGCGACTTTTAACATTTTTCAAATCTGACGAGTCCCACCTCATAATCAAAAAAACTTATATCAATTGAATTTTTTTTCATTTTTCTGATTTTATTGTCACATTATACTTGTTATCATAATAACGCAAGTGTTGAACGTGATCACCCTTGTTGCCTATGTTGTTTGTGGGCCGGAATCCTTCTGTCGGAAATGCTGTTAGAAAGTAAGAAATAAAGACGCACAATATCATCCATGTCGAGAACTGTATAAAATCAAGTAATCTGATGAATTCAAATAGCCATTAACCATGCACTGGCGGCAGCGGCAACGTCAATCGGAAATACCGAAAAAAGGAGCATGAAGAGAGTAAGTCGAGAATTAAAAATGGTGGTATCAAGTCGACAAAGAAAATTCTTGAATACAAAAGCGACACTAATCTCGACATCTGGCCATATCCTTCAACGTACCTAACCACCGAATGGGAAGAGCTTTGGGACCCCAACACGCCGCACATGGCCAAGTCACTGGTTAGACTTTTCACACCTTTTCTACGTCATGGACTGGACACCCTTACTCATCCTCCAACCATTACCCATCTCAGCGAATATTACGCGCCGAGTAATCCCAACCAGGGACATGCACAACACATGTCCCAACCACCCTAACCTGATGAGCTTAAGTGTTTCATCTCATGATTTAGTTCGTTTACCTTAGACTCTGTGCCGAACTTCGGCATTGTTGACTAGGTGTTTCCGCCAAATTTCAGTGGTGCTGCGAAGACCTCGGTGTTCGAATACCGACAATCTTCGTATATCCTTCACCATATTGCCCAAGTTTCTGAATTGTACAGAAGAACTGGCTTGACTGTTGCAGTGCTCAATTCACCTCATACAACCGTTAAACATGCACTGGGTGTAGTGGCTTTGGGTGATGTCTCTCAGCGCAGTATACACTCGATCTTTGACAGATAAACAGATGTTACCTCGACACCACAGGCAACTGAGATTGTCGAAAGTCAAGTATGTCTTCTGTGCACGCGAAGACGCTTGATCCGACATCCGGGTGAACTCATGTGCTTGTTCTGTAGTCTTCCTAATGTAGCTGTATCGGTTCGAAATTTCTAAAAACAGATGATTAAACCGTTCACAATTACTCATCGATAGGACAGTTCAGGATGATGACACCGTGAGGGATTTTGAGACCTTTCAAACGAGTAGGGTCACAAATACAGCATAAATCAATTAGATGAAATCTGCGGATTGGGGCCCTACAAAATAAAGAGGGCTGAAAGTTCTGTAGGTCGTGGCTTTATATATTGGTGCACAATTGGGATACCAACGGTAGCACACGGTATGTGCGTGTATTTTCAAACAGCATGAACAGAAAACTGGTATACCACTGTTGACCATCCGCTATCGCATCCATTGGCATCAACATGTAGACGAATTTCCTGGATTCTATCTTGTAGACGGTGATCCTCTATTGCCCGATTCGTTACCGCGCCTGACCTATTAGGACCTTATGGGGTGGTCCACTCCAAGTCTTAGGACTATGGTTGTCCTTGAAAGTGCAACGGGTTTTGATGCATCGGGGTATTCCCCTATGACTGCACATCCACAAGCATGAAACTAGTGAGGCGCCTTATTCTAGAACCTACGCTCTCCCCCACGTCACGTCCCCCGGTCTTCTGCTCTGATTCGCTTCAGTTGTTTGACTTGTTACGGAGTTGCGGTCGCAGTGGCTGGAACGTTGTCCATGAATTTTCTGTTTAGTTGTCATTATATTCGAAATGCCAAAATTGACAACCCGATTAGTCTGCACCACACTTTCCAGGCTCCCCGAATATTAGTGCTAGGTAGAATGTAGTGCTGATAGACAGAATATGACTAACGAATCTGCGGCACAATAGATACTAATGCTCAGTTTTGACATTTGTTTACATTTTTGTTCACCTGCTTGTCTTCATTTGTGGTGTTGATCAGTGGTGCAATCCAGCATCCGGTGTTAGAGGTTTAATGTATGCGTGTTGTCATTATCGGCCACTGAACCACTAGGGAATTTGGTGTGACCGATGAAAGATGTCCGTCTATCCGAAAAGGTCAAGAGTCCTGTCATAAAATATCAGATGACTGGCAAGCATTGAATAGGATTTAAAAAGGTAATAACTGTCTACGGATTGGACAGTAAAAACTGAAGCGGCAGATTAGACGTGGTTTGGAGCCAGGCCACGTGAAAGTTCTCCACCTTCAAAGATTGCCGACGATCATAGAGCTTAGACCTATGCGCTGAGCTTCATTTTTTCAGAAACTTATCTAGTTTGATCACTGTCTAACAGCATATGCGTGCTAGATACATCCATCATTGTTTTAAATCGTTATCGTACGACGTCACTGTTCAAATACGTATATTTGATGAATCATTCCTCGGCCGCGCGAAGGTCACTTGAAGTTTGTTTTGCTTGAACAATGTTAATAATTGCATGGATTAACATCACGCGGCAGCTTTCGAGTGGCCTATGCCTACAAGTCCATATATCGACACCACCTGTGTTGGTTATAACCAACGTAAGCGGTTTTTGGTTATAGTCAATCATTGTCAGCATGAAGTTTGTCTCTTTCCCTTCATTCACTCGTATTCATAAAAACTGGGCTCACTAGAATTTGCACTTCAGTGTGCAAAAACGCTGGACTACACCCCCGATCCGGAAGCAAAGTGGCGGTTGTGATCCCACCTTCCAGCGAAACTCACTCGGTCTTTCATGGATATCCAAAGAGAGCGGTCTGCCGAACTGAGTCGATTTGTACAGTAATTCCCTGAAAGAATCTAGTACCATGAGCACTGATTCTTCAACTGATACCTGCATTCCTTCGATCTATGCTTCCCGACGAACTCCCCCAGTTCTTTCCAAACTGGGTGGAGATAACCTGATGAACTCATTTACCACCTTGCTCCATGACATTTGAAATGAAGAGCGTATTCTGCTATCGTGGGACGAGTCAGTGATTGTACTCATCTTCTAGAAGGAAATACGCAAAGATTGTAATAATTATCATGGGATCAGTTTAATTCCGATAATCACAAAGGTATTAGCCTCGATTCTGCTGCACCGTCTGACACTGGTTCGAAAGGAGCGCCCACAAATAACAAGCCGGATTCCGCCCTGGTCGACAATGCATCGACCAGATTTTTACTCTTCGCCCATTACTTGAACCACGTCACACATACAGTCGACCGGTAGTAACGGTTATCCTCGACTTGAAAGGCGCCTTGGATTCGGTTAACCGACCAGCGCTATTCACTGCTCTTCACCAAAAAGGTATACCACAGACGTTCGTGAATATAGCGGAGTCATTATGCTTTCGTAACCCTGGTCGCCTAAATGTTTACGGTGAAGTAGCAAGTGCTTCTGTTTAGCGCTGTACGACGATGATGGTGACGATATTCTTCATTCGTGTTTCAGTGTGATTACGTCGTACTAATTTGGTCACTTTCTAATCGTTCACCAGTGAAATCGGTTTCAAACTTTCATGGAAATTGGAAATATTCTCCCACGATCATTCCGGATCATACTGGCACGTTGCAAATTGAAATAGCGTTTGTAACGGACTGCTTCAGCGTATGTGTACTGCATCGCGAAACATTCCATTGTTTGTAATGGACATCGGTGCAGGGACAATTTCTGAGTGATATCATTTCTAAGAAGTTTGAATATTCTGATGTTATTTTTGTTACCTTTTAATTTTTGAAATACATTCTGAGCTAAGCACAGTTAAGGGAAAATTTCGAATCTTCAGGTAGTGAGCCAAAATATAGTAGTCCTTCTAAACACGCAACCAAGTTACATTTAAAATCGAATAAAAAAAGGGTACTCACCAGGAATCCAACTTACCTGAGAATTTTTGAACTCCAGATACAAAGTGAACAACAAATGTAGGGAATGAATTCGGTTATTGTATACGGGGATGTCCAGTAATGCTGAATTGATTTAGAACAAGGAAAAGGTTTTTTGGTACCATTTTATCACATTTAATCCGGGGTTTGTTTTAGTCATTTCATCTATCTTAAAGAAAAGTACCACGGCACCAGAATACTTTGCATGATTTTGGTCACTCAGCTGACATTTGATCCTTGATTTGCATACAAACAAGGCTGTACAATGTTCGCATTAGGAAAAACGAGATATCTACATCCAATTGATACGATCTGTATGGCAGGCTTCAAGTTGACGCACACAGTAAATAAATAAATAAAGCAGTGAAATACTTGGTGAATGCAAGTTTAGAATTTAGTGCTTTTGTTGGGAGAACTGACCAGGATGCATAAAGCTCAGTTTTGTTTAGTGTGTGAAAAGCTTCGCCGTGAAAACATTGCATTAGGAATATTCATTGCTTTCGTCTTGCACCAACTCGAATTTACCTTTCTCGTTTGCCCCTTATTTGTTTGTTCTCATTCCCCATTCTTACAACGATTCTCAAGGTCATTAAACTCTTGTTGGCAAGCCACTTTGCATACTTTTGCATGTCCTCTGGCTCGTCAATGCACAAGCCACTGTGCGTTAAACCTGATGCTCTCTTTAGCTACTATTTGAACTACATATATTGCAATCCTCTTGCGCCGCGCATTGTTATTGTGCCGTAAAATAAGATCGTTCGTTTTGAGCGATTACGAGATCGACAGTCCGACCTTATGCGTGATCACCTATCGTATTACTGCAGATATCTGTGTTCGGTTGTGTAGAGATTTATTGAAATTCGCCGTATGAAGAAACGCCGTCGAAGTGGTTCAGTTCAGATCCCATGTTATTTACCACAATTTGTCTTGTATTTACCAAACAGTTCATTTGCCTTCCATGCACTTCGACCACTAGTTTCCATGCCGACCAACAACCTTGCTCCCACGCCCGCGCGATTGTTTGTTTGTTCAATCCCATTGAGTCACGCAATTTTAGCCTTGTTTCTATGACAGGTGTCAGTTGACCTTAGTTGTCATTTGTGTAATTGTTGGTCTCATTTATTCGCATTGAACTCCGATTCTACACACTTTATCGCTTACGTAACCTTTCTCCCCTGTGCTGGAGTGACCCACTGGTATCCATGGCCCATTGTGTTACTACGTCATAATTACCTGGGTTACTTGACAAAGCCCAAACGTTCTCGGACGTAATAATCTTTCTCTCTCTATCTGCCTTATCCGTGTGAATGGCTGAACTTGCCCATCCCGTTATGATCATGCAACCTTCTCAACCATGCTATTTCGTTTGTTCTTCACCAGGCTTGTGTGTGCTCCCTCAGGTATTTACCTTTCTTCTGACCGTTGGTGGTCAAAATTCTTTCCACGAATAAGGAGTCCCTTTGTAAACCACTTAACTCGCTCCTGCATCGCCGTCTCAAGCGCTCCCTGTCTATTGTTGCCTGGGCGTTTTGAAGCTTTTGTTGACTGTCATGATTCCATGGTCGGTTTACTCACAATTTGAGGTACGTTATTGTTATTGTTCGACGATTTGTCCTACAGCACACGCAGTAAAGCGAGCTTGTGTTCCCTGCCTTGGGACTTGGGGTTCGTTTATCTGCGGGTCGATTAATTACGGATCGGCAGTCCTGTACGGTTGTGTTAATTTAAATGTGACCGCCGTGAATTCAAGCTTGTGTCTGACTACGTAGGACCTCTCACTCGCTCACTGACGACACCAACTTCATAAATATTGCACCACAGATTGAGACAATTAATTGGATTTGATGAGATTTCAGATCAGAGATTGTTCATGGAGTTTTTTTAATTTTACCAATAATAGTTCTTCGTTACCGATAGTGTGATACACAAATCGAGCAAATTAACCAACCCGTTTACAAGATCTTGACGAACAAGGTTTTGGTTTGAACTCCTCTGTATTGGACGTGGTGCACGTTAGCTTCGTGATCATCAATCGGACGTATCAAAAACTAGGTGACAAGATCATTATGATGTAACCAGAATGGCTGGTAAGCCGCCCAATACTGCTACAACGCATTGCCTCACGTGAACGAACGGATTATGACAAAACGCAAAAGTCCTACCTATTCGTGATTCCGGTCTAGATGCAAACAGTAGTGGCTTAGCGATTTCGGTGTATTGGACTGATGAAGTGGATCCGAGTTTCACAATTATACGAGCCAAGTAGATTTAGTTCTACTGTTAACTTGATGACAACGATAAGTTCATCGCGGAAGATACATAACTGGGGTTGCGCCGTGAAATCTTATTATTTCAAACTGCATCGTCAAGATGGTAACAGAATTGAGTTCGTTGAAGTTGAAAGACGCATTTCAGGTTACCTTTTTTGCCTTGCAGCCATTAAGGGCCTAGTCTCAAGACAGCAGTGATTAATGACTTCAGGTAACTTTTCGATCGGCGCTTATCATAATCATGAAAGTGTCCTACAGCTTTCATCAAATGCTGGTATTTATTATCCTCAGTTATGCGAGCGCGTCGAACTTGTGAATTATCCTTAGGCTATTTCTGTGTGATAGCGTTCCTTTTATATTGGTTTATTTTGTTTATTCGTTGGTTTCATGTTTGTGGGTGTAGTCTGGCGTATAGAACGGCACCGATTCTGCGCTGTCCTTTGATAGCTCTTAGTCGGACGCTGATCGATCTCTGAGATCATAAGCAAACAGTGACTGCTGAGGAGCCACAACATCTGAGTACGATTATTGTTAGCCCAAATTCAAGGCGGATTCTCTGTGTCAGCTGGTCCGATTGTTCATTTCATCACAGTCTTCTGAATGTATCTTATAACGATCATATAGCGACATGATGACAAACCTGAGGAGAAGTCACCCCAGCTTCTCGGTCTACTCGCTTAGCTGTGGCTTTACAGATCTGGAATCGAATGTTTTACCCTTCTCTAATTCGCACAATGGCTGGTGGTGTTTTCTTATAGCTGACTGGAATTGTACAGTTATTTATTGGTTTAGCTAGAGTATATCCCTGTTCGAATTTTCAATTTTTTCCACTACTGACTGCGAAGTTTCAAACTCCAGTCTTATTGCTGCCTGTAAAATTTCACTTTTGACAGTTCAGTTTAGTTCAGTTCTTTCAGCCACTAACCTCGCACTTCTGTGTCCCAACTTCGGCTGATACTTCGTAGCATCGCTGAAACCCAAATTAAGTCAAAGCATAAAGAGCAAGTAACCTGAAGCATATAGGTGAAAATCATATAGGCGAAGAAACAGTCTAACTGCAACTTCGCCACTTACTGAGGCATCTAACCATGTTGCCAAATGTCTCCAATCATCCGGATCTCGCGGCCCCCAAGCCGGAAACCTTACACGTTCTTTTTGGCCAAGCCTACTGGTTAATTTTTTCATACTTTTCGCTACACCGTTGATACCTCTACCCGTCCTTCATCTACCACCTACCTCGGAAAACAAGCAAGCCGAGGAATTCTATCTGCGAGCACGCGTAATACATGTCCCCATTGGGGTAAACTGTTTAGATTAGGAGAATGGTTCAGAGACCTATTAATTTTTCCCAACATACTTCGCTTAAGCGCATAATCACCATTCGGTGTTACCAGCATATATGGCCAGTTAAGTTCAGTTTATTCAACCATTAACCTCGCACTTCTGTGTTCTGGTTTCGGTTGCTACCTTCCGGCGTCGCCCAATAAAGGGCAAAAGGGATAGAAGCATAAAGATCTAAAAAATCGAAGTACCAAGGGGAAATCAAGACGACAAGGAAAGAGTCCGAATGCAACTACACCATTGACCACGACTCCTAGCCATATCACTTATTGTCTCCAACTATTTAGTAGGCGGATCACGTGGACCCCAACCTGGAAGTCTAACATGTCCCACTTGGCCAAGTCAACTCGTCAAGGTTTTCGTGCCTTTTTACCATGTCATGGAGTGACCACCTCGACCTACCTTCCAATCACCATCTACCTCAGACAACAACATACGCTGAGGAAGTCTATCGGTGGGCATGCGTAACACATGTCCCAATCACCTTAACCTGTTATGATTCGATACTTGATCAAGAGACTGACCTCTGGTTCCCAACACCTTACGCCGAACCTCAGCATTGCTGATACAGTGTTCCCACCATATTCGGGTAATGCTACGGAGACACCAGTGTTCGAGCACTGACAGTCTTCACCTATCTTATACCGTCAACGGTCATGTTTCTGAACTGTATAAAAGAACGGACATAGCCACATACCCTTAACGGACAATCGGATGTCACGCCGACGCCACAGATGGCGGAGTTTAGCAAAAGCCAAAAGCGCCTTCTGTATACGCGATAACACTTCTTCCGTTATCTGTCCACCTGGTGAGATGTAACTGCCCAGGTAACAAAACTTATCCACTTCAGCTAGAGCTTCCCCTGCCAAGAACAGGCTTGGTGTTGAGCCAACCCAGTCCTGCAACAGCATTTTACATTTTTAAGGTTAAAAACGCATTCCGAACATTCCTACACTGTTGTTAAGAGTATCTAAGAAAGCTTGCAACTTACCTGGATCTTCACTTAGAAGAACTATATCGTCCGCATATTCCAAGTCAGACAGTTTACTGTCTGAGCAAAGATCGATGCTGCTATTCTCACACGAAGATAGGGCTATCTCAAGAATCAATTCAACTACAAAATTGAAGAGGAAAGTGAAAGAGTGCAACCCTGATGAACATCACTTTCCGTGGTGATTTAGGGGGAAAGATCGCTGTAATCACGAACTTGACTTCGGCTGTTCTCATACAAGCATTGGAAAAGAGAAATAAACTTCTTTGGCACACCATTCAATGAGAGGCGGTGCCAGAGAACTGTGCGGTCGACTGAGTCGAACTCCGCTTTCAGATCAAGAAAGACACAGATTGTGGGCCTACGAAATATGTATCTGTGCTCTAAGGTTTGCCAAAGAGTGAAGATGTGGTCGATACAACCCCGACCAGGTCTGAAACCGGCTTGATTCTCACGCATTTACATTTCGCGAGCACTGGATGATCGGTGGAGAATAAGATCGGCGAACAGTTTAGACGCGATACTTACCAAGCTAATTCCTCGTAAGAGGATCTGTCACCTTTCTTGTAAATCGGCACAATCACCGATTCCCACCATTCCCTGGGAATCTGCTCACTATTTCAAATAATATGGAGAATTTTTGGCAATGGAGGCGAAACCAAAGCTTCGCCTGCATTCTTGGAAAAAGATGGAGACAACCCATCCAGTCCAGCGGATTTATACTTTTTCAAGTGACCTATCTCCCGCCTAATCTTCATTTCTGATGGAGGACTGGTATCCACCTGCATTGTTTCGCTGGCAGATATATTTGGAGGGTCCACCGTTGAAGTGGGCCAACCGAATTGTTCCTTGAAGTGCTCTGCCCAGCACTCCATACGACGTCCCTGAGAGTGAATCAGTGAGCCGTCGGATTCCCAAATTAACTCACTTACACCTGGCTTCCGTGGGCCGGTACCTCTAATCAAACGGAAAAGGTCGCGAGCATTGCCAATGAGCGCATCCTTCTCCACTTCCTTACATTTCGCAATCCACCACTGCTCACGGTAATTCATTAGGCTCCTAGTCAGTTGGCGTCTCAGGGACTTACGCACTTCATTGAACGTGGCATCCGGAGAGACGGATGTACGAGCATCCAACAAAGCAACTAATATCGAAGATATCCATCGTTTGTGATGCCAACTTGAACCAGAGTCCTCTGTGGCATTCGAAGTGGCATACAAAGCTTCCTTGACCTGTTGCCAGCGTCCTGAACATCTGACTGCATCGATAACTGTATAGACAGCGCCGTCCGGAAATTGTATTGCTGGTTATTGTCTAAAAGCAACTGCGCGGGACGGGTGGCCTTTCCGTTGGAGCGTGCACGGACGAGACGTGAACAGAAGCGAGCATGTATCAGGGCGTGATCTGAGTCCACGGGCGTAGACCAAAATGAACGACAATCTTCAATAGATCCACACCAGCAGTGATCAATCACAATATGGTCAATTTGAGTCCAACGTTATGAAGACGAAGGAAGAAGGACGTCATGTGAGTCTATGCCGCTTCTTGTAGCAGGAGTTCGTACTTGCCAGAAACAATCTGTGGTCAAAACACAGCTGAACGAGACGATCGCCGTTATTGGTACATTCAGCTGGGATAGCAAATGAGCCTCCAATATGCCTTTGGGAATCTCCCAAAAGGCCAACTTGGGCGTTGAAATCCCCAGCAATGACCACCACGTCCGTTGAACGTGCGCTTCGAAGCAGCTGAGACAGATCCTGATAGAATTCATCCTTGACCTCAGATGAGCTGCAGTCATTCGGCGCATACACAGACACGATGAACAAACATCGGCGCTCCAGTTTGTTGTTGTTGACACAAACAGAACCGTCCAACCGAACTGCACACAAACGACTGTCGACTGGAATACAGTCCAGCAGTGCACGCTCAGCTTTCATGCTTAAAGCAATCTCAACGCCAGCCTGACCACGAGCTCTAGACACCGAATCACTCGACACGCGCAGAGTGAAGTGAGAGACTGAGGTCATATCTAGAGTGCGAAGAGTTATCACAGAAGTGGGGTCTTGTATGCGCGTTTCAGAGACACAGCATGCATCTATTTCAAAAGTGTCAAAAGTCCTAGCGAGGGCAGCCTGTTGCCCTATCTGACATAGTGTGCGGACGTTAAAGGCAGCCAAGTGAAGTGAACACTTAGGCTTAAGAAGTGCATCTGGTTTATGTCCAACTCCTGAAATACTGCTTTCATCACAGCGTAATTACCCTTGGCGTTTCGCATCTACCTTAAAGTAAAAGAGGAAAAATTGGTAAGGCCATTTACAGGGAAGATATATAACCAATGATGCGCAGGCACCTTACCATAGGATACCTCGGTGTTCCGGGAAGTTTTATAAAACACACGAAGACTAATTATGACTAAGATAGATGTGTCAATGTAACTCTTATAGCCTATACGTTTCGATCCACGGCGACAACGTTGCATCCCGAAATTACGTTTTTCAGTTACTGACGATTTCGAATAACGAACACTGGAACACTCCATCCTGTTTTTGATAGTGCATTAAACATACACATATAATCAGGGATCTGTACGAAAAACGGATCAAAAGCAGTTCGAACACAGCCATTGTATGGTTTTTCATTGTTTGTCTCGCATACACGAATCACTATTTTGGAATTTGCTCAAGACATTCAATGAACTTACCACAAATGATGTCGATGTATTCCTTCAGGCTGCAGTCCAACTGGGATCCAGGAAGACTAAGGTTTCTCATGGAGTCTTCAAATTTGGAAGGCCACTCTGCCATCAGTGTTGAAACCTCAGGCATGTTTCTGAGCGGTAAAAGAGGGGTAAATATGTCACGTACGGTCTCTCTCTCTATGTATATATATATATATATATATATATATATATATATATATATATATAATGTTTATTTTGTTTTTCGTTTCATGGATTCTATAACTTACTGGGGAGAGATGTACCAGAAAACATTGGTGATATAATACCATCTTGCAACAACCAACTGAAAGGCAACAATGGCTTTCGCTAATTTTCTAGTGTTCTTCTTATACCCTGTTAATTTTCTCAATGTTTTTGTGAATATAGTTCAAGCCGTTGTTGTCTTTTCTGTCTTGAATAAAACGAACGGATTGCAAGTGATAAAATAAATGTGCTGATAGGTCACGTCAACTGGTCCAAATCATACTTGAACAATTGATCCGTTGTTATTTCCATATGCCGGATTCTCAGTCGTTTGCCGGTTCCCTTTGTTAGTAATGGCGAATCCTTACGGCTATGAGATCTGTTGCGTTCATTGCACTCATACATGAGCGAAAAAAGAACAAAAAATGACGGAGTATGGCTGCTGTGTTTAAGTGTCGACAGCGTCCGTATGTTTAGAGGCACGTTTAAGCCTGCATGAGCGAAAGTCTCCATTTTGTGATTTGTGTGTATTCTGTAACAAGCCTTCGCAAGACCCGAAGATGAACATGCGGATTACTCAGCTGAGATGTCCATAGAAGGAAAGATTTTGGATACAAGAAAACTCAATAAGACTTTTTATAATTCCTGGTCTTCTGAGTTTTTGCCTTATTCGTAAAGGTTTAAACATGGAAGCTTTCAAGATGAGCAAATTTGCATAAACTGTGATCCGATTGAAGACAAAAGTAAGATCGGATGGTTTGTTCCGCCTAATTATTCCGGAAAAGGAACATGAAATCTACGTATGGCAATCTACAACACACACATGTTTAATCCATTACACGGTAAATTTATCTACGTTATCTGATTTATTATAAATGTAATATCCGATGCACTTCCTTCTGAACTGTCCAAATATATTTTGAAATGATTTCGCACAGGCGTGATATTACTTACTTGATATAATGCACTGTCGGTGGGGGCTTCGCCCTGTACAGATCCGCGATACTCTTAATCCAACTGTCAATTTCCTTTGATTGTTGCTCTGCATTTTGAATGCTTTTCACAATCTATGAATATGAAGGAGGAAATCGAATCGTATATGACGTCAAACAAATGTTTGTAATAGGGACAAAATACGTAAACAAACGAATTCGTCCAGTGAATGACCTAGAATCGATCAACGGGTCATGTGATGTAACCTAGACTTCAAACCCCTGTGCACAAAACGGTGTGCTGTGCAGGATGTCTTGTGGTAATCGACAACCAACAGATAAAAAAGTGAAATGAAATTATTCTCGGTGAAGTAACGATCGGAAGCCGATTTGCATTGTTCGTATCACACAACCAAAGCTGATCCCTTCATGCAAGCCAGGCGAGGGTCAAACAGTTTGTTGATCTACGTGTAAATTAAGCTTACAAGTATGACTGAACTGTTACTTAAAAATTCCATGGTAGGCTAGGGGCGTAACACGTCTATAGAAATTTTCTGAAAGTAAAAAATAAAGGTGGAAATATCTGCTGTGTATAGCCAAGAGTGCGTACGATCAAGTTGAGATGAACTTTGTGAAACTCATTAGGTATCTAGTCAATAATTCGGTTATTTCACTATGAGACATCGTTTGTCCGGACGATGACGAACATATTCAGAATTAGACTGGGAATGTGAGCCTCGTCCCCGTGAAGCATTGCACTTTTTCACATTTCTCATATAAGTGCAGGCAATCATATCTAAAATGGACTAGACTAACTGGAACTGCAAGTTCATCTGCATTTCGGATGTTACTCAAACTGACCGGCGGTGGTTAAGCGGTCACCACAATGGGCTTTGAACCCTTCAGTCCCGGGTTCGAATCTCCACGCCGTCACCGGTCACTCCCCAATTGGCAGCCTTAAATTGCCCGTGACTCCCTGAAACATAGTACTATCATAATGTACTAAAAGGGAAGTAAATAAAAAGCAGTGGCAGTTTAACGTTCCCAAAAACTACAGTAAGAGCAATTAAATACATTCGACGAGCAACACAGGACTGCCGATAGCTATATCACTGATATTTGGTCCCCGTTAGTGATTGCTCGATCGGAAAAACGCACATATTACAGACAGCCAAGTGGGAAAAATGTCGTGAAAAAATCTTAGTGGGTAACTTTACAACGCTACGAGTTTTATGCGATTCTACGAAGATGTCGCAGGGCCAACACTGAAAAGTTCATCTTCTGTGCTCAGTGGCTGGATTTCTAGCCCCACACGAGAACTGGTCTCACAACCGCGGTATATACTCGGTCTCTGAAAAGTAGATGTATTGAGTGTCGTCATCACAAAAAATATAGATCTGTTTAAGCAAAATATTGTTATCGCGGAAATGCCTGAGTTCATTGGGAAGATTTCTCGTTATTGTTGAGTTCGTTTGAACGAAATAATGATCTCGTCAGTGATTGACCTTTCTATTTTAGCACACTGTTTTGGAAGACAACATGAAGATTAACAAATGCTTTTCATATAAAGTACAGTAGTATCACAAACCAACTAACAGAACCAAATCAAATCGAATCATTTTCACTTAGGATAGACAATGCAAGATCTCACCAGCTTCTTCGAGGCCGATTGCTTGGACAGAGCTCGTAAATGCAAATCAAGCACAGTCGGATCGGACTGGTTGGCACACGGCTCATCCAAAACAAGTAGACCCAAATTGTCCGGTTTCCCATCGGGTCTGGGAACCTAGTCCGTTGGATGGGCGTTTGGTGAAATTCCCAGTAAAATAGAACAGAGAATGCAATATATGATGATGAGCAACCTGGTCTCCGGTTTTTTCACATGATTTCGTTGGAAAAATATCCGTCAACGAAACATGATCATTCAGACCATAAGAAATGGATTTTAAAGCAGAAACCGATGAATCATGTTTTTACCACAGTGCGAAGAAACTCACACAAAAGTCATTTGCCTTTGAGTGAAGGGCGCACCGTCCCACCGTAACCTTACCCAGACGCTCAAAGGAGACAAAAACGGACCGTTATACTGTATCACTCTTGTGATTTCTTTCAGTTCATGCTCAAAATAATAAACTGGAGTGCACAAATCATTTTCTTCTAAAGTTTGGAAGTCAGATGAATCATTGGTAAACATTTAATCTTAGTCTACACTCCTTTTTAAAGCAACCTAAACAGAGCGTTGACAAAACCTATTCAATGTGATAGGCCTGCCCTATGGGAAGACGCGTATGAATAAGCTAACTACCATCTACAACAGACAGTTTGCATTGTGCTCAAGATGGCATCAGTTTCACATTGCATTAAACTCAGGACTAACCTCATGCGAGATGCCCTCGTATGCTCATCGGATAAGCTGGCTTTTGGTGAGCTAATAATAGTGATGATAAGGTAGTAAAATCGTAGTTATCGTCCCAATGAATAAACATCAATTAGGGCTAGGGAGATTGGCATTTGGCCCAGCACTGCGCCAGGCGTTACATCGCTAGTTTAATATAAAGATATGATATTGCTCGCCAATTTGCACCGATGCATATTTGTAAAAATCAATTATTGTTTTGATTAAAATGGTTTCAACTTACCTTCAGAAATGCATCGATATCACCAACAGCCGCAATGTAATCGGGAATGAATGGTTTCAAATGCGTCTCCAATTCAATTACCTGAGGTGTGTAGCTTGAAGGAACAAGCAATTCCATTATCTGTTAACAGACTGAAAATCTACCGTTGTATATATTCGAACATTTCCTTGATCTCAGCCGAGACAGCCAAGTGTTCGTAGTCCGCAGGGTTGTAGGCTCTGAGAGGATATTGCACGACATATCGTATGATTTATTCGGCAAATAGAATAAACGATTAGATAACATCAAACCAATTAAACAGTAATTAAACTTGAGCTTATTGTAATTCCCTTTGAATGATCCCATCTACGTGGTGAGAAGTTTGTTTTTGAAATGTCTGCTGTTTGCGATTAAGTCCGCTGTCCACTAGACATCAGAATAGTGCGTTGATTTCGTTTTACATTTCTCGTACCACATAGTTCAGATGTGAAAACCTATTCATTATATGATTTATCGTGCAGTATGAACGTTCAGCTCATGATTGAAAGCCACGCAACAATGGTGCAACTGTTTTATTCCTGCTAGGAATCGTCATCAGGACACACATCCACCGAACCCCCACTGCGTTGCTTTCAGTAACGAAATGCCTTCGTTGAACTTCTACAGAGGTTGTCCATCAAAAGTCGGGCGCCCTGAGGTGAATGGGTTGTGATCTTGCAAGAGCCAGTGATAGACGGGTACTATAGCATGTCGTTTTTGTGTGTAACAGTTCTTGCAAAGCCAGCCCGGATAGTCTGGTGATTAGGTGTTCTGCTCCCAACCGTCCAGTGGGAGCTCGGTGATGATTCCTGACAAGTCTGGTGGAACAGCGACATAGTGCTTCCATAATTTTCAATCATGGGCTGAGTGTTGACACTGAATGATGAGTCATATTACGTATAAATCTAATCACTTAATTTCTACTCTCGTACAAATGATTTGCTCCTAAAATCCCGTATCGATCCACAAGACTAAGGTGATGTTTGCAATATTGGTGAATGACTCTCTAACAAATCGAAAATTTGGATGACCTACTTCCTTGTGATTTTAATTGATTTTCCACCCGAGGTACGAAAAGGAAACCTGTTATTCACACTGATTATATTAGATTTCCATCATGCACATAGAAGACATGATTTTGCAATGGTTAGTTCTGTATTTTCGGCCTCAGTCTTAATTGGAACATATTGCATGTGCACTGCTGATGACTGTGAGCAATGATGGGATCAGCTGTACGGTTGTTCCGTAGACTGTTATTCGTGGGTCGTATGTTCGCAATTCATGATGAGATGTTCAGAAAGCTGTGCTAAGTCTTTGCTTATATTATTCGTTAGTATTTTCGTTCAATGGAAGATTGCATGAACAGGCTTGGTGCTTCTAGATTGATGAGTTGGAGACTTTCGTCGTAGAGAAATACCGAGTCATACTCTTTGTATCACACTGCCATGCACAAAGAGCAGGATTAATGCATCGACTAACGGATGGGAGCCCTTTCAACTGGTCTGGGACCAGCATTAAGAAGATATTTGTGCAGAAGCCATTTCGGATTTTATTTCGTGCGATTATACAAAACACTGCCGCTAGCACAATCGTCCATCAATGGTTAGTTCAATTTAACAACAGAATCACGAATAATACTCATCAGATTCTTCCCTCCACATTGTTTCTTTTCAATTTTGTTACCCAGAATAACCAAGAACCGGCAATATCCTCCTGCGAGAATATCAGTGTCAATCTCTCCTCTAACAGTGAACCGTGTGTTCTAGAGTACGCAAACGACATTGTGCTAGTGGGTGATCATGCAAACAAAGTTGGAGCATTTCTGCATAAACTGAATCCTAGTATGGCAATGCTTGAGTTACGTTTTACACTTTCAAATGAACAAATGATGATTCAAGACTGACTTGGCGCAACGCCAATCCTTATCCTCGTGGGGGATCGCTAACCTATTCAGTGGGTAGGTGGTTTTTACCATGTGGACTGATTTAAGATCAGATGTCACCGCATGTAAGCAAGGCACATTTAGTTTTACCAGTCTTAGCCACCTATGATATGGACGCCACATCAGTGTATCCGTCTGGGGTCGAGTAAACGCAAGTGGGTTAACTTTATTAGGTTGTTCCAAAAGTTGGTTGTTACGGATAAAAGACATAGTGACTGCCAAAGTTTGGGCATTAGTGTCTTCACGGCATTACTCAGACACGGTCAGAATACCCTAGCACCAATACTGCAATTAGGCGTAGGGTGGTAGAGGCCAGAAGTAAACCACTATGCTAAGAATATTTGGACGTGGGCTTCGTCCTTTGGGTCAGTTTGTGCTGGGAGGATCAGTCAAGGTGGTTAGTTTATGACACTGACAAAAAGGTATGCACCATTTGACTTGACCATGAAGGGCAAGCAGAGTTTCCTGTCGATTGAAAGGTTGGATACGTTAGGTAACGTGGCAAAATGGGGCATTTAGTGACAGCTGCAATAGAATCCTTTCGACGTCTGAGTTGCCTTCACTTACCTTGCTGCAACGTTTACTAGTAGTTTTATTTATTTATTTATTTTACCTGAGATCGGGTTATATTCCGAGGCAGTAGACAACGCTGGATCACTTAAGTTCAGGGTTAATGACTGAAAGAATTGAACTGGAGCCGCTTAAGGATTATATGCCATCGAAATAAATCTGATCGCAATACTTATTGATATTCAAGTGCCTAGCTTACACGTTTCAGGAAGACGCTTTCAAGGATCAAATGAGTCCCTTTCAAACAATGATATCTGGTGTTCCATTTTTTCCACGGAATAAAGATTCCGCCTAAATTTGACAGTATAAACTTTCCGATTGATAGCTTTTGAGTGTTCATTCAAACTGTTGAAAATCTGTTACGTTTATGAGTAAACAGAATATGTGAAAACCCATCCCAGGCCGTGCCGTCGCCTTGTAAATTTTCCCTAAAATCAGCTGTTTTACTGGCAATCTAAATCAAACCGTATCATTCTATGATAATAGCATGCATTAATCAATCAATATCACTCATGAATTTGCATTCTCGTGTTTGTATAATCATCACGAAATTGGGCAAGCTGAAATAGGAAAAAGCACGCTGTATATCCCGAGTATTTTCACGTTACGGAAATCATAATATATCACAGCGATGAACTGTGGCATTTACTCATAGATCTTATGGATCAGTTTCATTCAGTCCAAATATGCGTTTTGGTGTGATTAAAAGAATAACATTTCCTCAGATCTAAGACAGCCTGCGCGAAGCGGAACAATCCATATATGAAGACACACACAACTCATCTCAGAACTCGCGAAGTACCCAGGATTTGAGAGATTATTTTCCGCGGTCATGGGCATCAGTTACATACATCGCTGAAAAGTCAGCGGAAAACAACAATGTTGAGGAACTTAACGCGTTCAACTTTCACTCGTGTTCGAAAAGGTCCATTTTTCCTAAGATATAACACCTGAATGTACATTTTCATTCAAGAAATAACAGTCACAATGAGCGAGTACATTCATTTCCTCTACACAGAATCGGTAGCTGAAAATAACTGGCACGTTCTGTACGGTTGTGATGGTCAGGTTACACGTAAATCGAAACAGATTGTGTTGGCGTGACGTGCCCTTAAATAATCACCTAGGTTCATGTTACTCTGTAATTGTACCACGAAGCTACGATAATGCATTTGAGTCACACGTATTTTATCAACCGCAAATGTATGAGTTTTTAACCATAACACGATCAGGTCGGTAGATAGCTTAGGTGCCGTGCATGCAGCTCGCGGTCCATCGTACAGATGGAGACAAAATGTTAATTCTAGGGATTCAACGCTGGCCCAACGAGCGTTAAAGAAGGATGGTTTTTTTCTAGGCACAAGGGTGTAAAGTTATAGGCTACCGAGTAGAAAGCAAATCAACCCCATTCTGGATATCACTAGTGGCAACTGATCTGACCGTGTGCGAGCCAAACATCCTCAAACGACCTGACGCGATGGAAAATCACAACGAGATCGTCACTGTTCACGGTTTTCCACCAAAACACAGTGTTTCAAGTCAGTTGAGAGGAAACTTTTTGTATCTCAACTTGGAATACAAGAAGTACCTGCTGTCCTTAATCTCTTGGTGCAAATCTACACACCTCGTTTTCATGTTATCTAATAACCCCTTAAGTGGTTTTGTTCGTCTTAACATAAACATTGATACTGATGCACGATGTGGTAGCCAGATTCGTGCCATCTGTCAGTGGACCCAACCAGAAGAGCTTAATTCGATGGAACAACTAATTATACGATGATGAATCAAAACAATCGGTGTCTCAACTCAATGTAACTAAACCCGTCGCCTCATCTCACATTTACTAAATTTTGTAAACAGTGGCAGTCAAAACCATTTAGTCGGCGGACATCCATCTGTGAACTCTTAAAAGCAGAACTGACTGAAATGCAACGCAGTACCATTCTCAGTGTCAGAGAAACGTCCGGTCGACGCCACCCGTGTTTAAGTCCGGTCCGGTGTATTTTTGGATACGGTGCATTCAGTTCTTCCAGGTTTCCACCGCCAATCGTTTTACAGGGCTACTTTGTCAGTTTTCCTTGACAATTATTTGGGTTCATGTGTTAGCTTGTGCTCTTCCCGTGACATCCTTGAATGAACATGCATGTAAGCACAAAACTCATTCTCCCTAAGGCGATTAGTCGTACATGCACACCACAACTTGCAATTTAAACAAAAAAATGTGCACAGTAGTGGAATATCTTTCACGTGATGAGGTTGACTGTAATCCATTGCCCTCGTCCTTTGTCAAGGCAACAAATGCTGCAATCTAGACTAGCTTGAGCGCCCACTTCTTTTTGAAGAATGCACAAAATCGCAGGGGAAGTTTTCGAATATGTTGCAGTAGCGTGTTACTTTCCTACGTCCATTTATTGCTTTGGTTTAACTGGTTGAACACTGCCACATTGATGAATGGCTTAATTCCTTTGTTTTAGCTATCAAATGGAAAAAGTCACGCTTATATTACCATGGCGAAATAACTGATCTTTCAGTCTTGTTTTCAAATATCCTTCCAGTTTATCTAATGGCAGCTTGTTCAATCGCAAAAACATACACCTCTCCGAGTGCCTCGTGTCTAGAGATAAGTCCGAATCAAAATAAATGTATGCGCTGATATGATCCCACCTCGACTAGATGTGAAAATTTTCGAATGCGAGGATTCAAGTATTTTACTGAGTTTGTAATAAGCCGGACTAGTTTGTTGATTTATGTATTTCCACATCTCCCCGTGACCACCAATTGGATTTCATAATATCATGAAATTCCAGAGTTAGTTTCTGTTTGACTAGGCATGAAGACACATTTTCACGGGTACTTAAATGAACAACCAATCATCACTCCACAAAACCGGAATTTTGCACAATTAAATGCGTAGAAACGGAATCATAGAACAAGAATGGGAAGCGTTTCTCACCCTTCAACCACTTCTGGTGTATTGTCTTCATCTTCGTCATCATCGTCCTCGTCTTCATCATCATCTTCAGAGCTGCCGGTTTCCGAAGCATTCACGCGGTCGGTGTTCTTCGTGGCAGATTTCATGCCACTGAGTAGGTTGACCCCAGCCTGTATCATCGGATAGAATGTTTTGTTCGGTAAACAGGATGAAAGTTCGCTTAGACGCACGATCACTCTAATTCCCACTAACAATTCAATTAGACCAAGAAGAAACTGTAAGGTTTTGTACACTTCATAAAGAAGTAAATTTTTTATAACCGAGATAACGGAATGCCGTAACTGCTCGTTCAATGGCAGACTGAATCGTCACTCAGAGAGTTGCTTGAGTTGTGAGAAACTTCTTCAAAAAAATTGGTTTGCATTTTGGATACTCTAAGAGCTATGAACATTTGCCTATAGGCTAAACAGGTCACTCACTTTAATTATCGTGTGATGTGTTCCCCGTCTACTGAGCTCATCTGATAAGCATACGTGGTACTCAGCATTTTTAAGTCGTTCATCATGAAGCAAAACCATTGCCAACACATTATCATCGCTGACCCCGATGATATTACCGATACGTGAAAAAGTAACTATCCTCGTGTTGTCGCCCATGGTCATCGACTTTCTTTTAACTTATCGTCGCAGTTGAATCTTTCGTGATGCGTATTGTTATGAAATAACGTTTTAGATCATATTCTTTCAAATCTATGAAAAAATGGAATGTCTGCCTGAAATAGCTTCACAGAAGTTCCAACCGGAGCATGAATACAACAAACAGAGCTGCAACTCCACAATGATTTTTGATGTCTAGCTGTCCATAACTTTTCTGTCATTCAGCCTATTGTGAAGCACCAGAAAAACATCTTGACATAAAACTCTTTTCATGGACTCTTGATAGATGGGTTTGCCATTGTATCATTTGAATGTTTCATCAACAGGCCAGGTTAATTCCTCAGTGCATAGTTGACGATGATTGTGCTCGTTCATATCCACAAGATTTCGCACCTGTACATGACCTTGACTTTAATCGTGAACTGGAAAATGTAAACTTACCGGTAATGGAGAATTGACAATTTGACCTTTCACGACAACTTCGAAATTTAAAAAAACTTGACTTTTTGAGGTTTTCGCAGTTTTCCCTAGTTTTAGGAACTTTCATTTAGGACTTATGCGGTTGAGTTTCATGAACTGGAATCCTTGTCTAGAGGTCAATGAAACCTGAATAAAAAGTTGTTCTTTTCCCTATGGTTTTTTGGTATTCCTGCCCCTCAAAGTGCAATGATATCCGTCTAACGACGGGGTTTGTCGAGGGATTCCAAAGCACTTTCCAAAGCATTCCAATTTTTTTCCTAATACTCTGCGCAACAAAAGCATAGGACCACCCTCATTTTTCCGCGATTTCCGCTTCTGTATTCTCTAACGAAACCCTATCTCGTCAGAACGACCGAATACCCGTTACAATGCAGAACATAAAATTTCACAAGAAGAAAGTTTCTTATGGGCTAAACAAGCCAGAGTGTGCGAAAAAGGGGGGGGGGGCAAAAGTTAGTAGGGCGGAACAAAGCACAGGATCTCCTTAGTTGGGCTAAAATAATTACAACTTAAAACCGTGTACAACGGACATTCTGCTTGGTAACATCGATACATATTCTCGACAAATCTGTGATTTCCCTCTGGTCAATATTCACCCATTCTCGTTTAAGGGCGAGCATCAGCTCACTCCTTGACTGGTAGACCATGGAACCCTTGTAGGCCTGGTGAGAAAGTATGCCTCACTGGTCCTCAATCGGGTTTAGATCTGGACCGCAGGCTGACCACTGCATGACTTTGATAGCTTGGAACAGCAGCCAACATTCTGAGTTGTATGAGCAGCGAACCGAAACATTATTTTGCTGGAATATGGCGTCAACTTGTTATCTGTTGCGGCAGCAAAAACTGTTCTAACGTACTAATATACGCAGCGGAACCTTGTACTCTCGAATATAAATAGCTCACCTTGGTCGTTGACTCAGAAAGCACCCTAAACCCTCACTGAGCTAATGTCGTTTTTCCCTTGACTGGGAATTATTTCTTCTATTCTGATATTATTCCAGTGGTAATTCCAAGCATCTGGTCCAAACAAACCGGTCCGTTTTTCGCTCCGCCATTGCCTCCGTCACTTCCCGTGTATTTCTTGTATCGATGCCATTTTGGTGCCACGATATAAAGAACACGCAGTTGCATCTGTCTACGAACACCAGTCTCATCTGTTCACCCGACTGGGGGGATTTCGTTCGTAATTCGGTTCGAGGCCCGACAGAAACCAAGTTCCTAAGCTGCTAGTCGAACGCCTTCTATAGGCGCATTCGCCTTTTAGGCACACATTGCCCAGAACATTCCAGATACCACCGTATGACGTTTCTCAATCTCTTGCATTGCCTGGAGATCCCATTCAAAATGGGTCCTATTCAGCAGAACGCAGACTTCACGCTCTTCTCGAAATCCGCCGATATATTTCCGTATATCATTACGCAGACAAGAAACACGAGTAAAGGTCACCTAGTTCACCGGGCTGTATTACGTGCTCTAGCACACAAGAATCAAGCGATTATGATTCTCATGGATTTGTCAGTTGCCAAGTCTACAGACCGAACTAAGGAGTTTGTTGCCGGGCTCAACTGTCCGAAATTTTCCACGGAATAGCGCACTGAAACAAGGGTCCTATGCTTTTGTCACTCTCGTTTTTTACGTTTTCTGTTCTAGTAAGCACACGGTACGTAGTTTTTTTCTGGAATTTGGCATGCTGTAGAGTATTGTGCATTCGAATTTGCTGACCCCATTTGGTTTCGTTAGAAAATAGAGAAGCAGGAATATGTGGGAAAATGAAGAGTGTCCCATACTTTTGTCGCGCAGTTTAGCTATAGGTCAAGAGCGCAGAACCAATAAAGACATTAGAAATGGCAGTGAGATGATTGGTCAAGCAGCACATGAATATCAGAAGTAGTTGAGCATGTTAAGAAAGTCTCGTAGTTCAGAATTCCAAAATCAAAGCGGGTAATGAGCAATGGTGTCAAAACCAATAATCCACTCCGATCTGACGACTCTCAGTAACGTCCTCCTAATCAAGCGAGGAGTGATACCATTTTTGTAAACAATTTCAATGTAATACCATATAGCGCGTACCGGTAAGATGTGTGACAACAGCATTAGTTTATACTCTTTGATCTATTTGAAAAACTGCCTTGTCTTTTGACCTACGGGGCTGCGCTGCAATAAGTAGAGAAGCAAATTTGAAATCTTAAACGACCGCAAGACTGTATTTTGTCTTTAGGGTTCAGAGCTGTAACTGGTCGATTAGTGAATTGTGAACGCAGAAATGCTAAAGGAATTGTACGAATGGGGGTCATTTGCAGGTATCAATTCAAACTCCTGTATGTGGAAGCCGTATGTACAACTCTTCTAGCTTTGTTTTTTCCGGAGATCTATGGTTTCCATGACATCTTTTCCCCCCAAATCAGCACGGAGTCTGATTCACAAGGGTTTCTGTCACTAGTCTAAATCACAGCTTGGTCCTCAAAATTGTCTACTGAGTAATCTTAAAATGTACATTTTCTGTGCCCTATGAATTTGAGAATAAAAACTGAAAAAGCTGTCAGTATCTGACCAAAAGTTTCCACACAACAATGTTCCAATTTGATAAGACAATGTGTTGCACTATGGTTCCCGGTAGAGTAACGATTCTCCGAAGTTGGTACGTGGAATTTGTGCCTTGCTTAGTAAACACCTACTCGCTGGAGAATGCGTTGCACTAGTCTCTGTAAAATATTCGGCGATATGCACTATTTAGCGATGTTTCTGATAGCTAGAATGTGCAAGAGTATTGACAATCTTCAGTCTGCTGGAGCGGTATTGACTGGAGCACTTCAGTCAGTTTGGGTTCAAGAGACTTTGGGAGATAAGAAACAGACGTCACATCTGGTGGAGCATTTGTATCTGGAACCAGTTCATTTATCATTTTCATTCTTCAGTTTGTGTCCTTCATGACCGGGTAATAGAACTCTGAATACTCAAGTGTAAAGTAATAGTCGTTCAAATTGCTCATAGTGCTGGTTACATTGGAAGAAGTTTGTTTATTCATCCCTATGCATCTTTTATATTAGTTATGTACCAAGCTGAAATGTTGCTGAGTTTTCTCTTACGGTGCACGTCACTCATCCATATAACACATCCGACTGTAGAACTTATCGGATATTATTCTTTCTCAAACGCGTTCTCACGCTTATCTCTTCTTGATTCCACTGCGACTGCTCTTCGTCTTAAATGGTTAGTCAAAGTTTCAATTTTCGTGAATTCCCCCCCTAGTCTGTGTTGTACTTCTCAAATCCTTTCCATATGCAAACAACATACGCATTTCCACATACTAGATCGTACAAGCAGGAAATGTCTATAGGAAGCTAATTGTCGTCTATATGGGAAAACAGCGGCAAAATAAAGCTGACTTTGGCAGCATCATTTTTACACTCATCAAGTAGCTCGGTGACTCGTTGTAAAACTCTCACTGATCTGATGGCGTCACAGTCAAATCCTTTTTCTAAGGAAGAGAATTTTGTACAGAGACTCTGTTGTATCACACCTAGTCACAGTTACGCACAAAGGAAAAGTCCCCAACTGAATCCCATACTGGTTCCAGTTTTTGCTTTATTTGTCCGCACTTAACTTTAACTGGATTGTTAGCGCGTGTTTATGGGATTTATTCAGTTTCAAAAAGTACAATGAGTGAAGAACTGTATTTTGAAAGCACACCAGTATTAGGCCTTCCCCTTAGAAACTGACTTATCCTTGTTGCTCAATCAGTTATAAATGGGGTTGAATGAATTAATTGAATTTAGTCTCAGAGGTTGATTTAAAAAAGGTTTCACGAAGCGGCATAAGTCAGAATTCGTTTTGGCTTACATCGAATCACATTTTCACGAAGTCAGTTGAATTGATAGATTACATCTTGCAGTTACACCAAAACTTGCTCAAAACAGTCATTCTCGCTTTTTTATTAGCATTAGGTTTAGAAGTGAGATTTACATTGCTAACAAGGTGGTTCATTATGCGATATCACGGTTCACCTCACAGCTGGTAAGCCATAGAAACCATGATATCTCCGTCCCTGTTAGAAAATAGCGGCAATACGCGTCCACGGAATGCCAATCAAAACACCTACGTGCAGTCCTGTTACTCATGAGTAGCATGTTCCACGGATGCGTTTTTAACGAGCCTTGCTTGAAGTTCAGTCCAGGCCATCATAACAGCGGAGATAGTTCTTTATCGCAGTGAGATCATTATTATTTTCTCACCTTCATGATTCTCAAGCCATGCATTCAGTTTGATTAGATGGATGCTTTATTTTTCTGGACTGACCTACCATACAGTATGAACACCCAAATCTCGTTGAAAAACAATGGAAGAACAGAAAAGTTGTTAGGATCCATTAGTAGTGTACATCCAGTGAGCCCCGTCTTGGATTTGAACCAAGATACGTAGCTGATACGAAAAGACGATAAGCACAAACATGGAGGACATTCAAAATAATGTTTTTCTATTTGGGGCCAGTACTAACGTACACTCATTAATTGACCACAAAGAAATAAAGATTAACCAAAAACAGGGACATCGAGAACTTCTATACGAAGCCATTATCAGTGGATAGATCAGTCAGGTTCCGTTCTTCAACCGTGAACCTCGAACTTCTGTGTCCGGGTTCTGGTTGCTACCTTGAAGCATCGTACAGTCGGGAGTGAACCAAATCGAATTATAAGGAACAAAGAATCATAAATGAAAGTCATGGAAAATCGTCAGAAAATAATTAGAAGGCAATCACACCACTGACCACGTCAGATAGCCGTGCTACCTGATATCTCTCACCGAGACTCGTAGACAGCAAACCTGAAGTCTGATACGTCCTACCTGATCATGTCTACTGATCAAGATTCCCGTACGTTTGCTTCTTTCATAGACCGACCACCTCAACTCACCTTGCAATGTGTAATTGCCTCGGAGAACAAAAAAACCGAGGAACGTTCTCTGTGATTACGCGTAACAATTTTCACATTCATACAGCTTGGATTGGGTGCTCTTTCAAGTGACTGACCTCTTTTTTCCACCTTCGACGCTCAACCTTAGCACTGCTGGTAAGATGCACCCAGCATATTCAAACAATAATCTGAAGAAGTCGATGCTCAAATACCGATAGTTTACGATTATCTTATATCCAAAACGGTTGCATTTCTTTGTTGTATAAAAGGACGAACTTCAGTGTTCCGTCCTACATTGCATTCTTGAATGGCAACCGGATTTCGTGTCGACAACACAAGTGGCTCTGATTAAGGAAAACCAAACAAGCCCTTAGTTAACACGATGACACTTCTTCCGATATCAAACTACCCGGTGAAGTGTCATTACCCGCGCCACAATACTCGTGTTCTTAGGTAATAATTTACCTGCTAGGAAAAGGTTTGGTGTAGGCCAAACCCAGTCCTGTAGCCGAATGTTACACTTCAAAAGTGCGAAACGCATTTCAAACGTCACAGAACTGTGTGCCCGGGCAGTCTTTTTAATTGAGGGAAATGAGAGTATTGGTTCTGCACAAAACATAGGTTCCCACGATATACCAGAATACTTTGAAATGTCAAAAATTTTGTCGCCAAAAGTTGACAGTGTAACAGCACAGAAATATGGTAATCTTTAAAACAGACACCGGGACAGAAGGACGTGTGAGCACTAGTTCACGTCACATTGAAGTGCTCAGATTATTACCAAAACCATTCTTGTTTTAGTACTGGACTTCACTCTCACTGTATCAACTTTCCGATATTCTGAACCCACGTATTAAAAGGTTGCAAAATGCCCACATAAAAGAACCATAAAGCAATGAACAGAATACAAGAGAAATGAACGGAAAGAAACGATTCTGATCGTTTGCATGGATATTACGAAACGAATAAAACCAAACAAACATTTCGGGAAAACTTACAGTTAATAACTTGAAAATAAGAAAATGGGAATTTACAAGAGCATGCGAAGCAACATGATACTTGTGTATAGAGCTGATACGGTATATATATATATATATATATATATATATATATATATATATATATATATATATATATATATATATATATATATATATATATATATACGGGAGTATAGTAATAACCTCCTTCGAAATACGTTACGAATCTGGTTATGAAGGACGTTCTATCATTGCCGCAAACTTTCATTCGCAGTTGTGTGCAAAGTGGCGGAAAAGTGTGAATATCTCAGAGGTTTGAATTACGGATTCCGCGCAACAGAATACAAAATCACAAGATCAAATAGGCTGGGACGGATCGGTTCAATTCAGTTCAGTCCAGACAACCATTACTAACGCACTGGGTGCGGCGGCTTTGGTTGCCATCTCCCAGCGGCAATCTCAAAAGGAAATAATGAAGAAAAGAGCATGAAAGGAGTAAGTGGAGAACTACTAATAGTAATACCAAGTCGATGAGAAAAGTTTGTGAATACAAGAGCGCCACTGATCATGACACCCAGACATTTTCTCTGACGTATATGACCACTGAAAGAGAGGTCTTTTGAACCCCACTTAGGAAGTCTAATATGCCCGACATAACCAAGTCCACTATTGAGGCTTTTCATACCTTTCTTCCTTGTCATAGACTGACCACCTTATCTTCCAACCATTACCCACCTCAGCAAACATTTCGAGCCGAAGAATCCTGTCAGGGGACATGCGCAACACATGTCTCAACCATCTTGGTCTGGCGAGCTCAAGTGTTTCATCTAATGATTTGAATGGATCAGCGGTGGAGAAAATCAAGCCAAACATTAAATTTTCATGCCAATACGCTTCGACCATCTGTTTAAATTTCCCAATTAGATTTTATCTTCATATTTGTATGATACGTTCAAGGAATGTTATTCTTTCCAAGTTGTTTAGATAATAGAAAATCCGCTTGCATACTTTGAAGCCGAAATTCCACGACGCGAGCCAGGATCGAGCTTTAAATTAGGTCAGACGGGTCGTACTGCGACAGCTCATGCTTTAGAGCAACTGCTCTGTAGGCGAAAGGTTGACGGTCCGATTTCAGCTCTCGTAGGGCGGACTTTTGGATGCGAAAAATGCAAGTGGATTTTCAATTAATTTTAGGACTCACGCTCCTTGTGTCGATAGGAAATATTTTGGAATAGGTTTTGTTTCCTATCCGCTGACTGTTCTTATAAATAAAATAAATTTAAAGGAGTGCCAAACTTCGACGCCAATGGCTTACCGGCGGGGTGGTCGTCAATTGTGACTCACTGGTTTGACCCACTTTTTTCTTGTTCTTTCCTGGACGATCTACAACAATGAAACAGCCGACCAAATAACAAACATGTTACTGTTATTTGCTTATAAGAAACGACAACAACCCTAATTATTTTTCGTGCCATCAAATATTCCAGTTTTGTCATTGACAACTATTTATTGTAACTGAAAAGGGGCTACTCTCAACAACAAGTTCAACTTGGGAGTAAATGTCATACGCTCGGCGTTACACCTAATAAATAACTCAAATTTTGAATTACTTATAATTCAACTCAAAAATAAGCCTTTCCTGGGACTCATCTTTTCTGCTTTTGATATTCTACTGGCTTCAATTGAGTGAACTACCGATCCAGCTAGTCTGTACAGCTAAGGGAATTTTAGGCTGGGAGGAAAAAAGAACCATGATTTCACTCCCGATTCACCCCTCAAGTGTAAAATTCCGTGTGCGTTCAATAAGGGTGATGTGGCGACAGGCTGTAAGATTATTTCACCGGTCAGTCCTATTTTAACTGACAGGGACTACACACACAACCATGCACACATACATAGATACACACAAACGCGCACATACACGCGTTACAGATCATGCAATTAACTTGAATGCTGAACGGAGTTGAATCAGTTTTGAACTATGGTTTTATCCTAAAGATGTTGCGGTTCTCTGACAGCTGTCTGCTGAAATATGGAGATCCCTTAACTATCTCTATCCCTTTTTAATTTTTCTGCTACTGAATCGCGGTTTGACTTGAACAGTCATAAAATTTGTTTTCACGAATGACCTAGACACCGTCAGGTCCCTGTTTTGAACGCAACCAAGGGCGAAATGAAATATTCTTCTACTTACTACTGTTCACAAGTTATCACGTTTGCAAGGTTTTTTATTTAGGTTGACGAAGGTTGTATCTGTTTTCTCATGGTTTGTATGAACGGAGTTTTAGTTTTCCCCACAATTTACGACTATCAACAAGCAGTTCAGGTTGATTCCTGGAGGACGTCTTCGACGATGTTCATGACATTCTACTTCGCGGTCACCAGCGCCACTTCTGGTCAGTCTGTGAAGTTACTTCAGTGACAACGAATAACCATCTACCGAATACCTGCATTTTAGCACATCGGCTAATGTTTGCCTAACGTAATTTATTCGATTTCCAGATGGCATTTTCACTGGAACAAAGTAACCAAAAATCACAGGTTGGATGAATAATGATTTCGAAATCTCATGTACAGGGGAAATAAATAAGAATGTAGTATTTGACTGTCACACGGAATTTTCGAGAGAAAAATCGAGGATCTTGCAAGTATTACCTAAACATAGCAGTCGTGGACTATACTAACATGGGTATTTCAGCTGATCTCCTCCATTCTTTTGCAAATCACTTTATTTTACTTTATTATATTAGAGTAAACTTGCGCAAACTTACTTGCACATCACCATCTGGGTCAGTAGTGGAAGGAAAGTAACACTTTGTGCGCAAGTGCGCTTGTAAGCATGTCTGTTTACCAAAGACCTTTAAGTTCCAATCGGTTACCAGCCCATAGTGCACACTTAACTGATGTAATGGATATGACCACACTTCCTTCACTTGACAAAAAATGTATCAATAACATAAAACTGTGTATAATATAAACTACCACAGTTTTAGTCCATTTTTTTAAACTTGCTATGATGTAGAGTTTATTTCTTGAGACTGTCATGTATGTAGACCCTAAGACGGGTCAGTTTTATCCAATAATAATTTTCTTTCTGGAACAGTTCACAAAACACCTTTAGATGCCTTGAAAACGTGATGTGTTGAACTCTGTATTCATAGCATGTCATGCTGATATGGATTTGAGTCATTCTGTATGATGCGACCATAAGTTGAATTGTGTCAGACGCGTAATAGCAAAAAAACATACCTACATTTTTTATATAAACCAAAGTGATGTTTACAACCATAAAATCGTGCTCAGAACAAAGTCGACTCAAATTCGCTTGTTTTGACTCAGATGAATGGCAAAATTGTAACTTCGCATTTAGCTTCCGTCAACTTCCGCTGAAAGCCCGTCAAAAGCCAACCAATATAAACCTTTGTTTGCACCGACTTCAACTTCCACAACAAAATAGTACCGTTCTCTCTAAACCTACCAGTTAGTTCGACATTTTTGTGGGAGTACATAATATCAAGCATAGGATGCGAAGAGTAAATCTATTGAAAATAATTTTTACCTTCAAATTCTTCCATTGTATCATACACTGCTTTTTGGGGACGAGGTGTTGCAATATCTTCAGAATCTGGTACGTCAATAGTTTCGTCGTAAGGCTTATCTGACGGCATCAAGTTTACAAACAAAGTTTGCTCCTCGCAAAATCGAGTACCATGAGACCTAAAAACAATAAACGATAAAACTTGTCCTTATTCAGCGTTTTCGTTGTTGGTTTGTACATTCTAGAATTATCAATCTCATCCAATTCATGACCAATCCTTTTGGTGAAAACCACGAGTAAACGTGTCCTACGGTCGAGATAACCTCAAACATTTTAATTTCACTAGCCGATTGAATTAGTTTTGGCCTCTGTGAGAGATGGTAGCATGATTTTAGACAATAGAACCATCAGACTTATTAAGCAGGAAACATCACTGCGGGCAAAATGACTTCCAGCTTTTGCCAAAAATCGGCATATGATTACTCTTGAAGCTTCCTGAATGGGCCTCTGTTGCTTTGAATGTATCTTTTGGTTCATCTAGTGGCCCGAATCAACGAGCACTATAGAGCAATTTGAGTTTTTCACTGAATCCATTCTCCCCTATAAAGCAAACTTGGGAAGGTTTCTTTCGGTTTAACGGTAAGTTTGGAGTCTTTGTATCCCAACGATACCTTACAGATACCTTCAGCACGATGCACCTAACACGATATTCTCCAGATACTTTCCAACTTGGAAAGATAACTCAACAGTTTGTAGATAACTTGACCAGACGTCATACTGCGTTCTAACGAAATAAGTGATGATTGTCGGATACCGGAGGACTGCTAATTACGTTCACGTTAGGCGCTTGCGACTATTTCAATCCATACAAGACCATAATAATCGGCTTCAGATTATTTCTCATTGTTTAATCCTTCCTCATTATGGGAGAAGAATGCAACCCTAAAGTTTAAGCTTCATCACCACAGCTGAGCTACATTGACTCAGTCAAGAGGCACTAGTCACCGCTTCTTTATAAAGTTCTCAAGCAGTCATCTGAACACTTTGTCACTAGGATCTTCCATCACTTTGGCCGGCAGCCCGTTTTATAGGTGTCGCCCTCTGATATAGGCGGAACACCAAAGGTAGGCCCACAGAATGCTGTTTTTTAATGCGGGTGGATAACCTCGCGCGCGGTCTTGCTCGCAGTGAGGGAGAGATGCACGTATTTCGGGCTAAAAGTCATTACAAATAAAACGTCTGGCGAAGATTAGATCAAAAATCTCTCATTTGCCACTGGAAACAATTCAGTAAGCTGAAGACGACATTCATGGATGATCCAACGTATATAGGGATATTCGGCACCGAGAAGTACGTAAACCGCGCTATGTAATCTTTAAGGACATTTAAAAACAATGTTTATTCCTTAAAAGAAAATTCATAAACTTTCGAAAACTAACATCCTACGATGAAACGATGTTCTATAGTTATTAGTAATTTAAAAGGAATGGGTACGTATTTTCAAAAGTGATTCCCAAAACGTCCTCCATTATTTCAAACGGGACCATTTGGACTACGTCTTTCAAACTTAACAGGATCTTTTTGGGACTGTGCTGATTGGGACGGTAGAATAACCATGTAGTTCAGTTTCAGCTTGCAAAAACTTCGATATCTCTACGCACAACGATAATCCAATTTAATGAACGGTTTGGAAGCTTGAAATGGAATTCTTTGGAATTTTACACAGTTAGTTTACTATTCACTGTCAGTTTAGAGACATTCGGCAGTCCCTTGAGAGTCCCTTAAAGGGCATTTCATTGCTCATTCCTTAGTCTTCTGGTAAGAAGGCAGACGAAATCACCTCCGTGTGAACCTCTTCATATAAACCCTGTGAACTCTCGATCGGGAACTGTCCCTCCATATTGTGTACTAATATTCACGGGGATATCCTCCAAATCAAGGGCTATCGTTCTTGTGCACCACAGCTGCTGACAATGCGCTCCAAATATTAGTCTTTCTCTGTAAAAGAATACAAACCAATGGTAAACCAGTTGATTGGAGCTTTCGCAGCTTGATGGGATGGCCTTGCATCCGTTCCTTCATTGAAAGAGGAAACTCCGTCTGCAATTCCAGACTCATGTTACCAGAGAGAGCCTTCTGCAAAGTGGTTAAGTATCCAAGAAGTCGCCTATGGTGTTGGGAAAAAAATATCAGGAGACTTCAGGCAATCCGCATAACTTGTTCCACACAAGCCACTGACGAGTCGTGTTGTGAAACGCTGCACCTTTTCCATTTTCGCCACCTAAAATTTGATTCTAAAACCACGGCGTTTTTTACTCTCGGATGTATAACAGACTGTTGTTATGTCAAAATAATGAACATTGTTCCCAATCTTGAGTGGGAACTCACTAATTGTCTCTTTAGCCGTACTACTGAGTGACTTAAAAAGGTATTCCTAGAAAACGCTCGACGGAAAACTTAGAAAGGGCACGCGGATCGTAACTTAATCGCATAGTCGAACAAAACACCTAAATTTTATTGCTAATTAACACAAAAAATGCGTGTAAGTGTTAGTAAGTTCGACATTATTTCAATCGATTGAGCCATGACATGCACAACGTCCACCCAGGTGGCCCAGAGGACACTCGGCGGTCCTTTGAGTGTCCCCTAAAGAGAAACCTAATTTTCTTTTGAAAATCATGGCCATTTTGCCTCGTGAACATGTGAAATACTGTTGTGTTATCTACCGGAACAAAAACGTCTCATATGTGGTGTAAATATTAGTGTATCGGGTATAGTGGTACTTGCCCAAGAATGACACCTTTTAACTTATATCAACGAGACACGCACCCTTGATTTATCATTTTGGTGTGAGAATTCATAAACTTGTCGGTAAGTTGTCGATTGATACTTCATATTTTGTAGACGACCCGGGCCGCATATATGCCCCTCGGGCGTCACTTGAGATTCCTCTGCAAGTCCCTTGCCCCACCCATCGAGTGACTTCCAAAGGCACACTCAGGAGATGGTCAGTGATGAATCGTACCCCATTTGCGCGGTCGCATAATAAGTCCTAACTACACTGCCATTCACCGATTTTTAGTATTTTTCTCAGTGAACGGCTACCCTCTGCTGTTGGAATTTTCAAGGCTTTGTAAATGCCTTGGTTCGATAAACTGGAATAGTATCGTACTGACACACGCAAGCACTGATTTCCCAAGTTAAACAGCAAATGAAATGTTCATTTAACCTGTGGTTATGTAACGACTGCGTTCCCAGCTAGTTTTTTCGGGCTCATCGTTGACCGACTCCCGAAAGAGCATGTCCTTATTTCATTGAGGGTCACTGAGTGATACGGTCCCGAGGACACTCAGCAGACTCTTGGGTGACGCTCAGGGGGACACTTGCGCTGCTTGGGTGAACATATCGGCGGTGGTTTTTTGCAGTTTATCATAAATAAAATGGTTGATAGTCGTAGAATAACAATGAAATATGTAACGATTATGTGACTATGAAATAATCAAAGGTTTTGCTCGCTTTTCCCGGGTTAATTGCTGACAGTCTCTCCAGCGTAACTTTACTCGTTTCGATGGTGGCCACTCAGTAGAAAACTCAGGGAGACACTCAAGAGGCTCTCAAGTGAAGTTCAGGTAAGTACTCGTGTTTTGGTATGTCATGAAGTTGTTAAGTGATTAGTCGTTACGCGGCTTGGTTTCAGATATTTCTGTATCTTACATGTCTTCTTTGCTTTGAGCCGTAGGACGCAAGGAAGAAACTGGAAAATGGAGCTGCAAGCAGGCACAGTGACAAAGTTTGCAATAAGTAGGAAATGTGGAAACGTAAATATACGTACATTTATGCTTGGCTTTGTTTATCCATTCACTTTTTTTCAGTTACCATCTCAAGTACCATCAATCAGCCGGCCCTGACGGAATTCACTATCTGATGTTGAGTGAACTCGTCAACATCGTTGCACTACTAATCACCAGGTTGCTGAAGTCCCCTCTAGCGCCGCAGAAACCACCGGACGGCTGGACAGATGTTACGATTGTTCCTCTGTTTAGGGAAAGTGACAAAACCGCGGCGATCAATTACCGTCGTATGAGTCTAACAAATGTCGTCTACAAAATCATGGGACGTTTCACGACCAAAACAGGTGCAGGAACACCTAGAACGCCACAATCTGCTCAGGTCCCAAAAACGTGGTCTCCGTGAAACCTGCTCCCGCCTGTTTAATCTTCTGCCCGCTCTTGAGCGCTGGAATGAAACGAAGGTCAAAGGATATTCAATGGACGTTATCTTCGTGGGTTTCAGCCAGGCCTCCGAGAAATTTTCACATACTCACATCCCTCAGAAGTTTAGACTACTAGGAATAGCTGATTTCTAACCAAGATGGACTAAGGAACTCCTAACTTACACAACCGATCTCCCAACAGTTTTCTCATTGTCATATCTATTGTATGTGGATGGCCTGAAACTGTGGCGGGTACTTCGTTTGGATGCATACAGCCAAGTTTAACAGGAAGATCTAGATGCGCACGTGCGCTGGTCCTCTTCGTAGATGCTCCTGATAAATCTTGCGAAGTGTACTCACATGCGTTTGGGTCGTTCTCAGATGCCAATAATTTACAACCGGTCTGGAAACCTGTTCCGAACAACAGGTTGTGAGCACGACCTAGGAGTTTTGGTGTCCACCTCGCTGAAAACCAAAAGTTACACGGACAGCGTGTGTTTTGGCTTGGCGTATCCTCGGTCCACTTCACCGATCGTTTAGGACAATACTGTACGATGCCTTCCTCGTGCTTTATATCTTCCATTTACATCCTCAAGTTGAATAAGGTAGAGCGGCTTCATATTTATGTACAGCTACGAAATCAACCCAATTGGAGGGAGTGCAGAGGCCCGCTACTCGCCTCATCTCTGGGTCACGCGGCGTCAGATATGAAAGACGGCTTGAAGCGACTGTTTTGTTTCTAGAAGCCTACTGGCGGATGCATAACGATCTCACTTACATCCGTTGTATTATTCGGGGTGACCTGGGACCCGAGCTAAAAGCGGACTCCCCGCTTCGTTGACCATATCGTGTGCACCGGCATTCAATGACACTAGTGAAGATGCATTCTACTGGTCCCCCGTTGGTCTATCGCTTGCCCCAAACGGCTACTAACTTTCGTAGTTTTCTACCGCCTGATGTAGTGGAAGAGGTGGACAACAAAACAATCAAAAAACTAGAACAAACATTGTTGAGGCTATGGCGTTGTACTCATTCTTGATTTTATGCCAACGAGTGGTTTGTGACGAGGGTTACACGGGAAGATTCGCGCTGTCTGTACAATGGAAAATAAAAATGGATGAATGAAATACGGTGGAGAAACAACTTCCGAGGCAGCACAGGGGAACATGCAATTCCATTTTCCTTAAACAACGTTGAATTTACCTTCTTTTGTTACATGCCTACGCACGAGTGCAATGGAAGAGGTACACCTCACAGCCACAGAGGCCCACTGCACTATTAGGGATAACCGGAAACCAGACCCTAAGAATCGGAGCGGCAGAGAACCACATAAGCGTCAAACAGGTCAGGTTGTGTAGCCAGCCGGATGAGAGTGGGTTACTGTCTACCACCAAAGTAACTGGTTATGGCAAGGATTCGAACCTCCAACCTCTGAGGTAGGAATCAAACGCTCTAAATCATAAGATCGCTACCGAGATATATGAAAGGTTGTCGTTTTGTTACATATAACAAAAGGCAGCGGTAAATTTATTGTCAAAACCGCTTGTTTTCTATCTAGTCATATCATTGAGTCTTCTCAAAACGTGCATTCAAAGAATGGTCAGCAATAAACCCTGGAACGCACGCGGTTTTATCGCATTTTTAAAAGCTGATTTTTATTGATGTTTATTGCTACAAAATGCACGTAAACGCCATTCAGTAACCCGCAGGTATCACAGAACTTGCCACCTGACCAAACCAGCCCCTGAGTGTCCACTTTGAAAAACCTTGAAATACGTATTTGAGAAGAACAAAGACCATAGCCACTGGGGAATTCAAGTCAAAGTTAGCCGAAAATTCTGAAAAATCTCATATATATTGCCGTTAGAGGGTGCGCTTCACGGCTAATCGCTGACAATCTGTGACTGTCCTTTTTAATGTTTCACTGGAGGTCATTCAGTGGTACTGTCGGGTGACCTAAGGGTTAATTGACGGTTAGGGGGACAATCGTGCTGCTTTGATTTGCAAAAGGGCCCAGTAGCCTTGAAATCCTCATGCATTTAGGAATAGAAGGATTTCCATGTCTACAGTCCATCGAATTTTAGCAATTACTTTATTCGAAGTTTCTATTATTATATGTTTCCATGGAAATTGCTTCACATTTATGATCAATTATCGAGCAATTCTGTCGATTTAATGTTTCTGGGTGCACGGATATATCCTATACTCAAGCAGCACAAATCCCAACGCTGTTAGGCGCTTCCCAACAGAACGTTAGGGTGGCGTGCCGAATGACACCAATGACAACTCACAGCTCAGTACTGTCGATAGGTTATCCCAATCCGATGAATGAAAGCGCCACGATGTAATTAGCTTTCAATAGTCTACGGTTACACCAGTGATTTTTCCTGTTGATAGTGCTACAATATTTGTTTCTGATTTATTTAAGTCAGAAGTAGAACCTATTGGGGAACTATTTAGATCAGTTGCTTATGAGTGTCGTTTGTAACGTTTACATAAAAATCGCATTTATTTAAACAAGCTATTCATTTGATTAGGCGAAATAAAGCAAGCCTTTGAAGTTATGACCATCGAACTGGGTGCAACCCATGCACCAGTTGTTCCCGTGAAGCTGTGGAGAGTGGAAATGGCGGGCAACTTCATAGGTCAAACGCGATCCTGCTCGCGCCAGATGCTTGTGCGAGCATGATAAGTTTTTAGGTTACCACGAACAAAGTTCAGGTTGCAACGCTGAAGTGTTGTCTGGAGACATTCGGCTGGTACTGTGCGTAACATGGTAATCGTGTGCATCGGGGAACAAGTTGCAACGAATAGTTATTAGTCTCAAAGCCTCAAAAGAAAACCAGCTCATAATCATAAAATGGTTTCCGCGGACAACGGTTAGTTAATCTCACTGCATTAATATACAACCACTAAATGTTATCCACGATAACTAAAGGTTCGCGGAGGAACCCACGTCTATTACAGGCGGGCACAGCAAACGCTGGTTCACCAACGCTCGAGATCGCGGTAAATGGAGAGGACTACGCCAGCGTGCAATTTTCTTCTTATTTTCAGGTTATTTCAACACTTACAATGGTCTTTCTACTACCGTTACCTCCGCTTAACTTCAAAACACATAAAACCATATTTTTCAAAATATATACATGCACATATATAATTTCGTTGTATTTACTTCTTTGCTTCCCTATTCCGTATGCCATGCCCTATAATCCGAATAACCATGCTTTTTCATAGCCTTTTCCCAGCAACATACTACTACTCCATTGCGTTTCATTGATAAGCAACGCAACTCTTCGTTCCGACTAAGTATACTCTTTAATAACACTTACACTTTCAGCTAACAGATCACGAGTTGAAGAAATACCTGGAATGTCGTATGGAAAAGGAGAACGAAGAACAACGAAGAATCACTTTTTTTTCTTTACACATGCACATTATGATACGCTCTGTTCAATTTATGTAATACTCTGTTCTTTTCCAAATAACGGTAAGTCTGTGGTTAAGTTGTTGTGGATGGATAAAATAATGACGTTAAATTGAACATTAGAACGAACTGGCAGAAAGGGTTTGGTGATTCTGCGCGTTTTTTTTGTGTTCGGCTCGTCCCAAGTTATCTGAATTGGATGCCGGTAGCGCTTCCCACCTTTCTTCTATGAGATGTCCAACGTCCCGATGGACCAGTTCAACCCTATTGCAACTGGAAAAATGGTGGGTTTGCTGGTTGCGTGGTTTTCTTCGACTGTTTCCTATGGTGATAGCTGGGGTAAAGACCATGACTCATTCCTGGACAGCCATTCAAATGAGCCCCAAAAGACTCTCCTGTAGCATACAGCCCGTTCATAACGCCAGTTTTCGGTCGGTCTGCTTATTTGCGGTTTTACCAAGGAAAGCAGTACAAGTTTCAAACAGAAATTGCAAAACCATTAAGGGAATATGAAATTTTCATGAAAATTGAGTTATATTTTCATGAAAGGTTTGTTTATGTGGTTTACTGTCAGCCATATGGCGTTGATCATTGGAAGCCGTTCGCAACATTGGTTACTTGGGTGATCTGGAGATTGTACCACACCACTGGGGAAGTTTTCCAGGTTTTACTGGCTTGCTGACGCAGTCCTAAAACAATTCTGTTTTACATCTACTAAATCTCAGTTGCGTAGTATTTGTTTCTTCAAAGGTAAACTGCCATTTGTAAACACATAAGTCAATATAAACGCCATGTATGCAAGGCCATTCTTGATGGATTTGTCGAACGATGACAACAAACAACACGTTCAAAAGTGGTATGTCAGTGACGAAGATCGAGGGTTGCCGGAAAAAAAGAGGTGAGGTTTCATTTACTGTGCATCTCCACCGCTAGTGCTGTGTTTTGTTAGTATTTTTAGTCATGGTGCGAAACATAAGGACATTATTCGTACACATTTCGTTCATGTTCAGCACTAATGTTTCGCTACATTTCCACCTTAGGTAATATAATATTCAAGACACACGTGCCCACATACAATCCATTTTCAATAAAACAAGTTCACCCAGGACACTATACGCAATTTTTATTTTAGTAAACACATTTTTCTTTCAGTTAGTCTGTTTATTGCAGGTACTTTGTTCGACTTTGTACGTGCAAAACCATTTATTCCACGTTTACATTCCGTCCCTTTATCTACAAGTCGAAAACGAATTGACAGAATAAGGCCATCCTGTACGCACTGTGCATAATTTTACATTTCTCCTTTGCTTAGTGTATTTTCTATCCCATCTGACGAGTGGTTTCTTTTATGCGCTGTAAAGTGTCAGGACAAAAGGTCGTTGCAACGGCTCTGTCCTCTTGTAGCATACAGCCAGTTCTTATCATTGGTTTTCGAGCGGTTTTCGGTCGGTTTGTTTAGTAGTCGTTTTACACGGATCAAGAGTAAATTGATACGAAAGAAATCGGCAACCAGAGTAATGTGCAGAGCTTCATGGGTACTTCATTTCAATATATTGGTTTATTACAGTTAAATGGCCTGAAATACAAAATCATAGATCGTTTTACTTCATGCCCTTGAAATGGGTAAAAAAGGACAATTACTTACAAAACCGTAATTTGATAGATAAAAGGGAGCATGGGAAAATGTTATTTGAAAATAGTGACAGAAATTAACGAAGCACATCACGTATTCTACGCGACTGACATAAACCGCTCAGAAACCACTCAGAAATCGCTCGGAAACTGATCAATGTAGTAGATCAAACTGCTGCAAAGCCGGCCAAAACCTGATTGGTTTCAGAGCGCTTTTGTTTCAAGGGTCGTAATAATTGAATAGAGGAGTAAATGAAAACGTAATTTGAGGGAAGTGGTAGAAGGTAATAAAAAACAAGTGAATAAAAATAATCAAATAATGAGAGGAAATAACAACAATATACCCCATGCTTCATAGAACTGAATTTTAGGCCGCTCTGGAATCGCTTGGGAACTGATCGTCGTAATTGCACAAACCGACTAAAAGCTGACCGAAAATCTCTCCAAAGCCGTCCTGAAGCCGCTCAAAAACCAGTCTAAAACCGGTCGGTTTCGGAGAGATTTTCTACAAGGGGTGCTTTGGATGGCGCATCTACCGCTTCTGTTGATAGATTCCTTTGTAGCATACGGCCCGTTCGTAACATTGGTTTTCGAATGGTTTTCGATCGGTTCGTTTAGTAGTCATTTTACACGGATCAAAAATGAATCGATACTAAGGAAATCGACGACCGCAGATATGCGCAATGCTTAGTTGGCGTTTTATTTCATGCCTTCGAAGTGGGTAAAATAAGAACAACTATTCGGAAAACTTGGGAGATAGAAATAAAAATCATGAAAACGTAATTTAAGAAAAGTGACAGAAATTACCAAAGCGCTTTGTGATATGCGCGTATCACGTATTTCAGACGCCTGGCACATTCCGCCCGGAAATTGGTCAGAAACCAATCGGAAGCGATCGGTTTCGGAGCGGTTTCTGGCCGGTTTTCGAGCGGTTTTTGCGAGTCGTTTGAAATACGTGGTATACTTTGCTAATTTCTTTCAACAACCCAAGGTACGTATTACGACACTTGATTCTGCCCCCTAGTTTATTATTTTCCGACTAACTGTCCCTACTTCACCAATTTCGAGGGAGTAAAATAGAGCGATCTATACTGAGGTTTTCAGGACGTTTCGATAAATTAAACCAATACATTTAAATAAAACGCCAACCAAGCATTGCATATTGCTTCGGTCGTCAATTTCCTTCGTATCAATTCATTGTTCACTCGTGTATAATGACTGTTAAACAAACTGAAAGCCGATTGAAAAACCGATGTTACGAACGGGCTGGATGCTACAAGGGTATACAATAACATCTTCATCGTAATAATATGGATGAAGTTTTTTTAGTTAGGGTTGCACAGACACGATCTCAAAAGACACTGAAAGTAAACTTGGTCCACCGGAGCCCAGTAAGTGCATAAGCTAGCGCAAACACCCAAAAGGAAAAAGATGGGTGTGGCGATTTATCTCTGAATGCGTTACAACATGACTTCATTTTCCTCATTCATCTCTTTATTCCGCACTGCTGATTATGAAAATCTTATCCAACAGTTGTGTTCGGACCATCGCCAATACCCCAGTATTTCTCGCCCTGGAACTCAACTGCAATCCAAAACGCCGCGTTGAAAACGACAACTCAGCAGACTCATGGGAACGTGCAGTGTGTGGTAAATGTAAACAAGCTCTTCCCGAAAGTCTTGAAGTAGTTCATGGGTGCGAGGCTCGATCCCAGTTGCTCCCGGTTCTTGTGCGCATCCTCTTTTCTCAGGTGCCATCGAGCTGGAATAGCAAAACTCGACAACAAGGAGGTAACTATTTTCTCGAAACTTACACAAAAATAAAAATAAGTGTTTCCCATATGGTACATGAGTCCGACAATATGAATATAGATACATCAGTATATCACTAGTTTTGTAGCGGCTTCGCAGACACCAAATTCAATAAAATACAATCGCGAGCTTAGAGCTTAGGCGCGCCTTGTTTAAGTCCACCGGTGTGAAAATAAGAACACGTTAAAAAAAAGAAGAACCTTCGTCACACTACGTCAAAACGGCAAGGCGAGCTCCAGCTCATCAGCTCTGGTGATTAGCTCGATCAGCCTCCCTTCTCCTGTACTTCATACAGGGCAATCAATACAAGTACAAAAACCATCAATCGCTGCCGTTCTGCGTCTTTATTCGCTGGATGGGAATTGAGTCCACAAGTCGTGCGTTCGACTAAATTGGTGAGCCCGTTCCAAGTTATTAATAATTTTTATTTATTTATTATATCGTCCGTGCCCTTCAGCGTTCCTTTTGTTTTCGTTGTGCACATACGTATTGAGCCTTTTTTGGTGTTAATTTCGATCAGCCATCGTATATTTATTTTGCTGTCTATTTGATATGGATGACGCTAAGTTAACTATGTCTGACCCTGCGGTGCCTGAAACGCTCTCTATTGCGCGCCCAGTGAAAGCGTTACCTTTCATTCCGGGTAATCCCTCTCTTTGGCTGACTCATCTGGAAGCACAGTTTGCTGCCTCCAGAATCACCTCCCAGCAACAGAAGTATGTGCATCTCACTGCCGAACTTCCTTTAAATATTCTTGAAGCTGTCGAGGATATCATCTCCAACCCACCCACGGACAAGCCTTATGATATGCTTCGCCAGGCTATCTTAGATCGCACCGGGGTCTCCGACTCAAACCGTCTTCGTCAGCTGCTTAGTGGCATTTCCCTCGGTGACCAGAAGCCTTCACAGCTTCTGCGTCGTATGCGACAGCTGGCCAAGGGCATCCAAGTTGGTGACATGATGTTGCGAGAATTGTGGATGCAGCAGCTACCCCAACAAGCGCAATGCACTCTGGCCCTTCTCGTAGATGAAGTCTCACTAGACAGACTGGCTTTGGCGGCGGACCGCTTTATGGAAACCGCCTCCGCCCAAATTAGTCAGTGTGTTCGTTCGTCCACAACCACTACGGAGGCGACTCTCACAGATTTAGCTGCACAACTCAGTGCCCTTCGGGCGGACGTGACCGCTATTCAGTCTTCACGTTCGGCACGTCGTAGCCGCTCCCCAACTCGCACCCGTCGGCCTATTGCCGCTCGCAGTCCTCCTAGGCCATCCTCTCCCGATGCACACACTTGGACATGGTGTTGGTAGCACCGCCAGTATCGTGCCAGCGCCAGGAAGTGTACACCCCCGTGCACGTTCCACGACAACCAGGGAAACTCGTCGGCCAACGTGTAGGTACGGCAGCGCTCGTTGGCCTCCCTACACCCTGCCGTCTTCTATTTATCAAGGACCTCATCTCCCACCGTCAGTTTTTGATTGACACTGGCGCACAGATCAGCGTCGTTCCCCCTAACCCTTCTGATCGTCAGCACCGGCAAACTTTAGAGCTTCAGGCCGCCAATGGGTCTCGTACATCCACTTTTGGTACTAGGCGTCTCAAGTTAGATCTGGGGTTGCGTCTTTTTTTTCAGTGGACTTTTGTCATTGCTGACGTTTCCCAGCTCATCTTAGGAGTTGATTTTCTGCATCATTTCAACCTTTCGTTACATCCCGCTTCTCGTAAGTTAACCGACCCTGTGACTCATCGTGCTGTTGTTGGATCTGTCTGCTTGGTCAACGTTGTTCGACCGTCCGTAGCTCCTATCGCCAACGATACCTTCGCCAAAATTTTAGCTGAGTTTCCGTCTCTAACCGGACCGGCAAACCACTTACCCATGGTGCGCTCGGCTGTTGTACATCACATCAGTACCGCTGGACCTCCTGTTTTTGCCCGTCCGCGTCGCCTAGCCCCAGACAAACTGGCCGTCGCTCGTCTTGAATTCCAGAAAATGCTGGACCTAGGCATCATCCGTCCTTCGAACAGCCCGTGGGCCTCTCCATTGTACATGGTGCCGAAGAGAACTTCGGGCGACTGGCGTCCGTGTGGTGACTATCGTCGCCTCAATCAGGTCACAACGCCAGATCGATATCCTGTGCCTCACTTTCATGATATCACGTCTGCTCTGGCTGGATCCACCATCTTCAGCAAAATCGACCTGGTCCGGGCCTATCATCAAATTCCGGTCGCCGACGAGGACGTTGCAAAAACCGCCGTTACCACTCCGTTTGGTCTATTTGAGTTTCTCCGTATGCCATTTGGCTTGCGCAACGCGTCCCAAACGTTCCAGCGGTTTATTGACGGTGTTACCCGCGGGCTGCCCTTCGTTCACTCTTACATCGATGATATTCTTGTCGCTAGCCCCAGCGTTGACGAACATCAGCTTCATCTTCGACAGCTCTTCCAGCGGTTAACAGAGCACGGCGTTACCATCAATGCCACCAAGACTGAATTAGGGAAGCCGTCATTGCTCTTCCTCGGTCACATCATCGACGCCAACGGCATCCGTCCGGCTGAAACCAAGGTCAGCGATATTGCTGAATTTCCACTTCCACAGTCCTTCAAACAGCTCAAACGTTTTAACGGCTTTGTCAATTATTACCGCCGGTTCATTCCACATTGCGCCACCCTGATGCAACCGCTCACTGATCTTTTGCGGGGCAAACAACGAACCCTCATCTGGACCGATCAAGCCCAGGAGGCCTTTTCTCAGCTCAAACAGGCCTTGTCGTCTGCGGATCCGGATCCCCATGCTCCCGTCAGTATCGCTGTTGATGCTTCCGATGTCGCACTTGGCTGCGTTCTCCAGCAGGCCGTGGACGGCGCCTGGGAGCCTCTGGCTTTTCACTCACACCGCCTGTCTTCCGCAGAATCCAAATACAGTGCGTTTGGTCGTGAGTTACTTGCCGTCTACACCGCCATACGTCACTTTCGCCACGCGCTGGAAGGACGGGAATTCATCATTTTCACAGATCACAAAACACTACTGTATGCTTTCCGCAACGCGTCTGATCGTCATTCTCCACGAGAAATTCGCCAGCTGGATTTCATATCACAATTTTCTACTGACATTCGTGATATCTCCGGGTCAGCTAATGTGGCTGCAGATACTCTTTCCAGGATCCACAGTCTCGGGTCGCCCGCTGCTCTCGGTATCAATCTCGAGGACCTGGCACGAAGCCAGCAGGATCCTGAGTTTCAACAAACCATTCACGATACAAGTCTCCGAGTGCGGGCTTTGCCTCTTCCGTCATCTGCTGGCACTATCCTCTGCGACACCACCTTGGATCACCCAAGGCCAATCGTACCACTTTCACATCGCCGTCCAATTTTCGATGTGTTGCACGGTCTATCCCATCCGGGTATCAAGGCCACATGCAAATTAGTCCGTGCCCGATTTGTTTGGCCAAACATGGATCGCGACGTTCGTCAATGGGCACGTAACTGCATTGCTTGTCAGCGAGCCAAAATACAGCGACATACCACCAGTCCAGTCGGAAATTTTGAGACTCCAGACGCCCGTTTCGCTCACGTGCACGTCGACATTGTGGGACCTTTGCCACCATCCCGAGGTATGATCCATCTACTCACTTGTATTGATCGTTTCACTCGTTGGCCCGAGGCCATACCCATTCCGGATGTATCCAGTGAAACTGTCGCCCGTGCGTTCATGGAACACTGGATTTCCCGCTTTGGTTGTCCTACCACAGTAACCACCGATCGAGGAGCTCAGTTTGAATCTGCCACTTTCGACACTCTCCTCCAACTGACTGGCACTAAGCGTATTCGCACCACAGCTTATCACCCCCAGGCAAATGGCTTGGTCGAACGTTTTCACCGGCACCTCAAAACTTCGCTCAGTGCTCACAACAATCCTCAGTGGACGGACGTCTTACCACTGGTTTTATTGGGCATTCGCAATACGTTGCGCAGCGACACTCCCTGCACACCTGCGTCCATGACATTCGGCACCACCGCTCGTCTCCCTGGTGAATTTGTCGCACCCAAGGTGAGCGCACCTTTCCCCAACCTTGGAGACTACACTCAACGTCTCATGATCTACATGCGTCAGAAGATTGGTATTCCTGCCCGTTCGACAGATCGGCCGTCGTTTATTCCCAGTCACCTACATACATGCACGCACGTTTTTCTGCGTACGCCGAGCCGCCGCCCGTTGACTCCAGCTTATTCTGGCCCGCACAAAGTCATTCGGCGTTTAGAAAAAACGTTCATCATCGATCTCAATGGTCGGCAAGAAACCGTCAGCATCGACCGCCTGAAGCCAGCGTTCGTCGACTCGGAAACCCAGCCTACGCCGTTGCCCGTCGATGGTAAAAACACAGACGTTTGCCCGACCCCAACAACATCTAGCTCCAGCACGCGTGAGTCACAGGTCGACCCCCCATCACGTTCCACCAGGTCTGGTAGGCATGTTCGTTTCCCTGCACGATTCGTTGACTTTATTGTTCTTACATAGATTTCCCCTTTTGATTGCATACTGTATCCAGTTTTTCTTATCTCTTCTAGGGTCAGTCGTTGTTTACCTAGGAAGGATCTGGCACACCACTAACAATGGACATGTGTCACTATATGAACATTACCATTTTTTGTTGTTGTTGTTGTTGTTGCCTACGTGCCTTGTACATGGTTTGGCACGTCCCTGTCCCCACTTAAGGTTTCTAGATAGAGAGCACGGGGAGAGGATACCCCACCAGTTCACGCGTGAGTAACCTTCTCTGCGGCTATATATGGCCCAGAGGTCCTTAGATCACCTTAGAGGTGCTGAGCACAAACCTTTTCCAGCTGGAACTATTCAGCTGGTTTTTGGCTCAACTCACGACGCTCTCTTAGGTCGAAGTTCTCCTACTCGGTCGTCCTTCTGGAAGGGGACTGATGTAGCGGTTTCGCAGACACCAAATTCAATAAAATACAATCGCGAGCTTAGAGCTTAGGCGCGCCTTGTTTAAGTCCACCGGTGTGAAAATAAGCACACGTTAAAAAAAAGAAAAACCTTCGTCATACTACGTCAAAACGGCAAGGCGAGCTCCAGCTCATCAGCTCTGGTGATTAGCTCGATCAGCCTCCCTTCTCCTGTACTTCATACAGGGCAATCAATACAAGTACAAAAACCATCAATCGCTGTCGTTCTGCGTCTTTATTCGCTGGACGGGAATTGAGTCCACAAGTCGTGCGTTTGACTAAAGTTTCTCTGTTTCAACATTTGCACAGAAGATTGATTTGCATATAAACTCGCAAGAGGAAGGAGAATGGATCTGTTTACAACTGCTTGCGTGCGCAAGTATATGGGGTTGAAGACGAGACATGAAAACATGGGAGAGAATGACCTGCGCGATAGCGATCGGAAAGTTGGCTGGTATTGGCGTTAGTCTTAAAAGTTTGTCTAGCCTGGCCTTAAAAGCCTCTTTTGGGGAGGCTTTCACTACCTCCTGTGAAAGGCTATTCCATGGAGATATTATGCAGGGCGAGAAGAAATGTTGTGTAATGAAGGTACGTGGACCGGGTTTGAAGAGTTTCCCCAGGTGTCCTCACAGGGTCTCCAAGTACAGACGAGAGAAAAACTGATCCACTTTGTCCGGTAAAAATGGATCGTACATCAGGAATGGGTTTCTTCTGGTACGGTTTGTCTCAAGAGGGTGGAGAAAATGTGATATTGGGCGAAATGGACAGGGAGTAAAACTTAAGCAATGTACCATTTTAGTCGCTTTCCGTCGAATCCTCCCCAAAAAGTTCCGATTTCTGACCAGGCCGGTGTGTTCCATCTGTTTGCAGTATTCTAAAAGAGGTCGAATGTAGGATCCAAATAGAAGATGGAAGTCCTCCCTGGAGGTCGCCAGAAAGGTTCGTCTAACAAGGTTGAGGGCCAGGAAGGTAGTTGCACTGGCTTTCTCTCGGTGGGAGGAGAGTGAGAGATTACTGCGCAGCCAGAAACCAAGGATCTTGTATTGATCCACTATTTGGACATGTGGGCTGACACTTTTCTTGAAGAGATAGGCCGGAGCACTGCCAAATGTCATGCTTGCCCATTTATAATCTTTCATCGGGAGGTTCCAGCCGTCTGACCAATGTGAGACCGAGTCTGTGACTAAACGCACATCATTTACCTCCTTGCCCAAGATTGCGAAGTCATCTGCATACGTCGCTATGCCTACAGGAGCCACATCAGGGAGATCGTTGATGCAAATGAGGAATAGGAGAGGACCGACGACAGAGCCCTGGAGGACTCCCATATTGGTGAGTGCAGGTTGGTACCGAAACCTATACACACCAACCGAGCGGGTTCGGTTTCTTAAGACGCTGTCAGTCGGAGACAGTAGGCTACCGGAGATGTCGCACATCCTGAGTTTGTACAGAAGCGGAATATGCGGGACACTATCGGGGGCTCTGGCGAAATGGATGAAAACAGCGTGGGATATCTTGCCATCATCTTGGGCTATTCATAAGGGCCAGCATACTTGTTATGCATGGCCTGCCAGGAAGGAAGCCATTTTGCGCTGGAGACAGTAATCTATGGTATCACCGGTGTGTCAGAATTTCGCGTTTTACGATGTCTTCAAAGACTTTGCTAGGGACACTGGCGAGGCTTATCTTCCCGTACCTTTCGAAAAGGTGTCGATAGCCTTTCTTTTAAATTGGGACAGTTGCAGCATGCTTCCATGAACATGGAAACCTTCCATTGTCTATGCACCTTTGAAAGAGCACAGAGTGTGATTCTGCAGGAATGGAGGCGGATTCTTTAAGAGTGCCAGGATGAACTTAGTCCAGTCCCACCGAGCCGAACGGGTTAGGTTTGTTAATACCTCCTCTACTGCTACGTGAGACACCGTGGAGTGCTCCAATAGGGAGACTAGCTGTTTTGGCTGAAGTGATGAGTGTCCACACTATTTTTGTGCTGAAAACCGATATGAAATGCGATCCGAAAACCTCCGCTACCTCAGAAGAGGAGGTGGCAAGAAAGCTATCAGAGAGCGACAGTGCGAGCGCTAAGGACCCAACTCTTGATACCGTCGCAGGTATTTGTAGGGAAAAGAGGGGTATGCATGCTCCCAGTCCACGATTCTTTTCTGTGCTTTCTTGGGGTGTTCCCCAATCCTGGATTTACAGCCATTTCGGACTCCTCTCGAAGCTTCTACGTCCGCCGGAAGGGATGTGGCTCGGCATTCGACGAAGAGCTTGGAGCTTTTGTCAAGAAGGCCTCAATTTGATGGTGGCAGATGTGCCTTACCCTTAAGTATCTGTCGGGTTCCGGGAAAATTTGGAATATCTGCCTTCAGAACACATTGGTCCAGTAACATGTTGCTTTCCTCTATGTCTATGTTGTCGGATATGTCGCTTAGTTCGCTTCTGATGTAGAACCACAACATTTGGAAATCCGGTCGCTTGAACGAGCGAGCCAGCCTGTATAAAGAAAATGTAGCTGGCCAATTCAGTATGTAGTCGAAAAAGAGGACTGCATGGTCACTGCTACCTAGCTGTGGTAGAATAGTGACAACATCTACCCTGTGCTTGGAATTGGTTACGATCAGATTTAGAAGTGATGAGCTTTGACCCATCCCATTCCTGGTGGGACAGGCCACTTGCTGTGCCCAGGATTGCTCTGCCAGTAGATCTACTGATGCTTTACCCTAATGGCTGTCAGTACTAAGGCCTTTCCAGTCCAACTTGGGCGGTGTTGAATTCCCCTAAAGAAAGAGGTAACTACAAAAGTGAAACGTTTTGAAGGTTTTCAGAAACCCTACCATCAAGAGCGAATCTGCCTGCGATGTAGAGGGGAGCGATAGGTCACACCCGGAAGTAAAGTAGTAGAAAGGCAGACGTGGGAGATTACCCACAAGGGGCCCAACATGGCTGATGGGAAATACCGAAGGAAGAAGCCAGAGGGTAGGAAGTCGCTGATGTAGAGGGCTCCTCTCCCTGAATCCTGACGGAGAAGGGAGCGACCCGGTATTCTTAATTCATTGCCTTGATAGTCTGGTGTGGGCCAGGTCTCTGTGATGGCAATGATGTGGGGTTTCGTGTTTGTTGCTAACTGTTCCAGCTGCAGCATTTTGTTCGGTCGACTGAGACAGTTTGTATACAGGCATTTTAGTGCCCGCTCACTGAATAAAGAAGAAATTTTAATGGAAAGGGGTTTATCCCCCTCAAAGGAGATGTTCTCGTGAAGGTCGGTGCCGACATAAGGGGTGGTGCGGGCATAAGCAAGGGTGTCTGAGGTGCGCAGCTCAGCGGGTGAGAGGAGGAATTGACCTCTGGTGAACGGGGTTGAGATGTTCTTGTGCAAAAATGGCTATTTTGTGGGGGTCGATTTCGGTTTGGGCCATGTGGAGCGGAGTAGCTTCCATTAAACCTTTTCCGTCTCCTATCCGCCATAGGTTGGGCTTTTTTCCGGATGTTTTGTAAGAATGGGACTAGGGTGACTCAAGAACGCCTTCCTGTTTGCCGGTTTTAAGCTTTGGATGAAACTGCGGCTTCTTCTGAGACGTTCTTAGTATATCCTTCCTCAATTTTTCAAAGTTTAAGTTGACTTGGGTAGTTGCTTCAGGAGAATCCTCACTTTCCCCAAGGCTATTTGTATTGGGTGAGCTGGAGGCCACTGGGGTTGAGAGGGGATCTGGAACAGCCGTGAAGTTTCTGCAGCGGAACCTGACTCACCGGGATCCCCGGGGTTCGATTTTCCTGTGGTTTCACGTCTAGTTAAATAGGCCGCTAGAGACACTTGCAATTTGGGGTCTGCCACCACGGGAGGAGTGGTCCGAGGCTCTGTCACCTGACGAGGGTGAAACGGGCGGTCAAGTGCCACTCCAAGCACCCAAGTATGGGACCTTTTATTCATCGCCTTTTGCGCAATCAGGCTGGTTGCCTGTTCATTACAAGAATATTCCAGGATTGAAACCGATATCTGTTTGTGCCTCTTGTAGATCAGCCAGGAGCTTTTGACAGGGTTGAAGGGCAACTCTCCGAGCACTGTTATTATATCTAGGGCTAGGTGCGTTGGATTTGCACATCTTGGAGCGGTGTCCCACATAATTACTTGTTTGGAACTGGCTGCCGAAGATTGCAACTTCACCGCGGTATCTAAAATTATTTGTTCTGGTACCTCTAAATCCTGGTTAGCGGCTGACATGGGGAAAGTGGTTTTGAATAAAGTCTTAAGACACATTATCCCCGCTCCGAGGGCCGCCACCCTTGTCTTCAGCTCTCTTATATCCAAGGCATCTGGAGGGTCACTCAGGATGGGGATAACCCACGGCCCGCCCTCTGGTGAGCTCTCAGTCTGGCTCTTGGGTATGGTTTCACCATTTCCAGTGACGTCAGACATTTTACCGGTGAAAATGGACAGCTTAGGGAACACAAAATTGGGAGAACTACACAGTATACCGCCTAAGCGAAAATACGATCGAGACAGCTAGGAAACACGGGGGAGTTCGAACGTACCGCTCAAGGTCACCCCACAAACACCAAGGAAAACATTGCCACCATGAACAGACGAGCTTCCGTGGATTCTATAGGTCCTTCAATTTTCTTTTGATATCGTCGACCTACGAGTGAGTAATTGAGCAGTGGGGAAGTTGCTCGGGAGAAGATCCATGTCAAACAATTCTCGAAGCCCTGACACCTCGAAGAAATTCGAGGGTACAAGGCCTAACATGAAGCTGTGCCGGGTCTAATGCCACGGGAGCTGTGGCTTCGGCCTATTTGACAATCTTAGTTGCTCGAGCCAACAAGCCCTAAAAGGACCCTGCTAAGCTGTGGCAGTGGTTATTCTGTTATGGTTCTTTCCACTGATATATTAATCGCTTGTGACAAGCAGATGGAATATCACGCTTAACATTTGATGTAATTGCCTCACAGTTCCCTTGCGTGGCCTCAACCCTCTGAGCCTCGCCCCTCAGACGACCCTCTTAAAGGTGCATGAGTAAAAGAGTGGAGGAAGTAGCATAGATAAGCAGAAGAGAATGGTGGTTTTCAGTAATTGTGGACTTCGGCACGACCACAAACAGATGAAAGCTTCGTGGTCATGTAGGGCTCTTCCATATGCAGTCAAGGAAGAGAGTTGGTGGCCTAAGTTGGCCTGGAGCTCCACTACATTTCGAGCGCCCACTGTACCCCCAGTGAGCTGGTCCCACGAGCTGGCTACATGGAACAAAAGTGAGCCGTTTTTTGAACATGCGACTACTAGCTGTTTGGCCACTTTCGGGCCGGCAGCCTTGATGGCCTTATTGTGGATAAGACAGGGGAATATGGATCTTGGGTTCAGTGTATCCGTCGGCTGCTTGGGGGCCTCCATGAAATCCCGTTTTCGTGTGGCCCTTCCGGCTTTTACATCGATGGCAAAATGACTGCAGGCTAACTTGCCAGTCGCCCACTGGTCCACACCCATTAGCTACCACGATTACTCATCCCCATGCATTGCGTAGGTCTAAGCCATTCGATCTATTCAAGTTTCGCCGCTCTCCGTTCTCCTCAATCGGATGCTCCAATGATATTTACAGGCCGTGCTTATCCATTGGATATAGTCCCTGCGGCAAATGCCTACCTGTCTACCTGTATTCCTACTTGCAGCAGAAGAACGGATTTCTCATATGTAGCAAGCTTCAGTTCATTACGGTCAAAACACCATTACCAGCTTATCCGCTCCAACAAGAACAGATTTACTTGACCCGGTCTGGCGGTCTATGAAGTTACTTTCAGTTTAGCAACAAGCCTGGGTAAATGTCTTTCTTCTATTGTCAGCACCCTCCTATCATACGTGAGTTACGGCGATCACCTTCCAAGACAGTACTCTAAGGAGGACCATACGGGGGCCCTGCACAGAGGCCCCAGCACCGACGGACTTCTAAAGCCTTCAAGCCCATGTAACTGACGAAGGCCTGAAACTCTCTTGTGGCAGCTGTATACGCTTTCGAAAACAATACAAAGCCAAATTGTGCGAATCCCGAAACCCAAACAAGTGGGATTTTCTATTTCCAAGATACCGAGTTATTGGATGTGCAATATCATGAAATGCGTACAAACCTCATTTATCCGACCAGAAGACTCGAGGACGAGATCCAGGTTTGCGACATGCGACAGACAAACACGTGAGTCACGCGGGTCCGAATGGGGAATAAGAAAGTACTGTATTGGACACGAATAAACAGAAGGTTAGCTCACGGAGATGTGAGTTGTAAGAAACGAGCAAATAATAAATACAGGTGAGTATTTCCACTAAATCACGATACTTCAGTGCCCACGAAGGATTTCCCACAACCGATCTTCGCACCGCGCACCAAAATCCCTCTGATCTTTGCAGAGTCGAAGGTTTGTAATCAGGGCACTGGTTCTTCCTACATACCCTGGTCCTGCTTTCAGTGCATGTAACTACTACTGCCGGCCTCCGGAATTTACTCACACACATGGCCAAGCACGTTTCGGTGGTCATGCCGGCGACTTGTTCTCCCGAGCAAATTTATCAGTCATCATTTTTCAGCATTGTCCTTAGGAGCCGCTTTTCATCTGAAGGTCCAAATGCAGATGTGCAGGGACTCCGAGTCCGTATGCCGTGTTTGAGTGAACACTCTTCCTCGTGTACCTGTATGAGTTAGTGGACTTGCGCGTGGTAGGAGTCGGCAATAACCGCAAGGTGAATAGTTCTTGATAATGCTACCAGTAAGCTGGAACTCATAGGATGGTATCTTGCTTTGGGTGGAATATAGGGCTTACATGCGAGCGTGAGAATATGGGTGTGGGTGTGCTTGTGTGAAGATAACAATCATAATCTATGCAGTCTTCTCGTGAATGGCTAACAACGACTAGGAAGTCAGAAGACCATATTAACCCTCTGAAAATCAGAGACAAGCGAGCTGATTAACCGTAGTATGTGTTTGTTAGCCAACGTGGTTTCGTACATACAGTTTGAAGGGAGTTGTTAATGGAAGAAAGCGTGTTGTGGCAAAGTCCTTCGGGTGCATTTTTTGGTTTGAAACTTGAAGTTGGGTGCTGCTGCGCGACGGACCCGTGGCTTTGATTGATCTGTCTTCACCTTCTAGAAGGCTGATGATGCGTAGGCCACGAGTCATTGTTCTCTTGGTGGTCTCATTCTGGGGAACGCCAGAGGGTTCCCCGACAATACCCAAAGACCACTTACTTAATTGAGCTTGTTCGTCGGAGAGCTTGGCCACATCACAGCCTCTAAATTGTCTTTCTTTGGTAAGCCACTTGTGTCGGGTTTGAGCGATCGGTAGGTGCTCCGGTAGCCATCGTTTCCAAGACACCCTGGCCAGGTTGTTTTCTTGTTTCTTCCCGTGCATGTAGCTAACTCGGGGACTAGCTGGCTTTAAAATCCAGAATTAGACCTCGAGGCATGGTTTGTTGTCACCTACTGTCTCAATCTTTACACTAGATGATCAAGAATTACATGTTGACCCATACCGACGGAGACCTGAACGGAACCTTCCACAGCAATTGGGACTGCATTCAGGCCACACAACTTAAAATACCCCAACTGCTTAACCATAGATCGATTAGCGTCTTCTAAAGCGAAGGCTGTTCTGCCTGTATCACTGCTAGAGTCCACACATAACAGTCCAAGCGCCACCTGCTACCAAACCAGCCAATAAAAGTCATCAGTTTATTCTTTCTTACCACGCCACACCCGGCTGAAAAATGGATACTTACCGTTTGCCCCCTTCCCAGATGAACCATACCCACTGGATGATGCTCATTGCCAACGGCAGTCATCCCCTGATTATTTTTGGATCCTACCTGGAACTACCCGATACCACAGCTGGAATACGCGGTACAGAAATGCGTCATTCATAAAATTTCGATACCCCACTTACACTCCTCATCCGCTGTCCCCAATGATAGCGCTGAATAGCACTGAGACTCAGTGAGTCAATATACATTTATCAGAGCGACAGCATAATAAGGCTGGAACCTGTGCGGAGACTTTCCACTCTGGTATCTGTTGCAAGAGTCCTCTTCTCCTCCGAACTGTATTCGGTTAGAAATTCACCCATCACTAATCCAGGACACACATTTGCGCTTTCTCTTTTGTGAGTGGTACACCTTATTGATTAGGACATGAAACTCACCTTTTATGAATCGCTATTACTTTCACTTTCACCTATTCTCCCGAGTTAGCTTTGAAACAATTTGTTTCATGTTTGGCTTTGTCATAGTTTTTATTGAGCCCCGGTAGATCCGTCATTCGGAGATCACATCATTTTCATGGATTGCTGTTCATTTCGTATTTTTCTAAGTTCCCCAGTAATTTTCCGTACTACTTTCTTCCATTTCTCCCTGCTCAGAACTTACTGCATTCACAGCACCACGATAGAACTCATTTATCCGTAGCATGCATAATTTTGGTTTAAAATGTATCTTAATCACTAAGTTTGAGCGGTATCCCCATGTTGCGCCATTGCCGAACCCAAAGTCGAAGCCGGTTTATGCTTGCCGCGCAAACCGTTACCAGTTTGATCCATTCGGACCATTGCTAGCTAAGATTTTCTGTGGCTGACATTTTTAACTTACCCCACTAAAATTCGCGTGTAGCTCTTCTACCTGAGTAACGCTGTACACCATGATCATGCCCTCGCGTTTGTGTCTCTACCGTGATGGTGAAACATGTTATAATATTATTATTACTATTATTATTATTATTATTATTTTTACTATTATTGTTCAGGGTTAACTCCAGGTGGATGGGGTCGCTGGAAGATACTGGGACTACGGAGCAGCTGTTCAAGGTTCTCCAGACCTCGGTCATCAAGGTGCCCAGTGTTTCATCGGCTGACAGTCGTTGTCTAACTATTGACAGCAATATTCTTCCAGTGTGCCGGGTCAAGCGCTCCCACACTACACCACGATAACTGGCCCGCAGAGGTTGAAGTGCCGTCCGATGACATATGTCATGGTTCAATTGTATAGCGCGCCCGATTTGCTTTTTGACTCCAACGCTGCATTTCTCGCTGAGCACCCCACCTTTAGACCGATGCCTGAGTGTATAGACGATGGTACGCCTCTTCAGCTTGCAAAACTGTACAGTTCTCGGGGGACTTAGTCGGGGATCAGCGGGTGCGCGACTTCCTGGTATGCCTTTTGGGGCTTCATGCACGTCACGATACACTATTGTCTCTCTTCCATCCTCTTCCCGCACCTTACACACAAGGGTACAAAATAATCGAGTCCACTGTCGTTAAATGGTCATTATTCCGGGGTCGATCTGCACTCCGGCATCGGAGCCATATACAGCTTGCCCGCGACAGCATTGCAGCCCGTACATTTAAAGCAAATCGGGCTATAGGCTTCACGCGATTGCCTGCTTCCTCCCAATTTACACTAACACCCTGATGCTCCTATACCATTCCCCACAAATGGTATATCTTTAGCGTTATTCAACTCCCGTTCTATTATTAGCAAACTCCCACCCCTAAAAGACTCGTCCTCACAAGTGTTTACGGCATCATCTTAATAACGGAATCCTGACTATCTGAGAGCACTCTCAATGATCAAACATTTTTGGTAGGGTACGGTCTTCTAAGCATCAACAGACCGAACAGGCCTGGTGGTGGGTGCCCATCCTAAGTCAAGGAAGTCTACGCCACGACCTCTATTTTACGTACGGCGCTCGATTCTATTCCCGATTCTCTCTGGTTCACCATCAATCTTTAAAGCGCTGTTCTTCACAATGGCTGCGTTTATCGCTCGCCGAATTCCACCATTCCCTTGTCTCCACTTCTCACAAGGTCATCCGAATACCTCTCTTTCCATTTTTCTAGAACCAAGCTTATTACGGGTGACTTCATTCTCCCTCAAATTTGTTTGCCTGCCGTCTCGGCTCCTCTCAATCTTATGGACCTGATCACTAGCATTCATCTCGGTGGCTGGACACAACATGCTGTCGAACACACCAGAATTATGAACATACTAGATCTGGTATTTACTCATAACATGCCTCTCATCGACGTGTCCGTAACTCATTTCCCTGGCAGTGACCATAAGATGGCTATCTGCCATCTACCCCTTCAAAGGCCTACCCGATCCCGCGCACCCCTCCAACAACACATTCCCGCGCAGAAACTGGACCGTGCTAATACCGCTTATTCGCCAGAAATATTGAGGTGAGTATTCCCTCACCCATGACCCTCAACTTGCTGTGTATATTTTCCACTCCTTCTTTTCCGACTGCCTGAAAAATTGTCTAATACTTGCCAGGCCGTACCTGAAAAAGGTCCCCTGTTCCGCCACTCCATAAGAAGTGTCATAAACTTCTCAAGTAACTACATAATTCCAACTACTTTTCTATTTTTATTCGCCTAAACAGCCTCTCCACACTTATTCAATGACAAGATAATACTCGACTTTGTGTCCAAGAAGCTAAAGCATTGAATCACCCCAAAGAGTCGCAACTTCTTTCTATGTTGCATTAGTCTAGAAAAGCTGATAAAAAGGCCGACTTCCAACTTCTGATTCTGGATAATAACTTATAGAAGACGTTCGAGAGCGGCTGGCGAACGTGTCTCCTATCGGGTCTAGCAGCGAATACCAACGATATCCCCTCTATCGGACGGATAGAGAAGACGTAAGTCGGTTTACAGATGCGAGGTGTATTCTATATATCGTGGCACCGAAACAGTACCGATACGAGAGATACACCAAACGGAAAAACGGAACGAAACGCGACGGCTGTGCAGGGAGCAAACCGCGAGCGAACGACCGAAAGTGAAAGAGATTTGAAACGAGGTCGACGGACACCTCGGAAAAGTCAGTCCAGTAAAACGTAGGCAACCGAAGAACACTGAGGTCAATGTCAAACGTCAGAAAAGATCGTGAAGAAAATAGATCCAAAATGGTGTCCAGAAAATAGTCATTTTCTCAAATCGATCGACGTCACTACAAACTCATCTATCACCTCTCCACCTTGTATAGCCGAGGCCTTCAATGCATTCTTCGCTTTAGCCATTGCTCCAGCTACTGCCATTGCCCCTCCCTCATCTTCACCACTTACCGACTCTGTCCTATCCGCGATACCTTTTGATTCCAGAAGTATTTCTAATCTACTATCCAGTAGCAAACCCTTCCCTCGATTACGCCCGACGGCTTAACACCAGTTGCTTTTGTCAACGGCGGACCGGATCTCCCTCTGTTGTTGCTTACCCTTTTAACTCTTTCACTTGATGGTAGCGCCGTACTTGCTAATTGGAAGCCCTCGGCAGTCTCCCCATTCATGGAAAGAGACCTTCACATGAGGTATCCAGTTATCGCCCTATAAAACATACCCCCATTTTGTCCATAATAATGGGAAAAATAGTTAAAGATCTCATTATTTACAGTTTATTAGGCCTCAACCTTATTACCAACAACCAGCATGGATTCCTCCTTTCAAGGTCCTGCCTGACCTGTCAGTATAATTCTCCTAATCTCGTCACCGACTCTGCTGAAAGTGGGAAATCTTTTACTGTCCTTTACCATGACTTAGCTGAGGCATTTGATGGTGTACCTCACCCTTACCTTTTAACAAAGCTACGATCATTTGGCATTGTCGATCTACTACCTTCTTGATTTTCATCTTACTTATCTTATCGTTCACAGGTTGTCTTAACCAGTGGTGTGATCCAAGGTACTGTACTGGGTCCGTTATTGCTTCTGGTGTACACAAATGATGTATTCACAGTGGTACTCCATGGAACTCTATTTTTATTGGCCGATGATGACCAGTCTATTGGGTAATATCGGAGGACTAACGGATGCTCAATTCGTGGTGTACAGATTGGGTAATGAAGTTCTGGGCGGACGAGAGCTGCATTCCTACATACAAGTGTCATGTCCCTCCCGAAACGTTCGGTATAGGTGGTCAGCTGATCCCCAACAAATCATCCGTACGTGACCCGGGCATATACTACTCCTGTTCGTTCGACTTCTCAGGAGCAAGCAGACACTCAAATTGCTAGGTCCCGCAGAATAGTAGGACAGATTCACAAAACATTCCTTTTGCGTGAAAGTAAGCTCAGTGTTTGTACAACACAAGCCAGACCATTTCTAGAGTATAGTTCAATAGTCGGCTCCGACATGCGCCAGACTGATAGGATCGTCACTGAAAAGGTTCAGCTCATCTTTACTAAACAAAAAGTTGGCTATTCGTCTAGTCTCAACTATAAACATCGCTGTGACCTGCTACACCTCGAACCTCTTTGGTTGCGATGGATGAAGAAAAACTTGTCCTTTTCCGACTCACTATTAAAATATAGATCCTGCGAAGCCTCCCCTGTGGTAAGAGACCAATTAGCTTTACTGTATTTATTACGACACAGCAGTCATCCGGTCATTGTGCCATCCTCGAGGACCACCATACGGTCCAATTTCTTGATTGTCAAATATTCACAAATGTGGAATAAACTTCCACCAAATGTCCGTGCAATAGGCCACTTGCCGAGATTTAAAGAGGAATAAGCCAAACGGCGTGATGTCCTAACATTCGTTGCAAAAAGTGCTCCGTACACTTCGGAGGAACGAGAGTAAGAAGTTGGTTTGGGTTACTGACACTCGGGTCTGAGTCAGGGGCCACGAGACCTACGTACCACACAAGTTGCCGTATACATCACTCAAGTTTTATTAATCTTTCGTGTACAACCTTGCATTTTGCAAAGTCGAACCGTCCACAAAGTGGTTTTAATTTCTAGAAGCGAGAGGTTTCTGTCTACCACTGACCGTTGATCACCAGCTGGGAGCATCCCAGACTGCGTTTTTCCATTTTTATCTTTCCAGACAACCACTGATATGTGCCTTCTCTTCGATGGCTCGACATGATTCCTGGCCAACTTCCCCGCCGACGATTCTGTACCTGCCCATCATTGCGTCACTACTACACTGGCCTCGTTCTACAGGACCCTTCGCGACCTGGTCGAAAGCTTCTAGACTATTCGGTCTCTACAACTATGTGACATTGCCAATATCACTCAAGCGAGGCCCATCAGTGCGGGCCGCGATCAGATCCGCCGCTATAACCGGCGCACTCGGGCTTGCAGGATATCTGCAACGATGTGCGGGCGCAACTCGGGAGGCAGATCGCAACTTCTGTCACCAAAAACGGATTTCAGGTTGGGTGTCCAGCTCACGGCCAGCCCCACACACCAGCACCGGTCACGGCAAAAAAACATTTATACACCCAAAATGCTGCAAATATGGAACTATCTTCCCCAGTTATCGCCTATTTTTCGTCGTGCCCGTCTCCATCTTCGCCATCTCAACTTACCTCTTCTTACTCTCGGCGAAATCTACTTTTCCTAGCACATAATTATTGCAGGGTTAAAAGACCGCTTCCGCACTCGGCTTACCGTTCATGATCCCTTTTCCCGAGGATTCGTGCCAAACCACCCGCTCATCTCATTTGCAAACCTAACCAATCCCCAAGATAAAACTCGCCTTTTTTATCACAGTTACCGATATGTTTGAAAAAGGTCACGTTTATTGTTGCCATACACTTCCGTCCCACAATGTCCAAACAGTATACCCAACTGAGGAATATTTGTCATTAGCGCATCCCAACAGTGGACGATATTGCGATATTTCGCTTTCTCTATCAGTCCTTCTGTAGGCCCAAACGACTGTAGCATTGGAATACCCTCACCTTGCAAACATTCATGCTCTCTCCATATATTCACATCTGAGAGACATCTGTATCGCATCTTTTTGATCTTTCGCCATCACATGATCCATATTTTACAAATACCAACGGATAGTATTTTACCTGTCAACTGCTTCACCGCCCAACTACTCAGACGTATCCATCGGCTGTTTGGTGCTTTTTCATATCCCGTATTCTATCTTGGTAAATCCCTTCGGACAATTTTGATCCTTGCATCCCTCTGTTCATCATGTTCAGCCCTTGGAAAACGATATCCATACGTAAATACTTACTTTTTATATTATTACTCATTTCGTTTGCAAACCGTGTATCTGCGACTATCATGGATAAGCATCACAAATTGGTTGGCCGCCCAGTTCCCATTTCCCTTTTGGTGCGTCACATTCCACCCTTCTGAAAGTGAAACAATGTGCACAGCGATTACGTTTACATCCGGCCACTTCTTTCACCATCGCCTAGGCAATCTCTCTCCACAAATGAGTCCTTCACTGTGTATTTACCTAACTCAGCTTATATATGGTCACTGAACGTTACAAGGGTAATCCTCGGAAGATTTTTCCTGTTCTTTGTCTGCCAATTCATTCCCTCCATCGTCTGATTTCCAATCCAAAGCCATGCCGTACTCTACGAGGCGCTTTAGCCGGTTCATGTTTCCCTTGAAAATATCTTTTGCCTCAAGGTGAACAAAATCCCCGGCAGTTCCATTCGATTCTCTCGCTGCACCGTTCCTCTCTTTGTAATATTTGAGTGGGAGTCTACTTCTTCCGATCGGCTCCAACCTGACTCGGCCACCTGACCTTGGATTCAAATTTGCCGGGTGCCATCGTAAAGAGTAACTTAAATGCTTTCTCATGTGCAACATCGAGCGCACGCACCTGAATCATCGTCTTAAAATTCGGACTTTATGTCCAATTTTACCGTTTGATCTTGCGTTACAGCATGCCTCGGGGTTATCCTAAATAAAACATTATCGTTATCATTATCAATGCCATTAATTAACGGGCACACCTCTAATCCTAAGAGTGTTACTGGCGGTGCTATTCAGGGCAGTGTTTTAGGCCCCCTTCCTTTCCTCCTATATATAGAGGATATGTTTCCCACAATACTTATGGCACGCCGTCTTTGTTCGCGGAAAATATTAGGATAGTCTACAATTTTTCGCCTGGCAACCTCAGTACTACTATCCCTAGGACCTCTGCTGATTTCGCTGCTCTTGGTGAATGGTGCTTAATCTGGGCGATGAAATTCTCCGCCGATAAAAATATTTTTCTCACTTACAAATGCCAGGTTTCTCCTGGTTGCTTAGGCATGGGCGGTTAACCTATCCACTGCCAGTAAGTGACTTTGGCCTAAGTTGTTCTTGCTCTTTCAACTTCTCCGAACATGCTGTCTTCTGAACGGCGAAGGTTACAAGGTGTCTTGGCCTTCTCTTCAGATCCTTTCAGCTTGGGGAGAGCATTCATTACATGTACAAGGTACATGCCAGGCCCCTTCTCAAATATTGTCCCTTATTCTTAGCTACTATGCAAAGATCTGACAGGATTATTATCGAATGTATCCAGAGAAGATTCAAAAAACAGCTTATTGGTTGGTCGTTAAGCTTAAACTACAGGGAACGATGTTTATCTCTCAAACCTGGTAATTCTGTATGAGCTATTGACCAATCAATCTTATACTTCAAACCAGTTGTGCTTCTCCCTGGGTACTGAATATTTAATCCGTTATAGACGGTATACTATTACCACACCCTCCGTGAAGACTGTTCTACCCTCTAAGTTTTTTCTATTCAGGTACCTCAGAATCTGGAACAAACTTTCTTTGCATATCGGATCTTCTCAGTCAAAGAACGCATTCGTGCATGCCATCGATAAATTTCTATCTGTTCCAACTGTTCTGCTCTTATTCAACGTTCATATAACCGAAAGTCAAGCTTAAGAGACAGGCCTCGACTTTTGAGCCATTGCTCTGCCTTCTAGCTTTACCTTACCTTCCTGAATAACTTCACCGCTTTTGAATTCTGAAAAGTCTTTTTGACCGCTTCTCCTTAGACATCGCCATCGACCTATGTAAAGCATGTCTGCGTCCACTAATTATTTTTCCATCCTAACTTATTAGATCCTGCCAATTTCACTTCGAAATAAATCCTTCCAGATGCGTTCGCATTTATAGAGGCCGCCGTAATACTACTCACGGACTGTCAATATGCCCCATCCGCTCCACGATTCATCACCTTTATTTAGTTATATCATGTCTGCGGCCCTGAAACCATCCTCAGCAACGCTATGGGCACAGCATCAGTAACTAGCCGATGGTCCGGTATATATATATATATATATATATATATATATATATATATATATATATATATATATATATATATATATACGTATATACGTATATACCCACTACTGACCTGTAATTATTACCACAAGCATGGTAAGTAGGCCAACGATCCTCGATATCTCTTTGCTTACGTTGCCTCGTTTCTACATCGGGTCCCACCACAGATACTTCCATCAACACCTCTGCGCTTTTGAACTGAGAAATCTAGTATCCTTTCTCTCACTTAGCGTGACTCACTAATAGAACTCAACATCCAGTTATGACTTCACCAATTCTGTCCCCACCTTATCCCCCATATGAGTTTCTTCTGCATTCTCATGCAGAACTCAGTCTTTTCTTCTGCTGACTGACTTCTCTAGGTGAAATATTGACCTCCCGATTGAATTTTTCTAGCTCCTACTTATGCTTTCCCTTTTTCGGTCCCAAGTTCCACGGCCTCAGTTTGTCTCAGGGATCTTCCGCATAGATGAGCCCGTACTTTACTTTTGTTCTTCTTTCCGTTAACCGTTGATCCTCAGCTGGGCTATAAAAAGACTGCATTTCTCTATCTCGTTTCCCTTTCCAGTAATCCTCAATGCCGGTCAACCACCTCGGGCACCACACTGACCACCTCCCTGGCTGGTGCACCTGGATGACGGTGCTGTATGGCCGTCTGTCGATCGCTGTTCCCGTAGGCTCTAATGTCAAGGTTCCCTCAACCTGTTCAATTGGTCCTGGACCATATACCTTTATCGTGGTTGCTCAGCCTTCTGCACAAACATCAATGAACACTCACGCCAATCCCAACGGTGCGGGGCAAGGTCAGATCCCCAGGTTTTTGGCCGGCGTACATCGGGCGTGCCGGCCGTTTGCAACAATGTGCGGGCGCTATTGGGCTGGTGGATCACACCAGTTTTCACTTCACGAAGTGTTTTCAGGTTGAATGTCCAGAGCACGGTCATCTCCACCCACCAGCACCGGTTGCGGATTGCACAATCTAACTCCCATTGCCCCACCACTTTTATCACTGTCCGTTGCGGATCTCATGCTCTTACCTTCTTCCGCCAAGTTTCGCTCATCCATCGTTCTAGTCAGCACTCTTATCACTTCCCTTCCGTGTCGTTCCACCTCTGCACGCAAGCTCATCTAGTCTGCCTCTGTTCCCATCGTGTTTCACATTGACATCCTTCACTGCATGGTGTCACTCTCGCCCTTTCCTTTTTACTCTGCCAAAGCCCGAAATATGTGCTTTTCCACCCATTTTGCCCCTGTCGGCTCCTAATCGGTATTCACTTGGTACCTCCCTATATTTATAAAGCTCATTTATCGCATATATCACCAGCCACCACTTTGCGGTATACTTTTTTGTCCATCTTAAACCTCCCACTATTATGCACCAGACACATCCGTAACCATGACCAATCACCATTGGAGAACTCGCCGTTCAAACATTTGCATTTTTAGGACAAAATTTATTTTCTTTTTGCCACCTGCATATTTTCCATATATGAATCCGTAATTTTTCCGCGGACCGTCCTCTTAGGCAGTGAACCGGTTGGCAACTTCCGGCTTGACCCATTGGTGCAATGGCCTGCAAGCAAGCAACTCTCCAGTCACATTCTCCCAACTCCGACGCACAACCATTTTTCGTGAATTTTTGTTCCATCACGAGCTTTCCCGTCCGGGCTCGTTTCTTCTTCTCGGTCCTCATCTTGCGCCATTTACAGTGGAACAATCTGATTCGTCATCTCTTACCTGGTATTCTTTGATGAACACTCTCATCTGCTCCGTAAATTGCTCGTCACAGGCATCTTCATTGTGCCTTTCAGGCTGCATCGCGTTTCCGCGTTCCCCTCAGTGTGATGTCATCGTAGAGTCATCATTCTCACCTACAGCTTCAAACCATGTAATCTGCCATCACCGGATCTTTCTAATCCTTCACTTCCTTATTTCCCTTCCATGTTATTCGCTGTTACAACTGATGCCTCTTCGCACCACAGTTATTCTGACCTCCAAGTTACCCTTCCCCAGTGATCTTTTACACCTCTCCAACCACCACGCATTCCCATTCGCTCTTCGCTCCCCAGCCATTTTCACGGCCACCTTGCCGCGCATTGTACGTCCATTTAAAAACGCTTCACCCATGTTTGATCTTCACCACATGTCACACCCGAAATAATCACACTATGAGATTCACTCTTACCTGTGTTCGTCGATCCTTTCCTTCATATCTCCTCATTTATCGACTTCTGCTCACAGCCATCACTTCTGTGCATCCAAAGTTGGTTCTACTTTGCTGATGATCCCATATGTTCACCCATCATGAACAAACTCCGCAGGGTTTATCCAAGGTAATTCCGCATCATTTGACCCAACCTACCTGTCTCGTCCAAGCACGGCTACTTTCGTGTCCCATCACTTCATTGTTACTTGCCCCTGCTCTGATATATATATATATATATACACGTATATTTTCGCATCCACATTTTTCTCTGTCTGATCCAGTTCCTCGCCGGCCAGTTCTTTTGCCACCACGCCAACGCCCCGCATCATATGCTTCCATTTTATACATATATATATATATATGTATGACTAATATTCACCGTAACTCGATCCTTCCGCAGCATTGCTGCCACAGGACTCACTCTACGTCTTACATTGCCTGTTCCCCGTTTTCAAATTGACACTTTCTGTTTATTAAAATAAGTCGTAGCTCATGGCTAATAGTCTCCAGCCATACAACTCAAATTTTTCTTCCCTTCTTCCCTTCTTTCTTCCTTTTTTCTTCATCGATTCTCGTAACATTGGTTTCTCATGCCGATTCTCGGTCCTCCTCTTGTAGAACTCCCAAGTTCTGTTCTCCCCCACTTGGCTCAGTTAGCTGCATTATCTGACCTAGGCCTCGAAATTCACCGGGCCCATATTTGAGTCCATCTCCGGGTTCATTTAAGCTCCCTACACTACTCCTTGGTGTGCAAGCATTTATCTCCCCCTCATCTCCCGTCTCTTTCTCCCTACCTTCCATTGTGTTGCATATTTCTAAATTTTTCATGAGTTTCTTCTGTCATTTTTGTCGCTGGTAAAATTTTGATCATACTTGAGGCATGCTTCAGGCGTCCCCAAAATAATACTTTATTACTATGATTATTATTGTTATTATTATTATCATAGTCGCCCTTTCTCCGTTTAACCAAAACAGCCTCCGGATAGCATTCGTCACTTGCCTCTTTTCGGCATGTCCTTCCACGGCGCTTGCTTATTGAATCGATATGCCTATCACGGTTTGCCAATCCGGTTGTTATTAAGAGGTATTCACGTCGAAACTTAGTTGAGGATTCCTTGGCCTACCACTTACCCTGAATAGGCCGTCCGTGGCCTTGTATGTAGGGATTTCAAGTTGCAGTCTTCGAGTAATGCAGCTTCACAGTTTGATCCAACCCCTCCGGTGTTCTCGAATATTTTGGAACGCCTCAAACCGTATCGTCCTGGTCGGATCATATTCTGTGTGGTGTAGATCCTCAGGACCTTAGGGACCCAAAGGTGCACGGCTAAACGGATGGAGACAGTTTTCGATTAGTAAATGGCTGTAAAAACTTGTTCAGGCATACTGGTGAGCGGAGCGCCTTCATATAATAGTAAAATGTGTTCAACCATGACAAAATGGACGTCGGTTCTGTGACATTTGCTACCATTATAGTGCTTTTGATCTCCTTTTCTGATTCAAGAAGTGCTTCCGGTCTTTTATCGGAATTTCGGCTCTCCTGTCCACCTGTCTGGAAGCCAAAAATTGGTCACACCTCTGGAACATAGTTCTGCTGGGTTGTCGGTGGACTTACCATGCTGATACCGATCCACTGTTTTTCGTCGTGCATGATTGTAAGCCTACTAGATGTGAAAGTTCTAAAACCGCTTCTCACTTTGTTGATTTAGTAGAGCACAATTGCCGGGTCTATCTAGAGCCTAGCTGATCAACTACTGGAGTTGAAGCATCTCTTTATCCCTTGTACTGCCTTAACAGTAGGCACCGGTGCACTGATTTCAAGACGCAGGATTCAGAACAATTTCAGAGAAGCAACGAAGGCTTTGGAAAACACGGTCTTTAGGGCACAGCACCCATCAACTGGAGGCCAAGGTCCGTACGCTACATCTCCGTAACCATAGTCAGGCGTATCAGAAAAGGAGTGTAACTCTCCCATCTGGATCGTACGATTAGAAGGCAAGCAACTAGAAATCCTCACGTCGTAAACTGGAATCCTGCATTGATTTCTGAAGAAGATTTAGGTCTGCTGGTGTTCCAAGTGATGGAAACTGGGAACACAGAGATATGTCTGATACTCGGGGACTTTGGTGCCCGTGGGAATGACAGCACTCGTCCTGGGCACCTGCCGTATCCCTTGGAAAATACCTACTAGACCAAGTGGAGGATGTGATCCTGATGCGGTACATTCACCAAGCCAACTAGGGGAGAGAAGGCCAAGCTCCGGGGCTACTAAACTTCCCTTTCACTAAGTTCTTCACAGAAACAGGTGTGGTGGGCTTAGATGCCCCCTCTGGTAAAAGCGACCACTGGAGCATTTTGTCTCACTTCCTGAGTTGGAGGGAAAACCCACCAGACTGGTGCGAAGGAACTTCAGGGACTAGACGAGGATAGGTTGCTGTAAATTGCAGCATGTTTGGCCAAAGACCTTGGAGGAACGGTAGATGAAATGTGGTTGGAATTCAACAGCAACCTTCTTTAGCTGATCAGAGCCAGTAGAAGAGGACTGTAACCTTGGCGGAAAAGAATTGCAATAAAGGAAATTATAGGGAACGAAAAGCACTGAGGGGATATCAGAAAAGCAAGGGGCACGATAATAACTGTGGTATATTCGTCGAACGTGGCAGAGAGCCAAGCATAAAAGTATGGCCAGAGTGCACAATACAACATATGAAGATGGAAAATTCACAAATTAGAAAGACAGGGTCGAAAACGATAGCAACAGGTGGTAAAGGCCGGAGAGAGTTTAAATAAAGAAAACCGACAGGGTAAGAGATGGTAGATAGGACACAAATACGAGTCAGTGGGTGCGACCGTAAGAAATCCGCCGTATAAAAGAATATTGATGAGATGGACATTATCGTAAGAAGCAGAAACTGCAATGTTCACAAGGATGGTGCAAGAAATTGGTCAGTGGTGCATACTCAAGTTCGCTTAAAAATCTGATTGGCGATGATGTAAGGAGACAGATAAGAATTTCATGAAGGTGGGCGGACGAATACTAGTTTTCATAGACTTGTGGATATTAAAAGTAAAACTACCCCCGAAAAGGTTATATAATTATCGTGGAAAGTAGTAAGTACCATCTTATGTCGGGAATTCGCAGCTAGTGGCAGGAAGATGGAGTTCCAAGAAGCACTAATCAGCAAGCGGAAAACCGTGTCCACGAGGAACAAAATAAATCAAAAGAGATGAGTGAAGATACTTGCAATAGACCAGGTTGCGTTGGTTAAATGACAAATATATTGTTTTGTTGAGTTTCCTGTGGCCTTTCTCTATCTGTGTTGAACGTATTGGGCAAGGGTTGGCTGCGGTTTTCATTCACATTTTCGTTACTGGAAGGAAGAGGGCACCACTGAATCTGGACCGTTTGTTATTTAATTAGGAACCCTTGAACGGTGGTTTGAATGGTTTCGGCATCGGAAGAGTCCTGTGGTATGAAGTTTCCAGTGAGTCTCAGCAGGGCATGTGCAGCAATATCAGGACTCCATGCGGGTGAAACCTGGTGGCCAGATCGCATTTGGGACAGTCAACCCTGGGTGCGGTTGTAGACGAGAAGAGAAGATAAACTGTCTGCGCGATATATTACAGCCACGCAACACGATGAACAGGTGGTTTTGAAAACAGAAAGTGAAGGTTGCAGTCTGGAAGGTGTCCCAGCTGAAGGTTAGCTTGAAAACAATAACAGATATAGGTGCGGAGGTTGGAAGTGGGGCACAGTGGCCTAGGTGACATGAAAAGTTATGGATATCGTTCGTCGGCCTCCATGAGCGATTACTGCGTTTGCACTGTTAGGCCTAGTCATTGATTACCAATTCGGCAGTGTACCGGTAAATCTTATCGTTTGGGGTTAATAAGGCCGTGGATGTGCATTTAGGCTATTTGGTCTGGGGACTTCGCGAGGAAGCAGCTGGAAAACACTAGGAACCCAAACAGCAAGTCTGTTTATTGAATCCAGGCCTGGTGCTGCAGGTCGGAGCTAGGTCTTGATATACTCAAGGTTGCCGTTAGGTTGGGCTGTGAACTGGAGAGTGGATTGTTGCTAGGACATGGGAAACACCGCTTTCTTACGAAGGGTAGGAATAATAGATACGTATGGGCGAGAAATATAGGCGGTTTTCCCTAAGCTCTTTTATAAATGATTATATATGCCTTCAAACTCATATATATATCCATATATATATATATATACTTATATATATATATATATATATATATATATATATATATATATATATATATATGGTGCAACGATGAGACGTGTTTGTTTTTGATGCAACGTCTTGCTGGTCAGAGCAGCAGGTTAAGAATCCGAGCCACAGTTGTGTCCTAGCTCAGGGCAACATTCATGCCGGGAATGCGTGGAAGGGGATGTGTTGGTTGAAACTTAGAGCGGGAGGTGAGTAAGCATACGCGTGGAGTCCAGTTTGCTATCACCTGTGAGAACCAAATCATGTTGCTTGCGCCTCGAGAAATCGACTCATACGCGAAGAGACCTAGCTGGGTCGCGAGCCACTTTGATTGGTATCCAGGGTTGACATTGGAAAGGTTGGTTTAAATGTTTTTCGTGAGCTCAATCAAGTGCTGGTGATAGTCGGACCAAATATCACAAGAAGAATAGCGAAAATAGCTGACTCTATAAGGTTAATCTTTGGAAAGCCTGCAAGGACAACGGAATTTGGGCACCAGTGATCCGGTTGAAAATAGAATAAAGAACCCTGGACCGTTTAGGATGAGAGGGGTGTGGTCGTTTTTTGTTGGGATCTCATCGGCATGCTATCATTCCGACCAGGGTCAGGCTGGAGTTCTTAGAACTTAGCTCGTGGGCCCATTTTCTTTTAGGGTGAATCCCATAATCAACTTCGGTTCGCGGTTTTAACGCAGAACTCATCCGTTATTGAAGGGACTTAGGGCATGAATCAGATAACTTGGCGGGCAGAAGTATTTTTGGGACTTTGGTGTTTTTGGTTTATTTCGGGAAAGCGGAAGAGCATGCTTACCCCATTAGCCGCTCTTACCATTCCTCCTTTGCCCACCTCTCTTTACGCGTGACCCACTTGGTCCGCCACTGGTACGGTCGACTGATTTTCCCCGCACAACAATACAACCGCAGACTTGTTGCCGTTTTCCCATTGGTTATGTCGCAGCTGTTGGCAATGGAGGGGAAAAAATGAGGGAAAAATACACACGAAACTACTCCCGCACTCAAGGAAAACATCGTTGAGAGCTCGCTATAGACAGGGCCGGAGTTTAGGGACTTTCATTTTGTATGTGAGCCGGTTGCTGTCAGTTTAACCTGCAGAGATACACTGAGATAGCCAATAGATCGTCATTCTTTTCGATGCAAAGTATAGAAGGTTTTATAGTGACTGATCACGAGGGGACGCTGTGGTGATGATAACAAACGATAGCAATTTATAATGAACTGGTTGAGTTCATATAAATGGGTCAAGGATCACGTCTCTTCTGGATGGTGAATGGTAGCTTTAAAGTATTCTGATCTGGGTCTTAAATCACAGGTTTGGATGATTCAGGATTTACGAAGATTAAGCTGTATTACTACGGGTATCAAGATCGGATTGTGATTCAGTTGTAGGGATAGTATAGCAATTAGTAGGTTGTCTGTGAGGAGTGGTTAAGGACCATCACTAAGGGGGCGAATAGAATATTATAGGTTGGTTTGAATCAGACTCAATGGTGCTTGAGTGATGTAAACAAAAAATTGAATTTTTACTTGGTTGTTGGCAAAGACAAGAACAACGATGTCCATTATACAAACAGGATTACGAGGAGGATGGACTATATGGTCTGGGGAGAAAAAGATGGCTGAACTAGTAGAGTTGTCGTGGGAGCATTACAGTTGAGTGCCTCTTTCGAACGCGTGTTCTAAGGAAGTGCTTTCGTCTGTCAGGTCGGTACTTTCGGAACGCTGAGAAGTGCGCTTGATGCTCACTTAAAAGAAGAGAGATTGGATAGGAAGAGTATCTGAACTGGGAGTTTGTTCCGTACGTTGCTGTAACGGATGAGGAAAAAATTGGACTTGGCCTTCAGGCACAATGGCAGCACAAGTAAAAAGGAAACAGGGTTCCACAGCGAGTATACACTCTAAAAAATAAAATGTAGGCGAGTGGAAGGGGACACCTGCCTGTGCAGAAGTTTGTGTATCAGTATGATACTGAGCTCCAGGCTTCTTAGCCAAGGAGGCTCGAGTTCGAGTTCGTCACACCTTCCACGATAAAGCAGAGGTGAATTTGGTCCAATGGGGCTTTTGGTGCAGAAGCGTTGGACGTCTTAATTTGCGGAGGAGGTGTTTCTTCCTGTTTGAACTAAGGAGGGAACAGTATTCGAGAAGTATCCTGAAATTGGAGCGGTATACTCTGAGGCGGCTGTCTTTCAGCTGGAAGCAGCGAAAGATCAGACCAATGAGTTGTCTTGCCCTGGCTATTTGATAGGATGCTTCTTCGGAGAAGTTGAAAGAAGATGAGTAATGTAGGTCAAGGTCCCTCACTACCGGGGAAATGGGAATGGGTGTCCACCAGACGCGATGGATCCCGGGCTTATGGCACTTTTATTGGTAAATAGTGAACTCCCGGGCGCTGAGAACTGCCTAATCCACTTGTGACACCAGTGGCCGAAGGAGGTTTGGTTATTAGAAACGTTAGTTATTTCAGTGGACAGGTTGCATGTGTCAAATTTTTATACTATCTTAATATTGTCAGCACATGGATACGGGGTGCCCTGGTGCACCGAGATTTAGATGAAATTTATATACATCGGCAAAATGAGGAGGCCTGAGACACTTTCTTAAATCACTTCACCCGTAATGGACTTGGATGATGACTGGTGGCCATCGGTCAGAACTGTTTGAGGGCGGGAGGACAAACAAGAAAGTACTCGGAACAAAAGAGGGTCAGTAATACCAAAGGAGCAAACTTTATGTGGCAGGTGGTTATGTGAGACCCTATCAAACTCCTCTATGATATCCAGAAAGAGGATAACAACTGCTTTTTCCATGCCCACTGCAGTAGCAGACGACATATTGGGAGGGTCAAGTAGATCTTTGATAAGCAGATAATCAAGAATTTGCACTTCAACCATCCGTTCCATCGCCTTACGCATAACACGAGTTTGGATGATAGGGCAGTGGTTGTCAGGTTCACATGGAGATCCTTTCTCCCAAAGGGGGGTGGTGTTGGAGGTTTTCCGCTGCTATGACAACAGGCCAACATTCATGGTTAACGTGCTTAGGTTCACAAAGCGAACAAAGATTTATCCCATTCAAACGGAACGGAGAAGGGCGAACTCCATCTGGACAAAGTGGAGAAGGTTGTATGTTTAAGTCAACGACCTTCCGGATGCTTTCAGTTTCAGTGAAGAGGCTGGGCAGGGTGGTGGAATACCGGAGAATGGGTGAATTGTTTTGCGCACGATAGACCGGAAGCAAGCCGGCGTAGAAAGTCAGAGTAAACAGGATGACCAAGAAACACCCGAAGATGTTCTTCATTTATATCCAGGCCAAGGCGCATGTGCGAGTAAACGTTGTAAGCTTGAGAATGGGGAACTGGAACTAGCAGAAAACAACGAACAGAAGGCGGAAATCCTCCGAGATCGTTCCGACGACTTTCTTGGATTGATGGAGAAAGGCATCTACCGGCTCTAGGGTGGCTTGCGGCTGACCCAGCAAAGGAAATGGAAGTAGCCCCAGACGATGCGCTACCGGTACTAGACACCATGGACACGGGAAAGGCCGCGGGACTAGATGGAATTCACCTGGACGTTCTCAGACCGCTTTCTCGGACACTCTCAGGGTGTTCAACCACGCTGTTCAAAAAATCTCTTAGAAAGGCTGAGCTACCGGGTGGAAGGCAAACTGCGGAAGTCGTTCCCATTCACAAGGGAGGTTTAAAGGACCAGGTAAAGAACTACCGGCCTGTTTGCTTGCCATCATTTGCACTAAAGGTGGTGGAAAAACAATCCGAAGTGATATGGTAAGCCACCTAGATGAAAACAACTTAAGCACCGACCAGTATCATGGCTTCAGAGATGGCGGGTCCTGCCTCAGCAACTTGCTAACCTTTTTGGTGAGGCCATCAGTAAGCTGGACCAGGGAGAGAGGGTGGATATTTGCCATCTGGAGTTCCCCAGAGAGTTGGACGGTGTGAACCACAGATTGCACTTGCATAATTTGGAGCGATGGTCATAGGTGCTGGGTGAATGGTGAAAGCTCACCAAGCTGACCGCCCATTCTGCGTGAAATTCAGGAACACAAAGCCCTCTATGGCTACGGCATCTAGTGAGTTCCCTCAAAGACGGATACCTGATCCCGCACTGGTACTGCTGCAGGTGTACGACTTACCGCGGACCAAATGTCAGCCTCGCTTCAAGTTTGATGATGAAGTGAAGCTCCTGGGTTGCCCAGATTCTAGCCAGGTTCAGGGGGACCTGAGTGCCTTCTACCAATGGTCTGTAGCGTGGTACTTGCCTCTGAATCTGGCGAAATCTTCATTTCCGGTGGTCCAGGGAACCAGCAAAATAAGGCTTCTGAACCCGGACGGCCCGAAACCCCTGGCCAAGAAATGTGAGACCAGGGCTTTGGGCATGATCCAAAAAGTAACCCAAAACCATCAGCTAAATGACTGCAGGCTGCTAACTAGGCCAGTAGGGCCAAGTACCGGCTGCACAGAACACTCACATAAAGAGACCCCGCAGCTGCTGTATACGACCGTTGTTCGACCCCGCTCAGAGTATGTAGTCCAAGCTTGGCCTCCGCATTTGGTGGGGAACGCCATCTCCCTTTAGAAGGTTTGGAGAAGGTGCACGAGACCTGTGTTGGGGTAAGGAGGGCCTCAGTACGAAAACAGACCAGCTGAGCTAGGGCTGTTCTTGCTAAAGCGCAGAAGAGCTGGGGCGTAGTTGATCGAAACAATGAAACAATCAAGTGTGTTTTTAGCCTTGAACAAGCCGCTGCTAACTCGCAACGGAAACTCTGTCCTTCGTTGGCAGAAGCTGAAGCTAGTTAGGCTGAATGCCAATAAAGCCGTCAGAGCCTAGTCCTTTGTTTGTGAGATAATTAAAAACTAAAATGAGCTTCCGGAAGCGGTAGGGGAAAACAAACACTGGTGCTGCGTCCAAGAAGAACCTGGGCACTCTGTGCACACAAGCAGTAAAGGCTATTTCGATCCTGCGTAAAAATCAGACTTAGTGGCAAATTTCAAATTCAGAAAAATATTGATTAGCTGGTTCTACGGTGGCGAATTAACAAATTATGCGCATAAAATATTGTTCAAACCTGAACCTTCAAGGCCTCAACTTTTACCAGCGAAAACCGAAGTTCAGTAAAGGTCACTGTCAGATATGACCGTCACGGCAGTCGGAGTTCGAATCAAGGACAAACCAAACACATGCGAAATATAAACAAATGTTCTAATGTAGTGGCTGATGCATACTGTACCTGTTCGAGGATCAATTAAATTGTTAGCAGTCCCAACAATGCAAGTATTTGACAACGACTGGGGAGGACTTCCAAACGTTTACGTTGCATATGCCTGTCCGGGCTACCAGTGAGTCGGCGACTTGAGCCTAGTCGTATACTTCGTTTTGCTTCAGGATTCCTCCACTTCTCTCTATTCTTCTGGTCCTTTCCTTTTTCTGGTCTCTCCAAGTCTACCTAAGTGCCTTCTCGGGGAGAATCCTTGTTTTCCTACGTCTGATTTTCATTCTATTTCAAGAAATTCAAAAACTGGAAGTCTTGATTTTTTTCATGAGGAGTGAACCCGCTAGCATTCGAGGCTCTTTCTACTGAGATGTCGCTTTTTGTTACTCTCTCGGACGGCGCTCTCGACGTGTCGTGCTCCCAGCTCTTGAAAAACAGAAGATTCCTGGAAGGTGAGCCCAGGTGAGACCCGAGTGCTCGCAGGGTCAAAATGATTGGCGGCCGGCTTGGGGCCTTGCCTTTCCAGCCGTCCTGATTTATTGTAGGGGTCGTTTTCAGTAGCTCTAACTTGCTCCATCTACGTTTGTCCTCCTCTTCTTCAGCATGCTGCTTAGCAGATAATAACTGTTGTTTAAACTCTGATGTCCACACCCTGAACAAAAGAACATTTCTAAAACCAGTGACACTTTCAGGGATACTTGGACGTGCCCTGATGGGGCGAGGAGATCTAAAATTACCTGAGGAGTTGAATGTACCCAAACCGTCCCTAGTGACTTTCCGAATAACTTTCCGTCCGGGTTTTGATTGTCTTGTTTCTCTTCTGGTAGCTCTGGTCAGTCATTTCACATGAGTAGACCTGAATACTGTCACATGCTTGCGAACAATACAAAGCCAAATTGTGCGAATCCCAAAACCCAAACAAGTGGGATTTTCTATTTCCAAGATACCGAGTTATTGGATGTGCAATATCATGAAATGCGTACAAACCTCATTTATCCGACCAGAAGACTCGAGGACGAGATCCGGGTTTGCGACATGCGACAGACAAACACGTGAGTCACGCGGGCCCGAATGGGGAATAAGAAAGTACTGTATTGGACACGAATAAACAGAAGGTTAGCTCACGGAGATGTGAGTTGTAAGAAACGAGCAAATAATAAATACAGGTGAGTATTTCCACTAAATCACGATACTTCAGTGCCCACGAAGGATTGTCCAAAACAGCTCTTTAGAGCCGCAGCTACAACTGGCGTACAAGGTTCATACAAAGAGCGCCTTTTGGAAGCGGTTGATTACTACGGTCATGAATTGTATTGTGCTCGCTGGTATTCACAAGATGGGGGTTAAGAGCAGTAGGTACTTCATGGAAGCCCCTTGAAGCAAAGGATGTTGAGCAAGAAACCATCAGAGAAGACCCAGAGCGGCATTTTGCACGTTTTTGAGGTAATCTTAGAGTAGTTTTTTGGTGTGAGGCATGAGCCTAAACGTTCTCAGTTCCCGACCCTGTCAATTTCCACGATGTCACTCAGCCGCAAAGGGGACCGAACAACAATGGGGCAAACTTTATCGCGACTGCCACAGTAACATTAGTGATGGTGCCTGGTCGCTGCTGTCGAGGCCAAATGAGCGCTTTACTAATTACTGCGCTCGTAGATGCACAAACGGTTCTCCACGTTTCAAAGCGGGCGGGAGGCGTAGTATGGGAAGATAACAATTTACGGATAGGAGCTTGGGGAGGGCATTGGAACTTGGGGTGGTCCTAAGTAGCTGTTCAATCTGGCCCTATGAGTTTCCTTCGGTAAGACACCGGTTGCCTTCTTTGGAAAGAAATTACCCGGGGATACTACCTGAGACGAAATGTTGTCTAACAAAAGAATATGGCCGCTGTTCAAAAGCCTCGGGTCATGTCAGGGTCTCCAAGTTCCAGCAAGTGACAAATTGATCCTATGAATCAAGTGGGTACATACGGAGCACCAGAAAAGCGTTTTTCTCAATGCTGCATGTCTTTAATTAGTAAGGACCGGGTGAATACGGGTGAATACGGGAGTTCAGTCCAGGCATGCCAAGCGATATGATTTGTAGTTTGTCCTCGTTTATTTGGAGGCCCCAGTCTGCTGACCATGATTGATGCTGTTAGTGGCTGGCTGCACGGCATCCTCCCATGTATCCCAGATTGTGAACGTACCTGCGTACATCATCATGCCAACCAATGATGGGACAGAGAGATTGATGTTTTAAATAAGGAGTAGGAGAAGACCCACTACACAGCCCCAGGGCAAACTTCACCCATCGGTTCAATTTGAGAACAAGAGGTACTCAAAAGAACAGAAGGTTCCATTATTTGAGTAGCTCTCAAGTAAGGAGAGAGAAAGACTAGAAAAGCCGTGTATCCCACGTTTATGTAGAAGCGGAGTGTGTCAGGGGCGGTAGGTGGCCCTGGCACGGTCGATTGGTGCGGTATGAGATGCCTCACCATCATCGTAGGCCTGTGCTGATCTATCCATAACAGTCAGCATACTGGTGGTAATAAGGATGATAATGATAATGATAATAATATTAATGGTTTATTTCTGAGACTTCTCAAGCACGCTAGTTGCATGACCATATTTTGACAAGCTATAATATGTACAGAAAACATTCGTGGAATGCAGAAATACGCATGGAAAGAGCTAGATAGGTAGGCTCAGGAGGGAGATTGAAGGGGGTAAGGGCTCGATAAGTGTACGCATACCAGGAATTTCAAATGAACCGAAGGGAGGATTCAGATTGATGTCCAGTGAACGTGAGAATCGGAGTCAAGTGAAAAAATCTGATGGGCCTGAATGGAGACGCCTGGAAAGCGACGTATATATATGAGAGCAGCTTGAAGTCGGTATGAGAAACTGTGGTTGCGGGAGATGATGGGTAAAAAAGTGAGAAGCACTGCCAGGGACTGGATAGCAATAAGGAGTTGCTACATTGCTTAATATGGTCGGTAAACAGTGACTAAGCTCACTGTGAGACAGGAAGCTAGCAATGCGCAACCCAAGGTGTGGGTCAAAGGGCAAAAGTGATATAGGTGGATTAGGCATCGTGGATGTGAGGCCCAGATGTGGAAAGAATGAAAGCGTATCATGGGGGTCAGAAGTATGATAGGATGAGAAATGGCCGACAAGGAACTACAGGATGCAGAGAGTATATATACATATATGCATATATATATCTATAAGAGAAGCAGAAGCAGTGAGCAGTGGAGTGCTAGGAAATAAAATATCAGTGGTTAGAATTGGCGGGTAGAATTAGTTCGAATGGCATGGAATTGATTTAGGAATATCCTGATGAATTTTTTCGTGACAGGTGAACACGATAAACCAACAGAGAGGAGAAAAGGACTCTGGAAGCGCAGAATTTCTGACGGCTGTGAACAAGAGCACACAAGAGTGGGAAGAAGAGGAGAAGGATCGAAGAGAAAGGGTAAGAATGGGGCAAACGATCTGATTATTGCAGGCTAGACATGTGGTAAAGGACTAGAATGGGAGAAGCTTTTATTGCGTGGACTCGCATTATCCGGCTGGAGGTTGATTGCAGTGGAAGTGGCTAGGGAGGGTAGAGCGAATATACATATAAAGTGGAGAAAGGTATCCCCGAAGTGAGGACGTTCGGTATGCGTAGATGCAGCAGCTGTGAAGGTAAACAGTGTGGGAGAGAAATAAGTAAGTGGAGGACCAGAGGAATCAGGTAGTAGAGGATTAAACGGATTGAAGGGGCAAGTGAAGATTATGAGGCTAAGACGAATTTATGTCACGCGGAAAGTGAAAAAGCAGAACAGCCTGAAAGGCATACAGAAAATGCCTGTGGTCAGCAATATACTAAACAGTAGATGAGGACACCGACCTGGGAAGACACAGGCAAGACATGACCAATCAGATTGTTCTACTGCGGTGAAATACGAAGAAGACTGAAATGAAAGAATAACCAGGACAGGTAAGCTTGTAGGTGAACACAAGTCACGGGAAATAAATGCGCGTCGGATTGAGGGAATGGCATCAGAGAGCTCTCCGCCAGCCGGCAATAGCACTGACGAACGGAGCCCGGGGGAAATTAATCGGGGCGCTGCCTGGTGATGGGATCCACAGAGGAACCGTGGAGTCGTGCGAGGAAAATATGGTGGTGGTGGCGAGATGATAAATGGGGCTGTAAAAGATGCAAAGTTTGGAGCGGCTAGTTCCGATAGGGGGTTGGTCATGGGTGCGGGTAGGACTTGGGCCTAATGATATTGGGCCCGAGAGGGAGGACAAGGTAGGGCTTGGGAAAACCGCGGGCAGCGAGGCATAAGAATGCGATCAATGAGCCTTGTGAGCCTAGGGTGATACCAAAAGAATGGAGACTAAGAGCCACAGGGCACTGGCGACGGGAAACTATTTTTGGGCAAACGCTCGAAAACTACGCCTTTTGCTATGTTCTTGAAGACTTCGATAGGGACACTGATGAGGCTTGCTGGACTGTAGCTCACTGGAAGATGTTGATCCCCCTTTCTGTACTTTGAAATATTTACTTGCTTCCATGAATTTGAAAATTTTCCTCCACCGTTCATTGTCGAAAGAATGTAGATTTGAAGATCATGGAGAACCCCCAGAGGTGGTCGGCGCGAGTGGTGAGGAATTTGCCCGAAGACAGCGAGGCTTTTGCTTACAATGGAACAAGCTATTCTTTCGCGCCATACTGTAAAGCTCTCTCTAGTCTGGGATTTGCAGAGAGTCCGGATGTAACGGTTGCGGATTAAAAAAAAAACAAGAAAATAGAACAAAAGGAATACCGTTCATATACTCAAAATGTTGCTGTCTCCTCCAGCCAACATTGACTCTACATCGTGCTCGCTTCAAATTTGCCTGCATAACCTAACGCTTTTTTCGTCCGGCAAAAGTTGCTTTTTTTTGGTGCACAATTATCGTATACTTAAAAACACATCAACACTTCTGGCTAATTATTCCCGGTCTACTTCCCGCGGTTTCATGCCAAACTACTCACCAGTCTTATTTGCAAACTTAACCACTCTCTAAGATAAAGCCCACCCCTTTTTGCTACTTTTACCGATATGCTCCAAAAATAACGCATTTATTGCTGTCACTAACTTCCGTACCACAATCTCCAGACAGTATATGACACTGCGAAATTTATCTCTTGAGATTCCCAATAATCGACGACTCTGTGTTTGCTTGCTTTCTCTGCCAGCTCCGCTGTTTGCCCACTTAAGGCTGTTGCATTGCAATGTCCTCATCTTGCAAGGTATTGTGTCCCACTTTTGCACATCTGATAAGCTCTTGTGCCGCAGAGTTATGTTCTGTCACCACAAAGTGGTCCACCTTTTGTATCAAACATAAACTGATAGTCTTCTGCCCATCACTTCATCGTTTTTTCCAGCTGTGTCCATCCTATTGTTGTAGTTGAGCACCACGCAACGATTTTCTCGATAATTCCTAGTTCATGCTGATGTATTACATTCCTTTTTTCTGAAAGCAAAACAATCCACTCAAAGTCCATATGTTTTATCCGGTCACTTCCTTCACCATCACTCTGGCAACCACGGTCCAGATGTGTAGTCCATTTGGTTCATCACACACACTCCGCTCATATCCGGCTGCCGAACTTTGCAAACCTATTCATCGGTTGTTGTGTATTTCCTTTCTCATGCTCCATTCCGATAGATCGTCTCAGACACTTCCGATACTTGATACATTTTTTTTTCACCACGTGAAGTCTTTGCTGAGAATTATCAGTATGTAAGTACTTACCTGTCATTCAACCGGTCATCCTTCTTGCAAGCCACGTTTCTGCCACTGTCGTAGCTACGCACCACACGTCGATATTTTTTTTGTCAGTTACCAGTTTCTTGCTGAAGCATTACATTCCTTTTTTCTGAAAGCAAAACAATCCACTCAAAGTCTATATGCTCTATCCGGTCACTTCTCTCACCATCAATTTGACACCCACAGTCCAGCGTGTTGTCCGTTTCGTTTTACAACTGGCTTAACCGATATACGGTCACTGTACCCCAAAATTGCTATCCTCGACCGATTTTCTTGGTCTTTATGTATTATGCCACAATTTTTCATCGTCTGATTTTTCACCGCAACTCCTCTCATACATTGTAAAGCTCCATTGCTTGAATACGTCTCCTTCAGGAATGTTTCTTCTTCACGATATCCGCGTATCCGTCAATCTAGTTTAGTTCTCCGACAGGACAGTTTTTCTTCTGTGGAATTTGTGTGATTTTGTACCATTCTCCACCCACCCCACATTTTGGCAGAATAACTACGCCTACCTCCAGCCGGACCGACCACCTGACCTTGAGTTTAAATTCACCGGGCGGTATCGCAGCAATTGACTTGAATGCCTTCTCTTATATTCAATCGCGTTCGCATAATTGTACAGTCCCACTGTAACTTTCATTCAGCTTTCAACTGTACCGTTTGATCTTGCATTGCAGCATGCTTCGGGGTTATCCGAAATAAACTATTACTAAAACCGTCTGTCTCCACCGGCGGGGGTAGCTCGGTACCCTGTGGGTAACTGAGGGTTAATTTTAGATCATCCTAATGACGGCCACATTTCTGCTTCTACTATTGATTTGTGTCGGGTTCTAGCCCAGCGGAGGTGCCCCGCCTTCTGCAAACTCGTACATTTTTGTTCCCATCAATGTCTATATTTTTCGTATTGCTCGGTAGTCTCTTTCGATGAAGTACCTGATAGTCTGCAAGCCTCCTCGCTAGAAAGAGCGTGCTAGTCTGTACGCAGTGAGGGATGGTCACTTGAGTGCGCAGTACAAATTTGAACTCCTTGGTTGCTCTATTTCAGAAACAGCAGAGTTTTGAAAGCTTCCACCATCTGGTTGAAAGTAGCAACGATTACGATTGAAAATTGGGGGTGTTTTCTGCTCCAACAATGATGAGCCAGGTGAGGTGGTGAATACAATATTGCGAAGCCAACGGATCTGCCAGGGGCTCACCAGGCCAGCTATCTGAATGGCTTGCCTCTTTTCTATATAATCTACCTTGTCCATCCTGACCTCTCCAGACATTTTCTCAGGTGGAGTTATGAAACTTCTGCTGATAATTCTCAGGTCTGGCAGTGCCTCCAGATGGTCTTCTTTCGAGAGGCCTCCCTGTTAAGGAAGGCAATATCTGCATTGGCTTTCGAGATCAACATAGCATGCTTTCAGCTAGGCCATGAGGGTGAAATTAATAAACCATAAGAACATTCAGTACTTTATCAAAAGTGAAAGCACCTGGTGAGATGCGGCGAAATATGTCCACATACCAATTTTTAAAGTAAACATGCTCTCTTCAGAAACCAAACTCTTCAAAATCCTGGGCGACTGCATTCAAACCCCCAAATATGTGATACCTCCAGATATTGATAATGGAAATGTGCCTCTCCGAAGAGAAAAGATTTAGTAAAATTTCACCTTCATTACTTTGATTTTTGTCTACATCTACCACGTTTTACGAAACACAAAACTGTCACGCACGTAAAAAGCCTCCCCATTATTCACCTCACCGACTATCAAACTCTATCGACGTAAGAACACTCGTGATGGATGCGGTACTGCAAGCATAAATTTGCGACTGAATATACTCATAACATTTTTCAAGGCCAAATTCATTCAGAACGGCGAAGAACCAGCTCCAAAAGGCTGCACGGTCGGCAGGAATTACTTACAAGTCCAATGCGCATCACCACTTGGATATCACAAGAAGTGAAGGCAATAAGCCTGTTCAGTTACCGTTGTTATAACCTTCTTTTGATGGAGGCACAGCAGAACTCCGACAAGATCTGAAACGAAGGTGGGTCCTTGCAGTAAGCCGTTATTTAGCGACCCGACCTGGAGTGCAACACTGCGGTCAGGAACAGCCAGGACCTTTTCCGGTGTTGTTGGTTCAGATGCCGCTTGGCGTTCAAAGTACCATCGTAAACAGGCCTTGCGAAGACCGGTCGGAAATCCCCCAAAAACGTGGCAGTTAAAAGTTTCCTTAGCATCAATCACCTACTTACAATACTGATTTGTTTTATGCCCCGTACTTTTCTACGAAAAAAAGTTTGTTTGTGTGAACGGGCATGTCGTTGTTTAGAATCACAAAGGGCCAAAGTTACAGACACAGGAAAAGATCCTTCGGTACGTTTGCTCGGTAGTTTGTAGGTCATCCCCACCTGTTCCAATCCAGGAACCTAAGCATCCGTTATTACATATCAGCCGACTTTCAAGGCGGGCTGGTGCGATATATTCAAATAGAAACTGATCCAAAAAGCGACGGCAGTTGCTTTGATATGGCAACGATATAGTATCAGGTAGGGCCGAGAAATTTCGAAGTTTGTTTTCCACCAGATCTCACTGGTATCCACGATAGAAAATTCAGTGCGGACGTCATCATAAACCCTTTTCCAAGCTGACGCCTGCCCCGTAATTTCCCTTCCATCATACGAACTGAGCTCCCCGGCTGCGGTCCGTTTGGCTACATCCGCTCTGCATACAGTATCAGCTGCTGCAACCCCAAGTTCACCAATTCATTCTCACCATACTTCTTCGTGAACGCCTGACATGTCACCAACAACAACGGCCACTTCAGCTCCTGATCCACAACCGACATTTTCCTCACCATCTAATTCTATCGTCAGCAGCGAGAGGTTGGAGAAGTTCGCATTTACAGCCCACAGCAACAAGGCAAAAGAGAAGGGGTTCAATGCCACCAATTTACGGGCACAGGAGGAATTTCACAAGTGGTTCATTTTGAAGCCGCAAACAACGGCGAACGAAAAGTAACCCCAATCTGGCTGATCTAAATTGTCCAGTATTTGAAGAATCGCCCAACGATGCCACAACCAAATACTGTACTACAGTCCGGAACAGTAGAATTTACGCGCATTGAAAAACGGGTTTTCACAACCTTAAAACCCGAACATAACGAAATTATTCAGACCATATCCACGGAGGGGAAAACAAGTTCACGGCGATTCACCCGGTATCTAACTAAAGAACTGTAGTGAGGCGGACTTCACAAATGGCACTTAGCCGTGCCCATTCCCAAGCTGAACGTAAGAATGAAACGGGAAACGAGAAAGGCATACGTCAATAGCCTTGGTCAGTGCCGTACAACAATGCAAAAGGATTTTTCCGCTTGACGTCGGTCTATTGCACAGTATATATTGAAGTTACGGGTGTTCTTCCGGTCCCTCTGATTTTTGGGGCCAACGGCACAATACTGAGTGGGCAATTGCTAGCCGATTGGAGCCATTTTGGAGAACTTGGTTTCAACTTCAAGCGAACACAGGTAGTTGGTGTCTGAAATAGAGTTGAAGTGTCAGAAGCTCCGTGCATTCTCGGACAAAGACGCAATATAAAAGGAATCTTACATGTCGGCTGCGCCGCATTAGGTTGGTTGCTGCGGGGTTCGACGGATGATTGTAATTGAAAGCAACACCAACCTCGTGAGTTTCATCCGAATCTGCAGGAACCAGATGAGGACCTTCGGCGATTTTAGACCAAGGTTTCGTAGATAATAGTTCATTTGAAACGGCATCGCCGACGAAAGAAAAGCAAACTGTGGAAACATTGCGGAAGTCCTTAACTCCCGAAGAAGTACGCGGGTACGGGGCTCAAGCCAAAAATTTTCTGACCATGAAATTACCTGGTTGTTTGAATGTCACCAGTGACCTAGAAGGTAGTCCACTGGACAATGGGAAAGTGTGGGAGTGGAAGAGGGTTTAAAGCATTAGCCTTGAAGGTATCCAGCTCCTTGTACTACTGATAATCTTGAAGGTCGACCAGTGGATATCGAGGCAAGGTCCGCCCCGTCCTAACCCATGTCCTACCGTCTTGCGGACACAAACCGTTCACAAAAACCAGTATCTACTACAAAGCCAAGCAGCCCATCAACCGACAGAATTATCTGTCCCCACACAGCATCTAGCTACGCGAGCAACTCCCGTAATCCCCCTCATAAGTCTTCCCAGAGTCTCAGCTAGAACCTCTACCAAGTACTCCAAGTATTTCCCAAATAATCCGTTCCTACCGGTGGGCAGGACGCAACCCGGCATCGCCTCCAAGCAGCCAACTCCGCCTCACTGTATTAGCGTGGTACCTCGACTGACCGAAGACTCTCTCTCAACTCCATTCCGCAATATGGGCGAAAACGGCCGCCCAGTAAAGCATCATCATGTATCGATACCAAAATTACCGTATCCTTTAAGTATGCCTAAACAGTCTTCCAACAATCTGACTGAGCGCCTGTACCCCCGCTTCAGGCCTCTACAAACAATTTCTCTCTCCTCAAATGGTTCACCTAAATAGCCCTCAATTGAGTAATAACCAACGGTCTCAATTTTTGAACTCTACGCTTTTTCTCAAACACAGGATGGGCCAGTCCAACTAGCCACAGTTATTTCATCGGTCCTAGTCGATCAATAGCTGCCCGCCCATTATGTCTCCCACTGAACCTAGCCGCAACTATCTTCTGCCATCTCACCTGCCATTAACAAATATATCAGCATTCAACTCCCACCTCGTTAATCCACCCACCCCGGAAATCCCATCTCCACAACCGACCTCATTTTTTGACAACTCCTGCCCAACCCAGACGCACGTGCTTAAAAACAACTCATTATCCACACTGCCGGCTCCCCATTTATTACACCCACTTAGACTCCATCGCTCCTAGGCAATAAAACCCCGACATTGTGCCCAGGCGCTAATGTTTACCGTCTGTTAGCACCAACACCGGCAGATATTAAGTCATAACCCACGCAACGAAGATGCGGCTGTACTTACATTGCCCCTCATTAGTGCTCGCTCACTACTGAATAAAACCCATACTCTCCGCAATATAGTACCATCATCTGACCTCGACATCATTGTCACAGCCGGAACCTGGCTAAATGACTTTGTCCCATGTGACCAAATTTCTACTGCTGGTTACCAAACCTTCGTGGAGAATCGCCGTCGTCGTGGAGGAGGCTGCCTAACCCACATTAAGAGCAGTTCGTCTACCGTTCCTCTCTCTGATCCAACATTGAAAGCATTCCAGGACTCAATATAGGTAATGGTTTTTCTGTCCAACTCTCCACTCCAGATCGGATGTGTTTATAGACCACCCAATTCAAGCATCACGGATCTCGCCCACGTAGCTGACGCATTTGACCAGTTTGCATCACTAACCTCTTCGTCGAAGCTCATTGCTGGCGATTTCAATGCGCTCAATGTCTGTTGGGACACCATTCCATCGCCATAATACTTCGCAAACTTCGTGTCGACCGTGCGCGCAGGGCACTGGTTCCAGCACGTAATGACACCAACCAGAGGAAACGTTATACTTGATCTGGTATTTACCATTGGTTTATCGGATGTGACAACTACCGCCTTCGATCTCTCCCCGGGCAGTGACCGTAGAACAGTATTTTGCAGATTCACAGCCGAACTCATGGTCCCCATATGTAGCTCACCACAACTGGCCCCACACACGACCAACTAGATAAACCTCAAGCCCATGCTTCGTCCCCTCAACTGAGAAGACCACTTTTGGCAACACGACCCTCAGCTTGCTAATGGCGCACTCTACAACAAGCCACATAGTTGCCTGTTAGCTATCACCCCCATCGGGACTAACCGCCCCCAGGCTCGAACCCCTTATCTTACAGGGCTGCAAAAAAAACATGCAATACTGCGAGACATCTCCAATAAAACTAAAGGTTTCCCGATATTGCTGCAACTCCACTCTCTCTCTATAACTCTCAGTTCTTGGACTGAAGAACCCATAGAAAAGGCGGAGCCTTCGGCCTTGAATTCCGTCGACAGATCTTGCTGATCGGCCCGACTGTTGAAGCGCAGATATCGGACAGAGTCTTCAGGGATACTCTGTTTAAATTTGGGAAACAGTACGCCAATTTAACCTCCAGCGGAAACCCTACCCAAGCAGCACGAGAGTGCCCTTGACCGTCACCTGAGTGTCCCCCGAGTGACCGCTTGACCGTGTCATTGAGTGTTCCCCAATGGAACAAGTAAAGGGACACTCGGAGGGCGGCCAGCAATGAGCCCGGAAAACGCCCATTGAGCTTATCTTGGCTACAGTCTCAAATAATAAGCAATACCCATATCGCTGTCCAGCGATATCCCACAAATATTTCAATAAAAGTGTCCAATACCGCTGGTACGCTTGGACCTACGTGTGGGCTCTATCCCAGTTGAATTGGTACCGCACTTTTGTACTTGGTGACATTTCTCCGGACATAATTGCGGACGTTGAATAAAACAAAATTGAGAAGTATACGTACACGTGAAACAACTTTACTGGCCGTGAATACGCCAACACACCCCCATCGCAAAGAATATCCGGCCAGTTTGCATCGTTTACGTCTGAAATGGAAAACAAAAACATTTGCACAGCTGGCTTAAATCTTACTTACGTTGTCGGGACCTATGGCAAGGCAGCAAATACGTTGGTAATAATAATGATAATAAAAATAATGTTTCCAATGCGTACCTTGAATGACGTGGTTCATCATACTGAAATGGTTTTGTGAACTGAAATTGTAATTACTTCAATATTAAAGCACAGTTTTAGACATTGCATGTTTTAAGTATTGGGACGATAACTAGAAGTGAAATGGCTTCGATTTTCAGAAATCTTGTGAATGCTGTCTTTGGGAGACACTCAGAAACGGTCGGGTCAAGTCAGATCGCACGTTCTCCTGTGATGCCTGCGGGTTGCCAACTTGCGCTAACACGTGTTGCTTGCATCAAATATCCACGAAAATTGGATTCTGCTAGGGGTATAACACGATTTCGTGCTTCCGAGGGTTAATCGTTGACCGTCCTCTGAGTGTAGTGTGTGGAGGACACTCAGCAGTACCACTGGGGGGGGGGGGAATCAGCGACCAACCCCAAGTTTACAAACTGTTTCTGGTATTCTAATTTTAAAGACAGACTTTCATATATCCTGCAAGCAAATTCGACGCCATTTAGGAAAAATAAATTTGAGCGTACCCTGGCGGTACACTCAGGGGTGTTTGAGTGCCCCCGTGCTGCCTGGGCCATAACATCTCCCGTTAGTGCAGCCAACCCCGACCATACCAGAACGGCCTCTGGTAGTCTTGGGCACTATCAGGTGCTGTACGAGACTGATACATATATGTGGGTGTGTGCTGTTCTCCGTGAGTTTGCTCGATCCCGCTCTGTATCCTTCTAGCATATGCTAGCGAAACCCGTGATATCAAAGGCACCTACACCATAGCTATGTCCGGACGTGGGGATAACGGACCACTGTCAGCGGTTACGAAAAATGACATGCGCGGTAAATTGCGGCCGGGCGGGGAGGAGGCTATGGAAAGTTCCTATATGGGCTCAACCGCGCCTCTGTTAAGAAAACAAAGTGAAACGAAATTGAAGTGGCAAAAGACCCGGTGGGATGGATCCGATCTCCAAATACCACCACTGTCGGGCTATGAAGGAAATGGACAACCTCCAATCATGGGTAAGTCATCAATCAGCTTACACCAGACCCTGCGAAAAAGAAAACCATACATTGCCCTGTCCACTCGATATGCTTTTGGTTCTAACGCACGAGGCTGACTGGGGTGATAGCGAACTGGACTCCTCACGTATGCTTACGTACCTCCCGCTCTAAGTTTCAACCGCCCCGTATCCTCTCACGCACGCCTGACGTTTGTTGACATCAGTTACAAAACCACCGTGGATCTGACTCTTGTCCTGCTGCTCTGAACAGCAAGCCGACAGATCAGACAACAAATACGTCCCGTTGTTGCACTATATATATAAAAGTCAATCCATATATATGCATATGTATATGAGCATGAATGTATACATAATCATATATAAAAGAGCTTAGGGAAAACCGCCTATATTTCTCGCCCATACGTATCTATTATTCCTACCCTTCGTAAGAAAGCGGTGTTTCCTATGTCCTAGCAACAATCCACTCTCCAGTTCACAGCCTAACCTAACGGCAACCTTGAGTATATCAAGACCTAGCTCCGACCTGCAGCACCAGGCCTGGATTCAATAAACAGACTTGCTGTTTGGGTTCCTAGTGTTTTCCAGCTGCTTCCTCGCGAAGTCCCCAGACCAAATAGCCTAAATGCACATCCACGGCCTTATTAACCCCAAACGATAAGATTTACCGGTACACTGCCGAATTGGTAATCAATGACTAGGCCTAACAGTGCAAACGCAGTAATCGCTCATGGAGGCCGACGAACGATATCCATAACTTTTCATGTCACCTAGGCCACTGTGCCCCACTTCCAACCTCCGCACCTATATCTGTTATTGTTTTCAAGCTAACCTTCAGCTGGGACACCTTCCAGACTGCAACCTTCACTTTCTGTTTTCAAAACCACCTGTTCATCGTGTTGCGTGGCTGTAATATATCGCGCAGACAGTTTATCTTCTCTTCTCGTCTACAACCGCACCCAGGGTTGACTGTCCCAAATGCGATCTGGCCACCAGGTTTCACCCGCATGGAGTCCTGATATTGCTGCACATGCCCTGCTGAGACTCACTGGAAACTTCATACCACAGGACTCTTCCGATGCTGAAACCATTCAAACCACCGTTCAAGGGTTCCTAATTAAATAACAAACGGTCCAGATTCAGTGGTGCCCTCTTCCTTCCAGTAACGAAAATGTGAATGAAAACCGCAGCCAACCCTTGCCCAATACGTTCAACACAGATGGAGAAAGGCCACAGGAAACTCAACAAAACAATATATTTGTCATTTAACCAACGCAACCTGGTCTATTGCAAGTATCTTCACTCATCTCTTTTGATTTATTTTGTTCCTCGTGGACACGGTTTTCCGCTTGCTGATTAGTGCTTCTTGGAACTCCATCTTCCTGCCACTAGCTGCGAATTCCCGACATAAGATGGTACTTACTACTTTCCACGATAATTATATAACCTTTTCGGGGGTAGTTTTACTTTTAATATCCACAAGTCTATGAAAACTAGTATTCGTCCGCACACCTTCATGAAATTCTTATCTGTCTCCTTACATCATCGCCAATCAGATTTTTAAGCGAACTTGAGTATGCACCACTGACCAATTTCTTGCACCATCCTTGTGAACATTGCAGTTTCTGCTTCTTACGATAATGTCCATCTCATCAATATTCTTTTATACGGCGGATTTCTTACGGTCGCACCCACTGACTCGTATTTGTGTCCTATCTACCATCTCTTACCCTGTCGGTTTACTCTATTTAAACCCTCTCCGGCCTTACTCGACTGTTGCTAAAATGTGCGACTCCCAGTCTGAAATTTGTGGATTTTTCTTCCCCTTTAGTGATATTGTAGACTCTGGTCATACTCTTATGCATGCATCTCTACAAAGGTTGAGAAATATAACATTATTATCATCATTTTTATTTGAAATTGATTAGTAGGAGATTAGATTTGTATAATATGATTCATCATGCGGCTTCAACGCTCAACTGACCATTGAAAACCATGGAAGCACTGTACAGCTGTTTCATTCCTGTTGGGAACCTTCAGCAATGCACATCCACCGAGCCCCCACGGGGACTGGAACCCGGGCTGAACGATTTTGAATCGAACACCTTAATCACAAGACTATCCGGGCTGGCTCTCAACGGTTTGTCGAACATCTTCACTACATGATATAGCACCCTTCCGTCACTGGCTTTGAACGGTAACAACTCACTTTTCACACAGCGATCGACTTCCATGATGGATGACTTCTCTGCAGGGGCCTCAGTACAACGAAGGCATTCGGTTATGAAGAACCTACAGAGCTTGGTTACTATTCGCAATTGGGTAATGGGAGATTAGATTTGGATAATATGGTGGGTGTGCATTTCTGAAGATTCCCAACAGGAATGAAACAGGTGTACAGTGCTCCCATGGTTTTCAATGGTCAGTTGAGCGTTCAAGCTGCACGATGAATCATATTATATTATTATTAATATTATTAGTTTGGGCCGAAGCTTTCAGTTATGTGTACCAGCCGGCTTACACTTACCCCTGGCACTCCGGTTGACGCGTATGGGACTTAGAGCACTTTCTACTTTTTCACCGTGGTCACGGTTGCTCCAGCATTCGCCACGATTTATGCGGCCAGGCTGCCGTGAACAATTTGAACCACTTGCCACCCGGGGCCCGCAAGTTGATTGTGACGCTTACAGCGCATCAACGTTAGAGGATAGAAGCTCCATCTGTTTGGTCAAGTGCTCCGCAGAGTTGGGACGTTCTACGTCAGGGTCTGTAGCTGTGTGATGGGAGGTGGGTATGAGCATATACTTTAACTCGATCACCGTCTTCCGCCGATTCATATAGAATTGATTTATTTACATAATCTGCTGAGATGGCTTGAATTCTATTAGAAGGTTCCTGTATTGAGAGCGCGCGCAACATTATATTGGCCACCTTTCGGGTGGAGACATGACCCTGTATGAAACGGAGATGGTACCGTGAACTTTGGGTGCCATGATCAACGAACTTATTGGCGGAAACCACGTGCTTACGCCGATCTCCCGCTGACAAGCCAAGCCTACTGAATCTTGTGTTCCGCAGTTTATCGGGCTGCTTGCATACAATATCAACGTTTACCAGGACCAGGACCGACGTCGATGCCCGTTACGTAAACTTGGTATAGTGACAGATTATGCCAGTCATTCGGGGTTGTGCTCCTACTTGAACCAGCAAAAACTCTTTTTCCGCAGGAGAGCACTCGAGAATCCGCATGTGTACTGGGGATGTGCTGGGCCGTCCTAAGTTTCTCAACTTCTTAAAGTTCAATAACGATATGTCAGGGTAGCCAATGGGATCGGCAAATATTTCTATGGAAATGAGGTTGATCAAAAATAAAAGGAACAACCGAATGGACTCATCTTATCGGGAAACTTTCCGTGGCAGAAATTCGAAAACGCGCCCGCGTGCTGAAATCACGTTGAAATCACCAACTTGACGCCCAGGAAAAACGGGGCAAAAGCTGACGGTCGCGGTTGACTGTCACACTTACGAACTGGATCGTGCCTCTCTGGCAATCAGGCAACCAGCCTCCGGCCTCAGAGTTGTGCGCGCAAACCTATCGAGAAAACAGCGTGTGGCGATAAGCGATCATGTAGGACTCACAGGCAGGTGTGTCACACTAAAGGTCAAACCGGGTGCAGCTTGTTCGAAGACTATACATAGGGTGGCAGCGTATGATAATTTCCGGAAGTTAAATTGGTGTCAGCACAACTTCAACGGCTTCAAGTTCTTCATAATCCACAAATTAATCGCCGGCCTTGCGTCTGGTACATATTATTTCCTTGGATGATTCGGCGCAATTAAGGTTATGGACTACGCGTTCCTTGGTTGAGCGCCCAACATAGTCTCGAGCTTGCAGAGGATAACTGCAATTGGAGTGCCGTAGAAAGCTTCAGAACTGACACATGGAATGCATGACTCAAGTTTGCTTTCATTTGAGTAATCTGTTATCTCTTAATCCAGTTGAAAGCAATAAAACGCGGCAGCTTATTATGGACGCATATAATCGTGGCTACTGTTTTCAGATTATCTGGATACCTGAGCTGCTCGAAAACGTCTTTACAACACGCCATCGTGTAATTATAAGGTGAAATTCGTCCATTGTCCAACGTTGTCAGACGGGCTCACATATCAGATTTGAAAATGGCCCCATAGCCGGGGTGGTTTTGATCGAGCAACCTTTTCAGCACCTCTCTGGCTCGCCCAAACCCTTCCTGAATGGGATATATGTAACATCACTGTACGGCATCTTGAGCATTTCCTGGTCAGTAGTGATACAAGTCGACCAGTCGATGCGCCTTTTCAGGAGCCACGAAAGGTTCATGCGAACGTGTTAAGCAAAACGTGTACGGCAGTAGCAGCCAAGGGCAGATCATCAGAGTATGTGCATATCACCGGTCGAATGTGAAGTAGTTTGGTTCTGAGTGATGAAACTGAGTTCGTGCCCGAGATGGCAGTGGAGGAGTTGGTAGGCAGAAATGGATGAAGTATCTCTGCATCTTTCAACCCCGTCTAGAAAAAGCCCGAAAGGGATCGTCTGCTGGGAGTGGTGGTTGGAACCCAATCGCCCACTATTTTACATCATTCCCCTTTCGATGATCGTAAATTTCATTCCACGAGGCGACTTGTGAAGTACGGTTGATAATCGGCAGTTTTGTGGGAGCATACCGGGATTGTGGAAACTCGAAACCACTTCCAACTAGCTACGACGGATACTGAACAGCGCGTAGTCCCGCGGATCCCAAATTCGGAAGCAGATCGGTCCACGGAGACACACTCAGATTTTGTTAACTAGTTTCTTTGTGTACATGTTAATCGCACCCTTAAGCAGTGGCTATCGGTCGATATTCATGCAAGTTTTGATAAACTTGCATGACAGAATTTCTGAAGTGAATTAATCACCATCGATTTGCATGGAATATTCATGAAATTTCTCCTCTACACACTTGTCCTCAGTAGGAATTGCTTTATGTGCCTGATCAGGCAGAGCAAACAAAATTTCTGGGCTTCGCAATCAAAATCGACCCTAGAGCAGGCAAAAATGCCAGCGTTTACTCAAGGAAAGATGAACCAAGACAGTCCGAATAAAACGAACTGCTGTGAATTATCATATTTCACCACTGTGCAAAGCGGTGAGAAACTGAGCATAAGAGGCTCCTACCTCGGGCGAAGGAAGCGCAATGCTTGAGTGAGAAACAGTACTAGCACCAAGGTCATTGTGTTTAGGCATAACGCAGGGTTAGTTATTAGGAATCGGAAATACAGAACATGATGGTGCAAAAGATTTTTTATTCAAGCCTGGCCATTTATTTAGGTGGAAACAGGGTGCTCTCATAGGTGTAACCTAAAAGATTCCACCAAACTGGTCCTTAATTTACCTACAAAGAAGCATTTTGATGATAACGATGAAACACTCGCCGTGATCGTGAAAAAGAAAGCGGTAGGAATGTTCTGCACAATCTCGACAGCGAAACCCATTTAAGGCGAAAGCGGGAGAAACAGAAAATGACTTTTCAGCCAATCAGAGAAAGTATAGAGAAAGTATAGTATATTTCTTGACCGTGGTCAATACACATGCACAAGGCAAGAGCAGAGTATACAGCAGTACATGTCAATGTGAGGTATTCACAGATTCTAAATTTATAAATCACACAGCAACCGAAATACACCAGTAAAGTCATGCAGTGTTTGAGTGAACAAAAGTGGTTATGGTTGAGGCGGGAATTCCAAATCGGTTTCGAAATCGCTGGGAACCACCTCAAAGTAACGGCCCAACAAAGTCAATGTACCGGAAAATCAGCTGGCGACCATAAAGAATATACTGATAATTTCTCCATTTTTAAAGGCTGCGATACAGGGTATCGAAATATCAAGTTGGTTGATATTCATGCCGCTATCGGACCCTTGGTTGCTAAAAATCGTTACAAAATTGTCAAAGTATGATGCCAGTTTTCTAGATGCAACTGCATAAAGTTTACGCTGTAGGTGACCAGGAAACTGGCTGAGCCCTCAGTTTCCAACCGGGCCAAATGTCAGTAACTCATCCTTAAAGAAAACAAGGAACGACTGGTTTGTTTTCGTTACGCAATAAGAAAGAGATCACCAAAAGTGTTATATATTAAAAACGATATCAATGGTTTATCTCGGGAACCCCTGGGGCGCTTTGCAACACAAGATCAAACGGTACATTTGAAAGCGGAATCTCAATTCCAAGACTGTGGCTCAAGTATATGCACACGATATAGTATAGGAGAAAGTATTTAAGTTACTTTTCAGGGTGGCGTCCGGCAAACTTGAACTCAGTATCTGGTGGCCAGGTCGGCCGAGTCCAGGTGGTGCTGATTCGAAGTAGTAAACTTTTGCTCAAATATTACAAAAAAAGGGACTGCAAAACGAGAGAATCAAATAAAATTGACGGACATTTTGTCCACGCTGATTTAAAAGAAGATTCCAAGGAGGATATAAAACAGCCACAGCGCCCCATGGTGCATGAGACGGCTTAGGATTGGAAATCAGACGACGGAAGGAGTGAAATTTTGGACGAAGAACAAAGAAAGTCCCTCGAAGAATACATTCATAATGTTTGCCGGCCGAATATCGGCTAATTCAGTTGAATACGCAGTGAAGGAATCATCTTTATAGAAAAAGACTGCCTAGTTGGTGATGAAAGGAACGGCCGGGCGGAAACAGTTAAGCGTTAAGCATATTGTTTACTTTCATAAAAATGGAATGTGAAGCAACAAGATGGGGGTGCGAAATGAGCGACAGATCGATGTGTGACGCGTAGCCATGATAGCGGTTGAGACACAGCTTGAATAGGATGTGAGCACGTAAATGACAAGTAAGTATTTACGTGACCATTAGCATTATATACGGGCTAAGCATAAGGACCGCCGTGTAGCAAAGGATCAAAACTGTCCGAGAGGATTTACCAAGACATAATACCGGATATGAAAGAACACCAAGTAACCGATTAATATGGTTGCGAAGATGGGCGATGAAGTAATTGAAAAGTAAAATACTATCTACTGATGTTCTCTGTAAAAGGTGTATACAGTAATGGCGACAAATCAGAAGGCCGCTATACGGATGTCTGCCAGTTGTGAATATATAGGGATGGCATGACTCTTTGCAATGTGGGGATATTACAAAGCTATAGCCGTGTGTGGACAAACCTTGGGACTAATAGAGAGAGAGAACCGTCTCAGTACCGTCGACTGTTATGATGCTATGAAGACAAATACTTCCCTGTGGAATATGGTGTTTGGACCTTGTGGAATGGAAGTGCGTGGTAACAATAATTGCAAACTTTTTCAAATATATCGGTGTATTTGATAAAGAGGACAAAGTCTTATCTTGGAGATTGGCAAGGTTTGCGAATGAGACAGATGGGTCTTTTGGCACGAATCCCCTGGAAAATGGTTCGCGAAAGGGTAGCCCAGTATGATAACGATCTTTTAGAGGCGTGATAATCACCCACTAAGGAAAGTAAACTTTTGCCGGACGTAACAAGCCAATAGTTGAGATGGCGAAGATGGGGGCGATTACGATGAAAAATCGGTGGTACCTGGAGGAGATAGTGGCACGTTTGCAGCATTTCGACTATATAAATAATGTTTTGTCCACAACCGATACTAGTGGGTGGAGCTAACCTTGTGCAGGACACCCAACATGAAAACCACTTTTGTTGACAGGAGATGCAATCCTTCACCTTACTTGCGCCTGCACATCGTTGCAGATGTCCCGCAAGCCCGATATGCGCCCGCCAAAGCGGTGGATCTAACCGCGCCCCGCACCGACAGGGTTTGACGAGTGATACTGGCTCTACCATAAAGCTGTAGAGGTCGAATAGCCCAGGAGCTTGCGATCAGGTTGCCAGGGAAGTTAGAGAGCAAGGCTGATGGGATGGTGACGGAATGACGAGCAGGCAGCAAATTTTTAGCCAGAAATGTGGGCCAGGTATTTTGCCGAGCCTTCAAAGGGAAGATTCACGTAAGGGGTTGTCTGAAAAAATAAAAATAGAGGAATGCAGTCTGGGATTCTCCCAGCTGAGGATCAACGTTCAATGGTAAAAGCAACTCCTAGTATCTAGAAATTGGAACTACTTCTAAAGAATGCAGGCTACAAGTGGATAAGAAAGGACAGAAATGCAAAAAATGGCAAAGGCAATAAAGAATGATGAAGAAGGTATGATAACTGATGGTGGCCTCCGGAGCTGGAATCTGGGTTAAAATGCCAGGGCGAATCAAGAAAAGGGGAATGAGCCCAGTTCGGATCCAGCAAAGTGAACTTCGTATGATATGGATAAGGGGTAATGGGTGGGGTTGAGTTTCCTCCAACGGAGAGCCTGGTGCATGGGGCGGGCTAGAAGAAGGCTCTAGGCCTGTAGGTACAGCTGCCATATTAAATGAATGTTATCTAGGCGGAAGGTTACGAAAAGAAAGGATGGAGTAGGTGAACCTAAATGATAGTCCATAAGTAGGTTACATACGAATATGATGGGGCTGTGGCAAGTGAGACGGAAAAATTGAACGGTGTAAGTTTGGAGAGGTGAGATTTACGAGATTTAGGGATGAGGATGGAACTGGATTCGGAGTAACCACTCTGCAGAATAAAAAACGAAATTCTGCGTGGAAAGTTGGAACAATATCAGAGGTAGGAAAGTGTATTGGAAACAGAATGAGTGGCAACATAACTGCAGGCTGAATTCTGGTAATTAATCACTTCTCGTGAGAGAACGGGGACCGGATTTCGTGCCCATGTTTGCGGGGGGAGTGTAAAAAGCTGGGGGTGGGACGTAGTGTGGAATAGAGGCCGAGTTGTTAGGATATAAAGAAGCATAGAGTTTTTGGCCCCGATAATGCCATGGATTAAGGGTCAGAGAAGTTGATGGTACTCTGGAGGAGTTGAGCTTGCAAGTGTCAGTGATTGGGTGAGGATTTAACCAGGAAACTCTACTGATAAATCAAATTACTGCAGGAAATGATGGGACAAATGAACCTAAACGATAGCATATGAGTAAGCTAATTACGATTATTACGGAGCTGTGGCAAGTAAGATGGAAAAGGTGAACGGTGGAACTTTGGAGAGGTGAAATTTATGCGATTCAGAGATGAGGTTGGAACTGGATTTGGACTGACCACTCTGTAGAATAAAAAAAACGAAAGTCTGCGTGAAGACGTGGAGTCAAATCAGATGGAGGACAATATGTGAGAAGTTAGTGGGAACAGCATCCGTGAAGTCATAAGTGGATGTTGAATAACCTCGATGAGAAAACTCAAGCGTGATAATTTTGACCTAGCTTCCTCACACGGGGAACCTAGTAAACGGAGTGGGCAAGAAAGATGCTCTATACCTAGGGCCGTGGTTACCACTGTAATTAGGTGTTCTCTTGGCGGATGATTTGACTTTGCAAAACATAAGGCTGTACACGGAAGATTATTAGGACTTGAGTGATAAATGGCAATTTTGTGGTACCTAGCGAAGGTAATAGAGAACCAGCTGGCAACAATGGTGGATATACTGGTAATTTCTCCATTTTTAAAGGCTGCGATACAGGGTATCGAAATATCAAGTTGGTTGATATTCATGCCGCTATCGGACCCTTGGTTGCTAAAAATCGTTACAAAATTGTCAAAGTATGATGCCAGTTTTCTAGATGCAACTGCATAAAGTTTACGCTGTAGGTGACCAGGAAACTGGCTGAGCCCTCAGTTTCCAACCGGGCCAAATGTCAGTAACTCATCCTTAAAGAAAACAAGGAACGACTGGTTTGTTTTCGTTACGCAATAAGGAAGAGACCATACAAAATGTTGTATGCATGCTCGAGCACCATGAATGAAACAGAATGTAGATGAGTCTTCTTCCTGGGTCTTTTCTCGCGCACTCTAACGGCTTCATAACCTCGGACAGCTGATGCCATTGTGAGTGAGCCAAATTTGGCTGCGGCCTTAAGTTCTCCCCGGCTACAGCAGATCAGTCTGAGGCAGTTCACGAAGAACCACGAAGACCAGCGGTACTTTTGACCCTGGGGGCAACAGTGACTCATTGCTTTTCCTGCGTCGCCACTGAAGAAGTCAAAAGTAGGGGACCAGTCATCGCAAACGGTTTCAGCACTCGATGAAAACACCAAACCATACGAGAAGTTTGAAAGGCCTGGGAACAGGACCTATGAGTCCGGTCTTCTAGAAAGTTGCCATGCTCTCAGTGCCGTCTATTAACATGGAAATAAACTGAAGGAACGAGTCTAAACTAGCCGTCCCACAAGAGTAACTTGCGGGCTTTGCTTAATTTGCATCCCCCATATCTGGGTCTTACCGACCCAAATGAGACTGCCAGGCTGGCGCAGATTTACCAGTACTCCTTTTCTACTCCTGCCTTCCAAAAACATTTTTTAAGTCCACCATAAGTGGCCTCCCATCTCTCATTATTCAGAGTTTTTGCGCGCTTCCATATCTCCTTCCTCATGGACAGGGTAAGAGAGGCCTCTATGCAAACAGCCTCAGTCTCAGCAGCGAAATATTGGAACTCCTCAGTTTGTGTTCAGTAAAATTCCCACTTCACGGTTATCACAGAGTCCCCTATTACACCAGTTTAACCTACCGAATACAAGATTGCCTGAAAGTGCGGCTCACTGAGCGGCCAGGCTAGCGGAATTATTATCTACCCTGGCGACATCACCCCCGAAGTAATTTCTTCAGTAGTTTGCCTCTACTCGCCAAAAGGCCACGTGAGAGCATATCCCCGTCCGTCAAAAAGGACCATGGAATTAACTTGCTTAGTTTGCCCCTCGTATCTTCCATATGGTTAGGTTAACGGATTTTAGTGAACAAGATAATACAGTTTACGTGAACCCATCTTTTTTCTTGTTACACTGTAACGGTGACTTTGGGGCCCCGGAAATATACTGATTCGGCCATCATCAAGATGTTTTTTTGGTAAAGCAATAAATAACCTATAGCCCGGATAGTCGGATTCCCAGCAGGATTTTTATCTCCATAGATATGGCTGAGGACACAACCCTACCTTGTCAGGCCTATCCACTAAGAGTGACAAACAGTATGTCAGCTTGATGACCCATTTTCCTCCGCTTGGTAAAAAGCGATTTCGTAGTTCTTACTTTTAATCCACTCTGCGGTGAGCTGGCACAGACTCACAGGAGGTTAGTGCGCTCATGGAAGCATACACTTTTTTGAAGGCTGGAGTGGCTCGCGCAACAGAGTATTCAAGGCAGCAAGCCGGAGAAAAATGTACCGGTGGTATATTTTGAATGGGCGCAGGGCATGCTGTAGCGCATGATCAGGTGATACAAGTGATGTCAGAACCAGAGTTCTCAGGCGGATTAAACGAGTGCATAAGAAGGATTACAGGGGAAAATTCAAAAGGGCAGAAATTATAATGAAGCTTGTCAAATGTTAAACCAAATCCCAGATAGCCATTCTGGCGAATGCCTAGTGAGGTCGGCGAAAAATGTGCGACATTTACGTGGATGGTACCGAAAACGATCATAACGGTTAAAAAGCCGAACATGGTGGCAATATAGTTTGTTCAATTAAAAATACTTTATCAGGGGAAATATGGAGTCATTCGTGCGCCATGGAGTACGGAATGTTTGTGGAGAGGGAACTGGAAGACGTACAAGAATGGGACATAAAAAGGCAAAACGTATTGGATCGATCATCCAATATGGTGGTAAGCTTTGATGGCTGGATGCCGAAGGTATCAGCCACAGGGTAAAAGAACAAGCCCGGGGGACAAAGAGAGAGGGTGCCGGAGTACCAAGAAAATGGTCAGAGAAAAACCAGTGAGAGCTTGGCGAACTGCTTACTTTATATTAGGTCTATAATGAAGTATCAATACAACAGTGAAGATATGCTGATAAATCAACCTATGATTCATTATATGACCGCTGCAGAGGCAAGTAGTGTGCAAAAGCCGTAGTAAAGAAGAAAGTTGATAGGTGCACTGGTGACTCTTTTGGTAGGCGGATAGCAAGATGACGGCAAGTGGACAACTGCAGAACTGGTCTGAGACAAGGAAAGGAAACGGGGTGCCGGATATAGATTAACATATACCTGTCAGCTTGAAAAGAGGTAGAACCTGATAGATGAATTCCAGGAAAATCAATCAAAAAACAAATAAAAGACATCAGGAAGGAAAGAGACTACCAGAGTGACAATGGAGGGGAAGGCCAGAGAAGCACATCTGAGCCTGCTACGGACTATTTACTTGGTTGAGAAACATCAAGTAAAAGTGGAGGATAAATCGATGTGGAGTGCGTAAATACGGCTAGCACAGAGATGCATATTTTGCAACTGAGATGATATGATAGGTGGTGGACAAGTCTACATCGCCAAACCTTTATAATTTCAGTCGACTCAAACTATCTCTAGCTATATTGTTTTGCTTCTGACGACTCCACTCGCTTTCTTGAAATTCGTGTAAAGTTCATTGTTTTGAGTAACGTTGTACACCATGATCATGCGCTTGCGCATGCGTCTCGACCATGGTCGAGAAATATACCATTATTATTATTATTATTATTATGGTGAGTGTATCGGGTGACGATGACGGATGATAAATCTGCAAGCATGTATCCCAGAAGAAGGCAGAACAGAAACAACAGCTGATGATTAAGAAATCAGTCTACTGGGGTAATAACAGAATTCGAAGGCAGGTTACTGACAAAACCATTTACACACCAAATGAGTAGCACATCTGGAGGTAGAGAGATTGCCAGTGTGATAATGAAGGAGGGGCTGAAGAGAGAGAGACGAGCAGTTTGTGACTTTCTCGATACATAATACGTTGGTTAGGGGATACCAACATGGTGGTGGTGTCTGAGTGATAAGTCGGTCCGGGATGTGTTGCAGGTCACTGGTAGGGTAAATAGCATGAGGCGGTTATGGTAAAGTGTAGAAGTAAGTGTAAATTTTCATTGGTCATTTCGACAGATGTGTCACATGACAACGAAAGAGCTGATATTTACAAATACGGAGAAGACAGGGTACTATGCAAGGGCAGGATTAAGCTATGGATTAACAACTTCAGTAGAAAAATTGAGCCAATTGAGGGACAGATAGGCACTAACCACATCACTGACAGCTGGAGGACGGCAAAGAGATATTTCTGCGCGGGGCACATTTTGGCGGTTGCTTTGAGGAAATGAACAGCGACAACATATGTACCCATTAATGAATACTAATGCCAAACCCTATCACGGGGAATGGATATATTTGCGGATGGGACTGGAGAGTAGTCGAAAGTGAAACTCAGGGAAAACCGGCGGTGTTTTACATGCAAGCGTCGATGATCGTCTTACGAGTAATTGTAATGTGCCAGAGAAAAGTGGCAGATATTTGGTGATGGAAGACTTACACATTTTAGTACAAACACGGAGTGGCAAATTTTGCCGGGAGTGATAACAACAGGTCTTGATGCCAATATAGATATCAAGCTCGAGGGCAAACCAATGATAACTGGAGAAGACAGGGCAAATAACATGTTCGCTGCGGCCATAAAAGAGTACAAATTGTATTTTCTTATACACAAATAGTGCCAGTAGTTCCTTAACACTATCGAAAACTCCGTCCGGGTTACCTAGTTCATTTTCACGTGTAAGATTCAGCAAAAACAAATTGAATCATCACTCCCACATCTAACAGAGGAAAAGTCCATGCTCTTTGCCAGATTCCAGACTACTTTTTTCGGGTAGATTCAATCGCCTCCGGAGGCCTGTGCGGCGCGTGCTAAGCAAACATTCGGGGATATTTTATATGACAACAGTAGGAACTCACCTTTGGGGAGCCACAGAAAAAATCCTTTCTTTTAAAGAATATTCGATACTAGATGCAGAATGTCCGTCCCCTCTGAAAGTGGAACTTGGGAACAGAGTCCTCCCAACCCCGCTGTTACATTCATCCGGTCACTTTGCTTTAGCCCATTCCGTTTCTTTAGCAAAATCTTTGAAAGACCAATTGAAACACTTCATTTGTGCGGTGCAAATAGAGGCAACTCTGAGGGGGCTCGGCCTTTTTCACGCTATGGGATGAGGAGCAATCCGCCGTCGAATCCTAAAGAAAACCGCGTTTTTACTTGCCCACCTTCACAATGTGCTACTTTCACAAGAGTCTAGGAGGAGGGACCCTTCCGCAGTAGTCGAAATGAGCCGTAGTAGCACCATTCATCAGAAGAAGCGGGCGTTATATCAAAATCAGTTTCCAGTCGATGAATCCTGCCAGCATATCCAGCGAAGTTCTCGGCCGCATCATCCAAGATGCTATGGCTGAGAGCCCGCACAAATAAAGCCCTATTTCTACAGTCCAGGGTGGCTATCTCCCGGAAAGGTTATGCATTACCAAAATGTTCTTGGTCACCGTTACTTTACCATATGGCTGCCACGAAGGCGAGATACCGTGAGTAATCTTGATTGGCCTTGCGAAAACTTTTAAAGCGGGACACCGTCAGATCCACAGCTCTGACGGAAGCATATCGGGCTTGCGGGACCTCTCTGACCAAGCGAATGCAACTACCATGATTGATTACGGCTCCTGTCAATAAAAACTGTCTTCCGGTTAGGTTCGTGCACGCGGCCAGTCTCGCTTACTAGCACTGGCTGAGGATCACGAACTACCCAGTTTCTGTCGGTGCTACTGCAAGTGATCTTTCTTCGTCGTCTGTTCCCTATTTTACCGCCTTTTTGTGGTGCTCGCTTTCAATGTCGTCACAGTAACTTACGATCTCGAGGCTCTCCAAAGCTTTAAGCCTTTTTTGCTAACTTATAAATACGTAGTTTTCTTCAGTGCATACAGTTTGCATTTACAAACACTCATCAACGTTCACTGTATATCTGTCGTTCCTAACTTTCCTAAGTTTTCACTCCGATCTAATCACCGGTCCAATCCTTAAACATACATCCCCCATGATGAAGCACACCACTTCTGTTGATATTTCCAACTTTTGACTCGTCCATCGTTGCTATCCAGTCCAGTATAGTTCACCATTCCGAGTGATTGTAGCCAGCAAACAAGTGAACGGATCTTGAAGAAAAACAAAATTTGTTTGAATATTCTACGGTGATAGATAAGCAAAGTATGAGCGTGCGAAATACTAACAAACTTAAATCATGCATTCAAAACAGTTGGAAAACGAGGCTCGATAATCAACAACGCCCAGCCCTGAGAACGATCACCACGAACAGAAGTTTGGAATGAATGCAGAACGAGTCACAGTGAAGGCAAAAGTGTGATATAACCAGACCTGCTCAAAATGTGTTGAATGGAGTGTGCTGGTAGGTGCGCGAAATTCAATAGAGAATTCGCGCTTTTGAGCGCTGGCATGTGTGAGAAGCATTTGGTAAGAATTTTCCACATGTGAGAGGCACTGTGCTGTATACTGCTCACCGAAATCCATTTGTGGTCGTCAACTTTTAATATTTATGAAGGGATCGTGATTTCGTCCTTACCTATCCAGCTCCACTCCCATTGTACGTATTTCTTCTGCCTGGCGTATGCCTTCATTAGCTGCCCTTTCGTGGTGAGCACCTTTCTTGCAAGTCCGTCCGAAGCATCCCGTCTCGAAATTTATTTTGGCAGTCATGTATTTTTTCCATCCATGTAGAGAAGTATATACAGGTGCTTATTTTGGAGCAGTGGGCAGAATTCAAAAAGAGATTGAGTAAGAATTCACCATGGGAAGCATGAAATTCCGATGAGGAATGGAAATAGTTACCAAATGCCTGAATGTTAAGAAAGTCAGTTTCTGCTGAAAGAATCACCTCAATGATGGATGAATAGCGGGACTTAGCAATACCAGTATTGATCGAACACTGACAAAATAGAGAAAACTTTGAGGCCAAGGCTCTTTCTACCAAAAGTCAATCAAAGTTTGTTTCTAGGTGCAAACTATTTCATAAATTATTCTCAAACCATGGATTCATATGGATTTACTACAAATTTCTCCACAGTCAATTATGCAGATGGTTTTGGCAGATAGATATAAAAATATCTCGAATATTTTGTATGTAGATCAAGTAGGAAAACAAGTGCAATCCATGCCCTGCCCGTCGATTTCGATAGATCGTACGAACCCTTCTTTAAGAGCGCTGTACCGGGAACCTCCGCCAACGCGATCCGTTTAGGGCGGACAAAACTTTCGGGTACAGAGAGTATATTCCCTGTTTTCTTATCCTAGTTTGATGTGAACTAACTGCAGGGACTTTCCAATTCGTGCTTTCTGACTAATGAAAAATGTTGTGGTAAGACACCGTGGATGGACCTGTTCCCGAACTTGGGATCCGCGGGACTACGCGCTGTTCAGTATCCGTCGTAGCTAGTTGGAAGTGGTTTCGAGTTTCCACAATCCCGGTATGCTCCCACAAAACTGCCGATTATCAACCGTACTTCACAAGTCGCCTCGTGGAATGAAATTTACGATCATCGAAAGGGGAATGATGTAAAAAAGTGGGCGATTGGGTTCCAACCACCACTCCCAGCAGACGATCCCTTTCGGGCTTTTTCTAGACGGGGTTGAAAGATGCAGAGATACTTCATCCATTTCTGCCTACCAACTCCTCCACTGCCATCTCAGGCACGAACTCAGTTTCATCACTCAGAACCAAACTACTTCACATTCGACCGGTGATATGCACATACTCTGATGATCTGCCCTTGGCTGCTACTGCCGTACACGTTTTGCTTAACACGTTCGCATGAACCTTTCGTGGCTCCTGAAAAGGCGCATCGACTGGTCGACTTGTATCACTACTGACCAGGAAATGCTCAAGATGCCGTACAGTGATGTTACATATATCCCATTCAGGAAGGGTTTGGGCGAGCCAGAGAGGTGCTGAAAAGGTTGCTCGATCAAAACCACCCCGGCTATGGGGCCATTTTCAAATCTGATATGTGAGCCCGTCTGACAACGTTGGACAATGGACGAATTTCACCTTATAATTACACGATGGCGTGTTGTAAAGACGTTTTCGAGCAGCTCAGGTATCCAGATAATCTGAAAACAGTAGCCACGATTATATGCGTCCATAATAAGCTGCCGCGTTTTATTACTTTCAACTGGATTAAGAGATAACAGATTACTCAAATGAAAGCAAACTTGAGTCATGCATTCCATGTGTCAGTTCTGAAGCTTTCTACGGCACTCCAATTGCAGTTATCCTCTGCAAGCTCGAGACTATGTTGGGCGCTCAACCAAGGAACGCGTAGTCCATAACCTTAATTGCGCCGAATCATCCAAGGAAATAATATGTACCAGACGCAAGGCCGGCGATTAATTTGTGGATTATGAAGAACTTGAAGCCGTTGAAGTTGTGCTGACACCAATTTAACTTCCGGAAATTATCATACGCTGCCACCCTATGTATAGTCTTCGAACAAGCTGCACCCGGTTTGACCTTTAGTGTGACACACCTGCCTGTGAGTCCTACATGATCGCTTATCGCCACACGCTGTTTTCTCGATAGGTTTGCGCGCACAACTCTGAGGCCGGAGGCTGGTTGCCTGATTGCCAGAGAGGCACGATCCAGTTCGTAAGTGTGACAGTCAACCGCGACCGTCAGCTTTTGCCCCGTTTTTCCTGGGCGTCAAGTTGGTGATTTCAACGTGATTTCAGCACGCGGGCGCGTTTTCGAATTTCTGCCACGGAAAGTTTCCCGATAAGATGAGTCCATTCGGTTGTTCCTTTTATTTTTGATCAACCTCATTTCCATAGAAATATTTGCCGATCCCATTGGCTACCCTGACATATCGTTATTGAACTTTAAGAAGTTGAGAAACTTAGGACGGCCCAGCACATCCCCAGTACACATGCGGATTCTCGAGTGCTCTCCTGCGGAAAAAGAGTTTTTGCTGGTTCAAGTAGGAGCACAATCCCGAATGACTGGCATAATCTGTCACTATACCAAGTTTACGTAACGGGCATCGACGTCGGTCCTGGTCCTGGTAAACGTTGATATTGTATGCAAGCAGCCCGATAAACTGCGGAACACAAGATTCAGTAGGCTTGGCTTGTCAGCGGGAGATCGGCGTAAGCACGTGGTTTCCGCCAATAAGTTCGTTGATCATGGCACCCAAAGTTCACGGTACCATCTCCGTTTCATACAGGGTCATGTCTCCACCCGAAAGGTGGCCAATATAATGTTGCGCGCGCTCTCAATACAGGAACCTTCTAATAGAATTCAAGCCATCTCAGCAGATTATGTAAATAAATCAATTCTATATGAATCGGCGGAAGACGGTGATCGAGTTAAAGTATATGCTCATACCCACCTCCCATCACACAGCTACAGACCCTGACGTAGAACGTCCCAACTCTGCGGAGCACTTGACCAAACAGATGGAGCTTCTATCCTCTAACGTTGATGCGCTGTAAGCGTCACAATCAACTTGCGGGCCCCGGGTGGCAAGTGGTTCAAATTGTTCACGGCAGCCTGGCCGCATAAATCGTGGCGAATGCTGGAGCAACCGTGACCACGGTGAAAAAGTAGAAAGTGCTCTAAGTCCCATACGCGTCAACCGGAGTGCCAGGGGTAAGTGTAAGCCGGCTGGTACACATAACTGAAAGCTTCGGCCCAAACTAATAATATTAATAATAATATAATATGATTCATCGTGCAGCTTGAACGCTCAACTGACCATTGAAAACCATGGGAGCACTGTACACCTGTTTCATTCCTGTTGGGAATCTTCAGAAATGCACACCCACCATATTATCCAAATCTAATCTCCCATTACCCAATTGCGAATAGTAACCAAGCTCTGTAGGTTCTTCATAACCGAATGCCTTCGTTGTACTGAGGCCCCTGCAGAGAAGTCATCCATCATGGAAGTCGATCGCTGTGTGAAAAGTGAGTTGTTACCGTTCAAAGCCAGTGACGGAAGGGTGCTATATCATGTAGTGAAGATGTTCGACAAACCGTTGAGAGCCAGCCCGGATAGTCTTGTGATTAAGGTGTTCGATTCAAAATCGTTCAGCCCGGGTTCCAGTCCCCGTGGGGGCTCGGTGGATGTGCATTGCTGAAGGTTCCCAACAGGAATGAAACAGCTGTACAGTGCTTCCATGGTTTTCAATGGTCAGTTGAGCGTTGAAGCCGCATGATGAATCATATTATACAAATCTAATCTCCTACTAATCAATTTCAAATAAAAATGATGATAATAATGTTATATTTCTCAACCTTTGTAGAGATGCATGCATAAGAGTATGACCAGAGTCTACAATATCACTAAAGGGGAAGAAAAATCCACAAATTTCAGACTGGGAGTCGCACATTTTAGCAACAGTCGAGTAAGGCCGGAGAGGGTTTAAATAGAGTAAACCGACAGGGTAAGAGATGGTAGATAGGACACAAATACGAGTCAGTGGGTGCGACCGTAAGAAATCCGCCGTATAAAAGAATATTGATGAGATGGACATTATCGTAAGAAGCAGAAACTGCAATGTTCACAAGGATGGTGCAAGAAATTGGTCAGTGGTGCATACTCAAGTTCGCTTAAAAATCTGATTGGCGATGATGTAAGGAGACAGATAAGAATTTCATGAAGGTGTGCGGACGAATACTAGTTTTCATAGACTTGTGGATATTAAAAGTAAAACTACCCCCGAAAAGGTTATATAATTATCGTGGAAAGTAGTAAGTACCATCTTATGTCGGGAATTCGCAGCTAGTGGCAGGAAGATGGAGTTCCAAGAAGCACTAATCAGCAAGCGGAAAACCGTGTCCACGAGGAACAAAATAAATCAAAAGAGATGAGTGAAGATACTTGCAATAGACCAGGTTGCGTTGGTTAAATGACAAATATATTGTTTTGTGGAGTTTCCTGTGGCCTTTCTCCATCTGTGTTGAACGTATTGGGCAAGGGTTGGCTGCGGTTTTCATTCACATTTTCGTTACTGGAAGGAAGAGGGCACCACTGAATCTGGACCGTTTGTTATTTAATTAGGAACCCTTGAACGGTGGTTTGAATGGTTTCAGCATCGGAAGAGTCCTGTGGTATGAAGTTTCCAGTGAGTCTCAGCAGGGCATGTGCAGCAATATCAGGACTCCATGCGGGTGAAACCTGGTGGCCAGATCGCATTTGGGACAGTCAACCCTGGGTGCGGTTGTAGACGAGAAGAGAAGATAAACTGTCTGCGCGATATATTACAGCCACGCAACACGATGAACAGGTGGTTTTGAAAACAGAAAGTGAAGGTTGCAGTCTGGAAGGTGTCCCAGCTGAAGGTTAGCTTGAAAACAATAACAGATATAGGTGCGGAGGTTGGAAGTGGGGCACAGTGGCCTAGGTGACATGAAAAGTTATGGATATCGTTCGTCGGCCTCCATGAGCGATTACTGCGTTTGCACTGTTAGGCCTAGTCATTGATTACCAATTCGGCAGTGTACCGGTAAATCTTATCGTTTGGGGTTAATAAGGCCGTGGATGTGCATTTAGGCTATTTGGTCTGGGGACTTCGCGAGGAAGCAGCTGGAAAACACTAGGAACCCAAACAGCAAGTCTGTTTATTGAATCCAGGCCTGGTGCTGCAGGTCGGAGCTAGGTCTTGATATACTCAAGGTTGCCGTTAGGTTGGGCTGTGAACTGGAGAGTGGATTGTTGCTAGGACATAGGAAACACCGCTTTCTTACGAAGGGTAGGAATAATAGATACGTATGGGCGAGAAATATAGGCGGTTTTCCCTAAGCTCTTTTATATATGATTATGTATACATTCATGCTCATATACATATGCATATATATGGATTGACTTTTATATATATAGTGCAACAACGGGACGTATTTGTTGTCTGATCTGTCGGCTTGCTGTTCAGAGCAGCAGGACAAGAGTCAGATCCACGGTGGTTTTGTAACTGATGTCAACAAACGTCAGGCGTGCGTGAGAGGATACGGGGCGGTTGAAACTTAGAGCGGGAGGTACGTAAGCATACGTGAGGAGTCCAGTTCGCTATCACCCCAGTCAGCCTCGTGCGTTAGAACCAAAAGCATATCGAGTGGACAGGGCAATGTATGGTTTTCTTTTTCGCAGGGTCTGGTGTAAGCTGATTGATGACTTACCCATGATTGGAGGTTGTCCATTTCCTTCATAGCCCGACAGTGGTGGTATTTGGAGATCGGATCCATCCCACCGGGTCTTTTGCCACTTCAATTTCGTTTCACTTTGTTTTCTTAACAGAGGCGCGGTTGAGCCCATATAGGAACTTTCCATAGCCTCCTCCCCGCCCGGCCGCAATTTACCGCGCATGTCATTTTTCGTAACCGCTGACAGTGGTCCGTTATCCCCACGTCCGGACATAGCTATGGTGTAGGTGCCTTTGATATCACGGGTTTCGCTAGCATATGCTAGAAGGATACAGAGCGGGATCGAGCAAACTCACGGAGAACAGCACACACCCACATATATGTATCAGTCTCGTACAGCACCTGATAGTGCCCAAGACTACCAGAGGCCGTTCTGGTATGGTCGGGGTTGGCTGCACTAACGGGAGATGTTATGGCCCAGGCAGCACGGGGGCACTCAAACACCCCTGAGTGTACCGCCAGGGTACGCTCAAATTTATTTTTCCTAAATGGCGTCGAATTTGCTTGCAGGATATATGAAAGTCTGTCTTTAAAATTAGAATACCAGAAACAGTTTGTAAACTTGGGGTTGGTCGCTGATTCCCCCCCCCCCCAGTGGTACTGCTGAGTGTCCTCCACACACTACACTCAGAGGACGGTCAGCGATTAACCCTCGGAAGCACGAAATCGTGTTATACCCCTAGCAGAATCCAATTTTCGTGGATATTTGATGCAAGCAACACGTGTTAGCGCAAGTTGGCAACCCGCAGGCATCACAGGAGAACGTGCGATCTGACTTGACCCGACCGTTTCTGAGTGTCTCCCAAAGACAGCATTCACAAGATTTCTGAAAATCGAAGCCATTTCACTTCTAGTTATCGTCCCAATACTTAAAACATGCAATGTCTAAAACTGTGCTTTAATATTGAAGTAATTACAATTTCAGTTCACAAAACCATTTCAGTATGATGAACCACGTCATTCAAGGTACGCATTGGAAACATTATTTTTATTATCATTATTATTACCAACGTATTTGCTGCCTTGCCATAGGTCCCGACAACGTAAGTAAGATTTAAGCCAGCTGTGCAAATGTTTTTGTTTTCCATTTCAGACGTAAACGATGCAAACTGGCCGGATATTCTTTGCGATGGGGGTGTGTTGGCGTATTCACGGCCAGTAAAGTTGTTTCACGTGTACGTATACTTCTCAATTTTGTTTTATTCAACGTCCGCAATTATGTCCGGAGAAATGTCACCAAGTACAAAAGTGCGGTACCAATTCAACTGGGATAGAGCCCACACGTAGGTCCAAGCGTACCAGCGGTATTGGACACTTTTATTGAAATATTTGTGGGATATCGCTGGACAGCGATATGGGTATTGCTTATTATTTGAGACTGTAGCCAAGATAAGCTCAATGGGCGTTTTCCGGGCTCCTTGCTGGCCGCCCTCCGAGTGTCCCTTTACTTGTTCCATTGGGGAACACTCAATGACACGGTCAAGCGGTCACTCGGGGGACACTCAGGTGACGGTCAAGGGCACTCTCGTGCTGCTTGGGTAGGGTTTCCGCTGGAGGTTAAATTGGCGTACTGTTTCCCAAATTTAAACAGAGTATCCCTGAAGACTCTGTCCGATATCTGCGCTTCAACAGTCGGGCCGATCAGCAAGATCTGTCGACGGAATTCAAGGCCGAAGGCTCCGCCTTTTCTATGGGTTCTTCAGTCCAAGAACTGAGAGTTATAGAGAGAGAGTGGAGTTGCAGCAATATCGGGAAACCTTTAGTTTTATTGGAGATGTCTCGCAGTATTGCATGTTTTTTTGCAGCCCTGTAAGATAAGGGGTTCGAGCCTGGGGGCGGTTAGTCCCGATGGGGGTGATAGCTAACAGGCAACTATGTGGCTTGTTGTAGAGTACGCCATTAGCAAGCTGAGGGTCGTGTTGCCAAAAGTGGTCTTCTCAGTTGAGGGGACGAAGCATGGGCTTGAGGTTTATCTAGTTGGTCGTGTGTGGGGCCAGTTGTGGTGAGCTACATATGGGGACCATGAGTTCGGCTGTGAATCTGCAAAATACTGTTCTACGGTCACTGCCCGGGGAGAGATCGAAGGCGGTAGTTGTCACATCCGATAAACCAATGGTAAATACCAGATCAAGTATAACGTTTCCTCTGGTTGGTGTCATTACGTGCTGGAACCAGTGCCCTGCGCGCACGGTCGACACGAAGTTTGCGAAGTATTATGGCGATGGAATGGTGTCCCAACAGACATTGAGCGCATTGAAATCGCCAGCAATGAGCTTCGACGAAGAGGTTAGTGATGCAAACTGGTCAAATGCGTCAGCTACGTGGGCGAGATCCGTGATGCTTGAATTGGGTGGTCTATAAACACATCCGATCTAGAGTGGAGAGTTGGACAGAAAAACCTTTACCTATATTGAGTCCTGGAATGCTTTCAATGTTGGACCAGAGAGAGGAACGGTAGACGAACTGCTCTTAATGTGGGTTGGGCAGCCTCCTCCACGACGACGGCGATTCTCCACGAAGGTTTGGTAACCAGCAGTAGAAATTTGGTCACATGGGACAAAGTCATTTAGCCAGGTTCCGGCTGTGACAATGATGTCGAGGTCAGATGATGGTACTATATTGCGGAGAGTATGGGTTTTATTCAGTAGTGAGCGAGCACTAATGAGGAGCAATGTAAGTACAGCCGCATCTTCGTTGCGTGGGTTATGACTTAATATCTGCCGGTGTTGGTGCTAACAGACGGTAAACATTAGCGCCTGGGCACAATGTCGGGGTTTTATTGCCTAGGAGCGATGGAGTCTAAGTGGGTGTAATAAATGGGGAGCCGGCAGTGTGGATAATGAGTTGTTTTTAAGCACGTGCGTCTGGGTTGGGCAGGAGTTGTCAAAAAATGAGGTCGGTTGTGGAGATGCGATTTCCGGGGTGGGTGGATTAACGAGGTGGGAGTTGAATGCTGATATATTTGTTAATGGCAGGTGAGATGGCAGAAGATAGTTGCGGCGAGGTTCAGTGGGAGACATAATGGGCGGGCAGCTATTGATCGACTAGGACCGATGAAATAACTGTGGCTAGTTGGACTGGCCCATCCCGTGTTTGAGAAAAAGCGTAGAGTTCAAAAATTGAGACCGTTGGTTATTACTCAATTGAGGGCTATTTAGGTGAACAATTTGAGGAGAGGGAAATTGTTTGTAGAGGCCTGAAGCGGGGGTACAGGCGCTCAGTCAGATTGTTGGAAGACTGTTCAGGCATACTTAAAGGATACGGTAATTTTGGTATCGATACATGATGATGCTTTACTGGGCGGCCGTTTTCGCCCATATTGCGGAATGGAGTTGAGAGAGAGTCTTCGGTCAGTCGAGGTACCACGCTAATACAGTGAGGCGGAGTTGGCTGCTTGGAGGGGATGCCGGGTTGCGTCCTGCCCACCGGTAGGAACGGATTATTTGGGAAATACTTGGAGTACTTGGTAGAGGTTCTAGCTGAGACTCTGGGAAGACTTATGAGGGGGATTACGGGAGTTGCTCGCGTAGCTAGATTCTGTGTGGGGACAGATAATTCTGTCGGTTGATGGGCTGCTTGGCTTTGTAGTAGATACTGGTTTTTGTGAACGGTTTGTGTCCGCAAGACGGTAGGACATGGGTTAGGACGGGGCGGACCTTGCCTCGATATCCACTGGTCGACCTTTAAGATTATCAGTAGTACAAGGAGCTGGATACCTTCAAGGCTAATGCTTTAAACCCTCTTCCACTCCCACACTTTCCCATTGTCCAGTGGACTACCTTCTAGGTCACTGGTGACATTCAAACAACCAGGTAATTTCATGGTCAGAAAATTTTTGGCTTGAGCCTTGTACCCGCGTACTTCTTCGGGAGTTAAGGACTTCCGCAATATTTCCACAGTTTGCTTTTCTTTCGTCGGCGATGCCGTTTCAAATGAACTATTATCTACAAAACCTTGGTCTAAAATCGCCGAAGGTCCTCATCTGGTTCCTGCAGATTCGGATGAAACTCACGAGGTTGGTGTTGCTTTCAATTACAATCATCCGTCGAACCCCGCAGCAACCAACCTAATGCGGCGCAGCCGACATGTAAGATTCCTTTTATATTGTGTCTTTGTCCGAGAATGCACGGAGCTTCTGACACTTCAACTCTATTTCAGACACCAACTACCTGTGTTCGCTTGAAGTTGAAACCAAGTTCTCCAAAATGGCTCCAATCGGCTAGCAATTGCCCACTCAGTATTGTGCCGTTGGCCCCAAAAATCAGAGGGACCGGAAGAACACCCGTAACTTCAATATATACTGTGCAATAGACCGACGTCAAGCGGAAAAATCCTTTTGCATTGTTGTACGGCACTGACCAAGGCTATTGACGTATGCCTTTCTCGTTTCCCGTTTCATTCTTACGTTCAGCTTGGGAATGGGCACGGCTAAGTGCCATTTGTGAAGTCCGCCTCACTACAGTTCTTTAGTTAGATACCGGGTGAATCGCCGTGAACTTGTTTTCCCCTCCGTGGATATGGTCTGAATAATTTCGTTATGTTCGGGTTTTAAGGTTGTGAAAACCCGTTTTTCAATGCGCGTAAATTCTACTGTTCCGGACTGTAGTACAGTATTTGGTTGTGGCATCGTTGGGCGATTCTTCAAATACTGGACAATTTAGATCAGCCAGATTGGGGTTACTTTTCGTTCGCCGTTGTTTGCGGCTTCAAAATGAACCACTTGTGAAATTCCTCCTGTGCCCGTAAATTGATGGCATTGAACCCCTTCTCTTTTGCCTTGTTGCTGTGGGCTGTAAATGCGAACTTCTCCAACCTCTCGCTGCTGACGATAGAATTAGATGGTGAGGAAAATGTCGGTTGTGGATCAGGAGCTGAAGTGGCCGTTGTTGTTGGTGACATGTCAGGCGTTCACGAAGAAGTATGGTGAGAATGAATTGGTGAACTTGGGGTTGCAGCAGCTGATACTGTATGCAGAGCGGATGTAGCCAAACGGACCGCAGCCGGGGAGCTCAGTTCGTATGATGGAAGGGAAATTACGGGGCAGGCGTCAGCTTGGAAAAGGGTTTATGATGACGTCCGCACTGAATTTTCTATCGTGGATACCAGTGAGATCTGGTGGAAAACAAACTTCGAAATTTCTCGGCCCTACCTGATACTATATCGTTGCCATATCAAAGCAACTGCCGTCGCTTTTTGGATCAGTTTCTATTTGAATATATCGCACCAGCCCGCCTTGAAAGTCGGCTGATATGTAATAACGGATGCTTAGGTTCCTGGATTGGAACAGGTGGGGATGACCTACAAATTACCGAGCAAACGTACTGAAGGATCTTTTCCTGTAATTTTGGCCCTTTGTGATTCTAAACAGCGATATGCCCGTTTGCTTACACTTTTATTTAATCTTAGCTACGAAAAGCTTTCAGTTACGAGTCTGACTGAGGAGTGTAGACAAGTGCGAGATGTGGGAAATCCCCGAGCACACCATGGTAAATTGGATTTTTTGAGTCCTAAATTGTATTCCTTCCTCGTGTTTCATACCACTTATATTTTGTGCAAAAACGTTTGCTTATTCGAACCCAACGCTCGTATTTGTCATATCTTGCTTGAACGTGTGTGCCTTATGTGCATGTCCTGCTCACGTCGTGAACTTGGCTGTTATTCTGGGTACATGCGGTCGCATACCTAAGGTTTGTTTGTTTTTGTGATGCTAGTCATTCCGTAATCCACTATCGTGAAGTTTGAGAGCCAAACTTAATTTCCCTGTGATACGTCTGAATTGGCTTAGCACTGCTAGGAGCACCCCACAAAACGTAAACTGATCACTTTGAAACGAGGAAGGGCACAGCATATCTGTGTGTTCTTCGGTCATTTATGGTTCCAAACAACTACGTGCCTATTCACTTATTTCTTCATCTGTCCTGTTCAGTTACTGCGCACACAGCGCCTATCCTCTCTAGGCTGTGTTTGGTTTTTATGCATTTAAACCCAACAACCATCCGTAATCTACCTATAAAAATGTAGACAAAATACCCGAAATTTTCCACGCGATTTCACTCTCTCAAAGAGTTCAATCTACCAACTCGTAATCTTTCCACCTTTGTCACGTTATCTCCTGATTTTCCCACGGAAGCCCCCAAGGTATATCAGAAGCATGCTAAAGTCCCGCGGACGAATCAGGCAACGCGCAACTTCAGACCCAGAGAAGCCAGAAACACCCAACCTCAGCCTGCTGTCGATTCATGCCCAGTAGTTCTCGTTGATGGCAATGATGCAGCCAACAGGACGATCAACGAAGTAGATGAAAAAGTGGCGGACCTGCGTGAGTAGATCCAGTCAATCAATAATATTCTTTTAAAGAAATCTCCAAAATACCTGGCATGTTCGAAAACGCTCCCATAGCTAATTGTTAAATCCTAGCCATGGCGATCCTTTTCTCGGACTCAGTTGTGATCAAATTCACAAGCGTAAAGCTAACGCCCAAAACTCTTTAGTTTTCAACATCCCTGACCGACTGCCCCTGCAGTAAACCAAGATCGTCTTACTGAATGCTTGCAACATGGCACACCACAGGCTTTATTGCACGCGGCTGCACAAAAGGTCGCAACGCAATGTCTATCCTTTAAATTTCCAATTCACTGACGATTTACCGGCAATATGATTCATACAGTTAACAAATCATTGCTAGAGCCGCTTCAGTTAAAGAGATGAGAACATTGCCGAATAAATCACCCCTTCGAAGAGAAGAGTTTCGATCAGCTTTGACACAACAATTTATGGCCAAAATACCAGTCCCCCGCCGCCTCGTCGCTTGTTGAGCAGCCCCGCAACAAGAAAGCCCTCAGTTGCCTGCACTACTCCAGTTGACCTGGACCCGACCACCACCTCTTCTCCAGTACATCCTCCCGGTAAACGGCCCTGTCTTCTACGATAAACCTCCGCTCCCACAAATGGCAAAGATATTCATGCCAAACTCACTGTTAGCCTGGTGCCACCAAAGTCCCGTGCATCCAGGCCTGCTGCTGCTTACGTCAACCTAATGCCCACCGTATCAACATCGGAAACAACTCCGTGGAAGTCTGTTAACAACAGTCCGCCCCGTTTTAACTCGTGTCCCACAGTCTTGCGGACACAAACCGTTCACAAAAACCAGTATCTACTACAAAGCCAAGCAGCCCATCAACCGACAGAATTATCTGTCCCCACACAGCATCTAGCTACGCGAGCAACTCCCGTAATCCCCCTCATAAGTCTTCCCAGAGTCTCAGCTAGAACCTCTACCAAGTACTCCAAGTATTTCCCAAATAATCCGTTCCTACCGGTGGGCAGGACGCAACCCGGCATCCCCTCCAAGCAGCCAACTCCGCCTCACTGTATTAGCGTGGTACCTCGACTGACCGAAGACTCTCTCTCAACTCCATTCCGCAATGTGGGCGAAAACGGCCGCCCAGTAAAGCATCATCATGTATCGATACCAAAATTACCGTATCCTTTAAGTATGCCTAAACAGTCTTCCAACAATCTGACTGAGCGCCTGTACCCCCGCTTCAGGCCTCTACAAACAATTTCCCTCTCCTCAAATTGTTCACCTAAATAGCCCTCAATTGAGTAATAACCAACGGTCTCAATTTTTGAACTCTACGCTTTTTCTCAAACACGGGATGGGCCAGTCCAACTAGCCACAGTTATTTCATCGGTCCTAGTCGATCAATAGCTGCCCGCCTAGTATGTATCCCGATGAACTTATTCACCGCTTTCTTCTGCCGTCTGGTAACACTCATATTATTTCCAATAATATTATATTTCTGGTGAGCTCAAGGCTACTACGATGCACGATTTATTGATTTATTAGTTGGACGATAAGTAGCTTTTACGGTTTAAGAATTTTTGTACACATTTGACTCTGGGAGATTGTTCACTTGGACCAAAACGACAATTTTTCCCAGCAAGGTGGAAGATAGTGTTTAGATAGTCAGTTCGGCTTGTGGCTGACAAAAATTCTGGCAAGACGGAGTATCGACATAAATAATACCCGAGGTGAACACAACCACTTGGATTTCGGGCGAGCTCGGAGAATTATGCTAAGCTTACCTTAAGGCAAGAGTTTTTCACGGGAGTTACAAAGAGCCACTGCTTGCTGCAGTTTATAAAAAGTAAATAGAAAGAAAACCGGAAATTGAGCCAGGGTGGATCTTCAGAGGTAAATTGCAATGATTCAGTGGGTCATATTGCAGCAACACATCGACGGCAAGATGCCAGCGGAGTCAGTCACAAGAACAGAGTACAAAAGATCCTAATGAGAGCGGGTGCGATTTCAAGTAGGGTGATGAAAGGAATAGCCGCAGGAGAGCAGGTAAGCATTAGGCGGATTATTTACAGTAATGCAAGTATGCTACCGAGTAACAGCAAGAAAGTGGGATAATGGTATCAAACCGACGCTAAGTGCGTTTTCGGAGGCGGATAGCGTGCAGAAGTGACAGTGTAGTGGACAGTAGATAACTGTCCGGGTATCCCTTGCGAATAATGGAAAATACGACAAAGGTGAAGAGAACTACGGAACTAGTGGTTTTGACATGAAAACGGGATTGGAGCATAGGACTTAGAATAAAATGGGACCAGCCGGCGGAAATGGCAGTTTGAAATGGAGGTTCGATGACGCGGGACTCAGTTGCATAATGAACGAATGGCAACTTCGAGGGGACTGAGGGACAAACAAAGTGATGGCGAAGAAAAGGTCAAAGGATCCCATATGATGGGATGCGAATAGTTTGCTTATGTTATGTGAGCCGAGGAATAACAATGATAATACAGAAGGAAAAAAACTATTGAGTGCGGAAAAGTACAGCAATTACAAACGTGTTTGGCTCTCCGAAGAAATGACGAAATTGATAAATGGTAGGCGTACATCCTTTATTGAACATTGCAACATATGACGAGAAGCTGATACTAGAGCCCTGCAAACGTTTTTACATCTTTGTCGCTCAATCCTAAGGCCTGGGCCTTATTGTTATATTGCCTTAGCTCTTCTTGTTATCATCCTATCTTCCACTCAGTTTCTTCCATGACACTGTTGCTACATCTCTCCCCAAATCCACAGCCGGCACAAATGCCAAACGGCATCTCCTTTTCGCCTTCATTTCTGAACTCACTGAACAAGGTCCTTTTTCTCCTTTCCTAACCTATGAGCACCAACTTGGAACATTTTCTCGCCAGATACAAAAGTTGGACCTTTGATACGCTGTGATGTTCGCACCTCACCCGACTGCTGTCCGACCAGCTTTGACCTTTGAAACTCTCGCAACCAAGCTACCAGTTCACTAACTACTCTACTGTACGCACTTCTAAGACATATTTTAGTCCAAGCGGTGTGGGATGCGTCAGATCTACTGGCCGGTGCAGGTTGGGTGCGCAGGAAACCCAAGAAGTTGTCCGAGCGCAACCAGGCTGGCAGATCGCACCCCTGTCCCCCAAAACGGTTTTCAGCTTAGATCTCCAGCTCTTGGTCCGTCCCACACATTGGCATACTTGGTGAATTGCAGTATCTCATCGACATCCTCATACTGCGGCCGCAAATATATCACCCGCTCCGTCGTCTCCAACGTCTGTTCTTCAATATAGAGAATGCGACCTACTTTCTCAAGCCCGGCAAATTTATCACCTCAGTTGTGCTCCGGATAAAGTGTGGCGCTCTTCCTCAAACTGGTCAACAGTTTGCACACCTTCCGCCCACCCACAGTAACATGAATTTTCCGTGCTGTTTATTCATGCAATCACTTTTCAACGCATCCAAGAATGGTTCTTTACCAAAGCACCACCTTCATCATAATAAATCATTGTCAACCCGTCATACAATGTAAAATGCTAAATGCTCACCTGTCCTCCGCCGGCCTTTCTTCCATCAATCTTTCCTTCATGCTCTCGCATAAGTTATGCCTTTAGTTCGATTTTTTGACCCATTTCATCCGACATGATATATACATATATATATATAATTCCTTAGGTCACCAGAATACGTACTCTGTTGTCACCCCCCCCCCCCCAAACCTTCTCATTTACGTGTCATTCAGCTTCAGGGACACGTCAGTATGCCATGGCACAACAATTGCAGCGTTGTTTGATTGTTCCAAATGAGCACATTATGAGAAGGCAGATTGGCAAACAAGCTCGTTTTCAGTAATTCATACTCATGCCATTATCACAATATATTACAAAATGAGGAATTGGACAAATTAGAGAAACAGGAAGTCGTAGAGATTATTGATGACAAAAAAGGAAGGAAAATAAGTATAATCCAGGCTTAATCAAGACCGGATGTGGATTGTTCCTCGCATATTATGTCAGTTCTCATCTGGTCTGTGACCTGTGGTAGAGTGAAGGGAGGGCCGGGAGAGCTTAAGAGCACACACAAATAGCTTTGGGCACACAGAGGGGGGTTGTTTGGGCGGATGCCGACTGCTTAAGCAGTGGCCAGGATACGACATTTCGCTTGTCTTGATTGTCGGCCCCGGATCCTATGCAGGGCACGGAAAGCCTCGGACAGGTTTACCATGTGATTGGATTCAGCTGGGTGTGAAACGACTGCGCCAGTGAGAGATTTATTCGCTCCAGTGTTCAACCATGCGAGGTGGTGTTCGCTGATACGTTCAGACAAACGTCTGGTCGTGCAGCCGATGTACATTGTCCCACAGAAACAAGTGAATGAGCACACACAGAATGGGGCTGCAGCATCAGGTATTTTGTCTTTCAACCGTGAAGCCACTGCTGTTCCGGATTGGAACAGCATCCGCAGATTAGCTGCGTAAAATGTTTTACTGATGACGCTTGACAGCCTCCTCTGGGCCTTTTCTGCCAACGAGTCACCTTTGAATGGCAAAGTTATGCATACTGACTTCCTCTCCACCATGGACTCTCATGGAGTTTTCCGCTCTACCTGCGTCATTTTATCAACTAGGCGGTCCGGGTAGCTGTTCTGCGTGAAAATCCTTCGCACCGTTCGGAGTTCTTCCTCAACTGTGTCCTCCGAACATATTCGTCTTGCTTTGTTTACGACGCACCTAATTAGGTTTCTTTTCATCTTGAGAGGCACGAAGCTGTGGAAGTGGATGCATTATCCATTCCACATGGCCTTCATGTGTGCGGACCGACTGACTGAACCATCCTCAGGACGATTCATCCGAACATCTAAGGAGCCTATCGCACTGTTTGATTCTGCTTCCATGGTGAACTGTAAGCTGTCATGAGCTGAGTTAAACGTACTTAACAGTTGACCAATCTGATCTGACGGATTGATCACACAAAAGAAGTCATCTACATAGCTTCTGTATATACAGCACCTATGGATCGTTGATTCAAGTGGGCAATTTTCCAATTTTGCCATGAAGACGTCGGCAAGCAGTGGTCCGAATGGGGAGCCAATTAATATACCGTTCTTTTGGCGGTAGTTCTGACCGTTGAACTTGAACTGAATGTTGTATGTGTAAAAGGATGGCAGTCGTTTCACTGCTTCCAAAGGGACGCCTGTATCAATCAAGACAAGCGAAATGTCGTATCCTGGCCACTGCTTAAGCAGTCGGCATCCGCCCAAACAACCCCCCTCTGTGTGCCCAAAGCTATTTGTGTGTGCTCTTAAGCTCTCCCGGCCCTCCCTTCACTCTACCACAGGTCACAGACCAGATGAGAACTGACATAATATGCGAGGAACAATCCACATCCGGTCTTGATTAAGCCTGGATTATACTTATTTTCCTTCCTTTTTTGTCATCAATAATCTCTACGACTTCCTGTTTCTCTAATTTGTCCAATTCCTCATTTTGTAATATATTGTGATAATGGCATGAGTATGAATTACTGAAAACGAGCTTGTTTGCCAATCTGCCTTCTCATAATGTGCTCATTTGGAACAATCAAACAACGCTGCAATTGTTGTGCCATGGCATACTGACGTGTCCCTGAAGCTGAATGACACGTAAATGAGAAGGTTTGGGGGGGGGGGGGTGACAACAGAGTACGTATTCTGGTGACCTAAGGAATTATATATATATATGTATATATCATGTCGGATGAAATGGGTCAAAAAATCGAACTAAAGGCATAACTTATGCGAGAGCATGAAGGAAAGATTGATGGAAGAAAGGCCGGCGGAGGACAGGTGAGCATTTAGCATTTTACATTGTATGACGGGTTGACAATGATTTATTATGATGAAGGTGGTGCTTTGGTAAAGAACCATTCTTGGATGCGTTGAAAAGTGATTGCATGAATAAACAGCACGGAAAATTCATGTTACTGTGGGTGGGCGGAAGGTGTGCAAACTGTTGACCAGTTTGAGGAAGAGCGCCACACTTTATCCGGAGCACAACTGAGGTGATAAATTTGCCGGGCTTGAGAAAGTAGGTCGCATTCTCTATATTGAAGAACAGACGTTGGAGACGACGGAGCGGGTGATATATTTGCGGCCGCAGTATGAGGATGTCGATGAGATACTGCAATTCACCAAGTATGCCAATGTGTGGGACGGACCAAGAGCTGGAGATCTAAGCTGAAAACCGTTTTGGGGGACAGGGGTGCGATCTGCCAGCCTGGTTGCGCTCGGACAACTTCTTGGGTTTCCTGCGCACCCAACCTGCACCGGCTAGTAGATCTGACGCATCCCACACCGCTTGGACTAAAATATGTCTTAGAAGTGCGTACAGTAGAGTAGTTAGTGAACTGGTAGCTTGGTTGCGAGAGTTTCAAAGGTCAAAGCTGGTCGGACAGCAGTCGGGTGAGGTGCGAACATCACAGCGTATCAAAGGTCCAACTTTTGTATCTGGCGAGAAAATGTTCCAAGTTGGTGCTCATAGGTTAGGAAAGGAGAAAAAGGACCTTGTTCAGTGAGTTCAGAAATGAAGGCGAAAAGGAGATGCTGTTTGGCATTTGTGCCGGCTGTGGATTTGGGGAGAGATGTAGCAACAGTGTCATGGAAGAAACTGAGTGGAAAATAGGATGATAACAAGAAGAGCTAGGGCAATATAACAATAAGGCCCAGTCCTTAGGATTGAGCGACAAAGATGTAAAAACCTTTGCAGGGATCTAGTATCACGTTATTCTGAGTTTAGTTGTGAAATAATAGTGAAACTATAATCAGAAATAAGCAAACCTTAGTGCGAATATACATGCACATACTGATTAGGAAGGACATGGAGCAGACCCTGGAGTCGAGGGACAGTTATGAGACGAACCGTGATGGCAATGGTTGAAGGCGGAGAACCACAGTCATGGCGACAGACTGTATAAAGGGGGCGGGTTACTCTGAGGTTCAGGACTTGTGAGGGCGTGAAAGGTTTCTCGGAATAGAAACAAATATAGAAGGAGGTTTCAAAGAATAGCTAGTGGTGTTGTATTGTGGACAAGACATCATCAATACACACTAGGAGTATCAATGGTCCTGGCACGCTTCCTTAAATGACTCCTGTGACAAAGGGGGAGAGATGTGGAAGATGGTTATCTATTGAAACAGCCTGGCTACGCTGGCGAGATAGGACGAGAACCAGTTGAAAATTGGGAAGCAAGGCCGAAGGCCTCGGGCTTGGTTAGGAGCCGCGAGAGAGGGAGAGACGGTGAACTATTTGAGCCATGTCCAAGGAGATAGTGACTGGACATTTCTCGCTGTCTGAGGCTGCAGTGACTACGCTGAAAAAGTCAAACTGATAAGAATTGCAAGATCTAGTTTCAAGAAAACCATGTTCGCCTCTATGTAACACGTTTTTGCACAGCAAATACTCAGAATGGCTCCTTTGAGCCAGGCGCTCAAGTAATCTAGAACCCCAGGGTATTTGGCTATTTGGTCAGTGATTCAATGGGCCAAAGAGAAGACCTCCTTTGTGGCGAGAGCTAATGGTGGATGCTTTCCGCCGTGATGAGAAAATTCCAAATTTCGGAGATAGGTTGAAGATATTCACGAATAAATTGGTAACATCAGACCAGCCAAGTCTAAGCAGTGCTGGCGGGATTTTATCAAAGCTGAGAAGGCAAGAGATCTTTTATTTACAGAACAAATAAGACACTTCACTGAGAGTAAGTTCTATACCGGACAATGTGGATGCTGTGAAGGGAGCTGGCGCAGTGTGAGCGCTTCCAGAGTCAGTATTCACCGAAGAAGAGAAAACCGAGTTGAAAACCTCGGCGATGGCAGCGGGATCATTGACCTACACGGCATTCGGGCACTTCAGGTATGGAGCACGTTGAGAAGGGTGTGCGCCTCTATTCTTGGTTACTTGTAAAGTCCAGAGCAACTTATCTGGCCGGTGAAAGGCAGAAGCTTGCTGCTTTGTGTAGAGGTTTTTAATGATGACCCGGATAATATTTAGGAGTCAATGCGGGAGAATGAAGGCGGAAAAGCCAAGAGAATTTCTGTACAATGCCAGGACCTTTTTATTATATTCGCAAAGGTGTGGGGGAATCAGACCAGCTGCAAAAGGTTCGATAAATAGTGATCTGACTTGAACTGTTAGAAAGTTGAGAATATAAAAGTTGGCTGCAAGCTGGGGTTCATGAGTCAGAATTCAGATACCCCACTCTATGAATCAAATTGATTGGATGAATCATTGCCATTCGTTATAAGGTAGCAAAGTCGAGCTGGCCATGTGAGATGCCATAAACAAGGATATTAGAATTACACGAAACCACTATGTGACCACTTCCAGGGGAGTGCTAAGGTATGTCATTTTCCACTTTTGACGAGCCTTAGGTGAAGACTTGGTCTAGTATGTTATTATTCCTGGTCAGGGTGAGAACATGTTAGGTCCAGCGCGCTACTTGGATGCAGAAGATAGTATATAAATGGTGGGGTGGTGTGGGTTTTCCAGTTCACGGCGAGTGCTTCGTAGTCATCAACGACCAGCTTAGCTCTGCGGGGTATTTTGGAAGGGCAGTTGAGCACATTGGTGATGAACATGAAGTCAAAACGGCTGCACAAGGAGGTCTGTACACACTGCCAAAGAAGAAACGCGTGCAAGCAGGTTAAAGGCTCACTCATAAAGTCCTATACCGCGTCCAGGATGGGTGGCCGTAAGAGGCTGCAATAAAGATGCACCTAAAGCAGACTAAACATCCGTCACCTGCTTTCACTAAGAACCTTATGGCTAACCATAGAGACTTGGACAGGTAGGGAGGAGTCAGTTAGCTACATCTCAGTGATGAGGACGAGATCAGGACAGGGCGGGAGTTCGAGGATTTGTAGCGCGTCATATGAAAAAGATAAAGAGTCGGCTTTTCATGAGAAGCAGGAAAGGTTTAGCTGGCTTGTTCTTGGTCAGAGCAGGGCTGCATCGCGGCATATGGGCCGGAGCATCCAGAGTAGAGCTAGTTTGTGTGTCCTGACTGAGGTGACTTTGGGTTGCAGGAATCCTAGTTGATTGATGTTCAGTTAAACAGGAAGGCTTGGCATGATGAACTACATTCACTGGAAGGCTTGAGAAAGGGTCAAAAGCACACTGAATTTTAGATGGGGTAGAAACGAAGGCAGGGGTTGAGAGAGATTGACGCGGCACGGAGGGTATGGAAAAACTAGTAATGGGCTTGAGGGGCGGCGGATGGCACGGGTTGGTGCCGGGGATAAGGTGGGTGGGAAATGCGAATTTGCGGACAGTGACTGGAGAGCAGATTGGGTGCACTGTGTAGAAGAAGGAATGGGATGAAAAGTATTTGCCAAAGAAGAACTAGGGATCTAAAATGGGACGTTATGGGGTGGGTGTGATCCAGAAAGGCACAGATAGTAAGGGGTGTTGATAGTCAGGATGGACTGTTGAAGGTGGCGGAGGAGATATGAAGTAGTTAGGTCATGCTCTGCGTCCGATTTCCAGCGGACGAGAGTGCATGTGTCGGAGGTTGTGGTGTGATATCACTGGGCGGTCGTTGATGTAAGCGTAGACCTGGGGGTAGACAGCACTTGAGATGGGGTGGGCTGTAGATGCTTGAAAGGTGAACTTGCCAGTCACCTCTCCGGCTTGCTGACCAATAAACTTCGGTACTTGAGATTTATGTGGGTTAGAACGCAGAGGCTCAGGGGGGCGGAGGGCTTGAGTACCCGGAATGGGCGACCCAGTCCCGAGTGTTTCTGGCAGGCGAGGGTCCCGTTTTGGGACAGGGCTTCCCATAGGGAGGCAACATTTTTTGCAGGGCCCAGTGCCGCGAGGCTTGGGTGATTCGTCGAGGTGGCCAGATACGGAAGGCAGGTGAATCGTAGGTTGCCCGCAATCTGAGACATTATTAGTGGGCGTTTGTGTCATTGCAGGCTGCGGGTTGGGTGCTGCAGCTAGCATATTGGGGCTCGGTAGGCCACAAGACTTAGGCAAGGATTTATAAAAGGGTGTTTTTGTCAAGTACATTTGTCTAGGCAGACCTGTCTCTGCTGAAGAAACAAGGAAGAAATTGTAAATGAACTTCCTTCTGGAGAGAGGCACATTTTAAATTTCAGTGTGTCAATCTATCACGAATGTTTGAGGGCTTGATTGCGGTCATCCCGATCTATGATGTGTTTTTTCAGAGGGAGCAGTTTATATTGAACTTTTGTATCTGAATATACATCGGGGCACCTTATCAGATGCTCAATACGAAAAGTAAAATTGTGAAAAGTTCTGATTCGGTGGGGGTTCTGAGCTTCGTTTTCCGAATTGTGTGCAACGGTGGATGATAGTTTTGCCATATCCTTGATGATGAAAATTAGTTCTCTTACGACATCCGGCTGCACAGTGTGAGTCTTTCGGACATATAAAACAAGCACCCTTCTCTTTGACCGCCATCCCTCCACCAGGAACTTTCTACTCCAGAGGACGCCAGCTTTCAGACAGTCGACCAACAGCCTCAACTAATTCACAGCTTGTAGAGCTTTTGGTGCCAGTGAGTGTGCGTAATTGCCCATGGTCGGTTTCTTCGGCATTCCTTCATTCCGGTTAGGGTATTGTGCACAATCAGCCTGGACTCTCCAGCCTCATGAATGATCCATCCCAACCTGTTATTCTGTAAATGCGAAGGGCGGTTGACATATTCATTCAGGTTTCTGAACTTCGCCCAACGTCCGCGAGGGCTTATCCTTTCTGCTTCTTCGGGCCAACCGCTCTGCCGTTGGAGGATGAATCAACGAACAAAGGATTCTGGTGTGTGTAGTGCACTGACGTCGGAACAGCAGTTCGGGTTTTGGGGCCGTGATTCAATTTAGAATTTTCGTCACTGGCTTAGATGAGGAATGTGCCTTTTTCTTGAAGCCTCTGGCTCTAGAAACCTTCCATCAAGCATTTCGCCGGCTACTTTAGGCGATTGTTCAAGCAGGTCCTTGAAAGTTCTGCGGGTTCTCTTGTAGCTTATTCCAGAATCCTTTATTGGGCTTTCTTCTTCTGCCCCTCGAGCCAGCCTCGGGCCGTTATGCATGAGATATGACAACCTTTATACGGGATCTAAATTTTAGACTACTCGAAGCTTCCATACAGTCTTATGGATTTATAGTACTTATCAGGACCTCCGCGGACGGACATAGGCTGCAACTTGGAAATATCTACAACTGACGACTTTTCTGACTACTTTTCCTCAGCTGAGCCCCGAGAGTATACCTCGTGGACCCTTCCTTGGTGTACCCTGATTCTGCTAAAGTGTCTTGTCGGAAGATAGGTCACTGGGCATGGCATGAACCGTATTCAATTGTTCCCAGGTAATTTAAACTCTAGTTTAGATATATGGTGCCTACACACTTCAGGCTTCCTATATTATGTAGTGTCCTTTGCAGCACACGAAAAGGCATTGAAAGGACTAATGGATCCAGCAATACATGTGAAATCAAAACCACTCAGTATCATCTCTAAGACTAGCCCAATCAATTCCTTACCGGATTCGGTATACTTCGCTCGTTTCCCCGGCATACTCCCTAATAATAATAATAATATTAATAAATAATAATAATAATAAATAATAACGGCGGTTTATTTCGGGGGTTCCCTAGGCATGCCAGATGCATGATCAACTCTCTACAAATGATGGAATGGACAGACAAAATTCTTGAAGATGTAGGAATTTGCATGACAAAAGCAGGATGAAAGAGGCTTAGAGGGGGGAGTAAAGTGGGATGAAAGCGTGCAAATATATGCAACTTAAGTAAAATGTAGCGAATTTGAATGAACCCGTGGGCGGATTCAGCTAAACGCCCGGTGAGTTCTAAAGTCAAGGGTAGGTCGAGGGTCTGACTGGTCGGGGTAGGGACATCTTAGGGCTGATTGATATGCAAGAAAAAAGGCTAGAAATCAGCATTAAACACCGCGGTGGTGGGAGAAGATGGAGAAAAAGTGAGATGCAATGCAAAGGATTGGATAGCAATGAAGCATTGGTAATCTACAATAGATGGTCGGCGAACGGGGCACAAAACTCATTGTAGAACAGGGAGGGAGAGATGTGGGACGTAAAGCGTGGATCAGATAAAATAAGTGGTTCATAGGAAATGGACACGGTAGATGTGAGGCACAAATGTAGAAGGAATAGAAGCAAATCATGGCGGTCAGCAGGATGATAGCAAGAGAAGTGGCTTTTGGCGAACTGTGGGATACATAGCGAATGCGCATAAACATATATGCGCATGTCTCTCTCTCCCTATATATATATATATATATATATATATATATATATATATATATATATATATATATATATTGATATATATATATAAGATCCGGGGCAATAACAATGGAGTCCTCAAAAGAAACTATCCGTTATTAGAAGGGGAAGATAAAGTTAGACCAAACGGTCTTAGAAAACCTTTGGAATATCGTGGTGAGTTACTTTCATGACGAGTGAACTTGGCGGGTCAACAGAGAGAGTAGAAAATGCGAAAGCACAGAGAAGATGATGACTGAGGAGCAGTTCGAAAAACGGGAGATGAAGGAAAGTATCGAAGGGAACCGGGGGAGAATGAATCTAATAATCTGAGTGATGTAAGTGAAACATGTGCATCGGCCAAGAAAGGGAGAAACAGTATTAAATAGGCTTACTTTATTCAGCAGGAAGTTGTTGGCGATGAAGATGGCTAAGCAACGCAGAATGATTCTGCATAGAAAGTGAAGAAAATTACTTGGGAGGTGAAACTGCGCGTGGTGAAAGATGCCGCAGCTGTGATGGCAAACAGCGCGGGAGGGAAATGAGCAGACGGGGTACCAAAGGGGTCGGGTAATGGTAGTTCAAACGGACTAAAGCTGTGAGTGAGAACCATGATGAAACAATGATTTAGCATTAAGTGGCAAGTAAAAATCCCGGACGGTCCGAGAGGCACGCAGAAAATACCTGTGGCAGTCAATGGGAGAAACGGGATATGGGAGCACGCCCCAAAAAGGACACGTGGGACATAATCAGTGGGATCATCTTATTGAAAATGAAACACGAAAAAGGCTGAGAAGAAAGAAGCGCCGAGACAGATAAACCGGTAGACGAACACAATGCATGAACAATGGATGCGCGTCGGAGTTGGGGGCATGGAATTTGGGAGCCGCTTGCCCACCAGCAATGGTTTAAGTGGATGAAACTGGACGACACTAATCGGCGCACTGTCAAGTGGAAGGATCCACAGAGGAATCGCAGAGTAAGGCAAGGAAAATAGAGTGATGGTGATTGGATAATTAGTGTGGCTAAGAGAGATGCAGAGTTTGGAAAGGCAGCTCTTATACGAGAACTGGTCGTGGGTGCAAGTGGGACTGGTGTGTGATTGTATTAGGCGTGAGATGGGAGAACAAGGGAGGGTCTGAAAGAACGGTAGGCAATGAGGCTTAAGAATGCGATCAATCAGCTTTATGGGCCAAGGTTGATACCACATGAATAGATACTTCAAGCAGGCAACGCCGACATGGGTGAAGAATGAAATATTGGCGGTCGTCGCAGCTTAAAGTGGGTAGGACGATGGTGATGTGCAATGAGAGGTGACTAAATAAGAGTCGACAGAAGTGGGGAAAAAATGGGTAGGTGTGGGCTTCTTGAATGAACAAAAAATCGAAATGATAAGTGTGATGACTAGAGTGATCGGTAGGCGTACAGTGGCGAACAAGGATGGTTGGGTAAATCGGTCTGCAGCTTACAGCTTTGGAGCTTGTCATCCGCAACCGGTGCTAATGGGTAGGACTGGCCGTGAGCTGGACACCCAACCCGAAAAGCACTTCGAATAGAACACAGAAGGTGTGATCCACCAGCCTTATTGCGCTGGCACATCGTTGCGGACGGTCTGACCGCCCAATGTGCACCAGCCAAAGCTGTGGACCTGATTGCTTTCTTGGGAAAATCCTGATTGTATGCTGTGAGTCTTCATCCCGAATTGGGGTAACAGGTAAAAATGTGAGCGTATCCCAAATAAGAACAAGATTAAGTAATAATAACAATAGTAATGGTTTATTTTGGAGGCGCCCGAGGCATGCTAGCAGCAGGATCTAGTTTTGTTACAAGCGATTAAATTGACAGACAAAATTGGTGGAAAAGTAGAAATATGCATGACGAAGGTGGAATAGATAGACTCAGGAGAAGGATAAATGTATGATGAATGTAAGCACACAAAAGGAAACGTAGATAGTTTAAAAGAATCCAAGGGCGGATTCAGGTGGATGCCCGGTGGATTTGAGGTTGGAGGTCAGGTGAAGATTTTGACTGGTCCGAAGAAAGACTTGCAAGTTTCTTTTTGAAACTCCCGAAAATCGGCTTGGAATGCGTCGATATCGGGGTATACACTACGGACCAAACGCCGAAACACAACTGAATCGTCCACTGGTACGCGCTCCATTTGCAACGCGACAGCACAACACGCAACGAAATAACAGCGAATTCCAGTGCGCTCAGGCTTATATATCACCGATGAACCAATCACCTTTCAGGATACAAACATAAATACCTTCATTAAACAAAACACCCTCAAACCGAGTAATAACCATATGGGAATTTTCATGCCAATTACCATAACAATTTAGCCGTCAATACCATCTAAGCTTTCGTTTCCCATCAACGGACGTGTGCTGTACACCGGGTATGCTGGACTAGAGCCGTACTTCCCCGAGTGTGGATATACGAAAACAGACGGGTATGAATGAAAGGAGCTATAAATTGGTATGAGAAACTGTGATAGCGGGAGAAGGTGGGGCAAGACAGAGGAAATCCATTGCTGGGGACTAGATAAAAATGACGCCTCGGTACTCTGCATTAGATGGTCAGCGAACGGGGCAGACTGTGGACAGCAGAGCCAACGGAAACAGTGAGAGGCAGACCGCCTTGTAGCAATGATATACAGGTGCACCTGCCAAGGAGATGGCCAGTACGGCGCCCGAAGTGGTTGACCGTCATCGAGAATGATTGAAAAGGGAAAGGAGATAGAGAAGCGCGGCCTGGTGTGCCATAGCTGGGGAGCAACGGAAACTGAGGACAGAAAAAAGATAAAATAGATGGGTAAAAGATGAACGTGGGCGAGCTACGGGATGATCTTATGAAAGAGGGAGATAAGTTAGCTGTGGATCTGGGATGGCAATGGCCATGGTTCTCAGCACTGAAAAGAGGAAAGGTGTCGGGTATGGAGTATACCTATTGGCCTGTGAAGCAGAGGTGGTAGGGTGAGAGTATGAGGCCTCTTTCGAAAGCCAAATTGGTGGGGATGAACTCATTGGTGAGAAGCATAGCATTGTGAGCTGTTAAGTGTAACACAAGTGCGTGCCTAAAAGCGAACAGTGAGGAGGCTCTGCGTAACCTAAGGGGGAGTTTATTCAAGATTTGGAATAGGCTGACAGAAAGCATTGGAACTTCAGACTGAGACCAGATTGGAGGACAGGGAGAGAAAAGGCACAATGCCGGACGAAGCAGGAGCACGGGGAAACAAATGAGATAATATAAGAGGTTAAGACTTGGTTGTGGATTGGCTTAAAGAGGAAAACCTGGTTGGTCCTCATGCGATGAATCCACAGAGTCTCAATTTGCAGGGGCTCAAAGCGCTTGTGGTATGTTTCGCCTGTTGATACACCCGACAGCGTTTCGTTGAAAGTACGCTGTGCGTTTTCAAGATAAATGGTTCAGTTGAATATTCTATGGAACTGGATTGGCAAAGTATCAGAGTACATAATACGTGCTAACTCCAATTATACCGCCAAATCAGTTAGCAAACGAGAACCGGTAATCAAAAACGCCCAGCTCCGGGAAAGATCACCTCAAACAAAGTTTGGAATGGAGCCAAATGAGTCACAGTGAATGGAGAAGTGTGATACAATGAAGCCTGCCCAAAATGTATTGAACGGTGTGTGCTGGTAAGAGTGCGAGATTCACTGGCGAATTCGCGCTTTGGGCGATGGACAAGTGTGAGAAATACTCGGTAAGGATTTTCAGCGCGCGAATAAACAGCGCGATAATTTCCCTACAAAAATTGTGAATCGGCTTTTCGCTGTGAAATGCTTCACCGGAGTATCTTCGCCATCAGTGATTTTATTAGTGATTTTTTCAGCTGTTCACACTCTTAGAGCTCCTGTATTACAAGGCTTCGATCTCGCAACTCCTTATGTCCTTTTGGTGACAGCATTTCTCGGAAGTATTAGCCTAGATTTCTTTCTTTTCAGTCTTAGCTTGATCTACTTTTCAAAATAAACATCAGCTCATAGGTGTTTATTTGTCATTTACCTTATCTCCGGCTCGCCCTAACCATCATCGCAGCCACACATATCAAATCTACCAAACTTTCATCTCTTATTCACAGTTTGATGCATCGCTACATGCCTATCAAACAGTAGTTGATTCGTTCAACTTTATCTGTATTTTCCTAGTCACTCCTTTCATTGTCACTCCGGAAATCTGCCTCCTGATGTGTTGGTGATTCGCTATTCAACCGACTTTGTCGCTATTCGGCCGCCGAATTTCACCACGTTGTTTGACGGTCCCTTCAGCTTACTCTATGTCCGATATTCTGTTCCTGATCACTGTCCTATTCTCAAATCAGATACCTCTCATACTGTGAAACTCGCCGTTGCTTGTTTGCATCCCCCAGAGAAACTCTTACCAAAGACGGACAGGATGTTCATCTGACCTGCCCGACTTCCCAGCTTTTGATGTATTTTTTGAGTTTGCGTATACATTCTCTCTTTTGAGCAATTTTGCTTGGTTTCGGTTCAATTGATCAACTGATCCTGAGCGCAAATCCACCGGGATCTGTCGTAAATGTGTCATTTCAGAACCTCCTCCTGAATTCCATTGCTTGTACCTATTTGATTAATACTCCAGAACAATCTGACTATGTTATCACATTGATCGTTTGATCGTGCGTTGAATCTTGCCTGCGAGGTTTACGAAATAAAAAAGCAATTTGCGACGATAACCTTTGTTTCCCAAAAAATCCGGTTCCCTGACCACTTTCCCCAAGTCTTTATGGCTGGTCTCCAGGAAATATTCCCGTAAGCATTATGATCCCCGTGGACTTAGTGACCGGCTGGGGTACGAATCCCAATGCGGCGCAATCAGACTTTAGTTTTGCCTAGAACAGGTCAACTGTGAGGAGTGTTTCAATCAAGGAAAAAAACTCGTCTAAGCATGGGCAATGCAAGGGACCAATATTTGTGAGCCTACTCAACCACGCAAGTCAGAGGTAGATCAGCACGATATCCTCGGCTGCTGCCTCCGCGACAACCTCCCTTTATCTTGCCACTCCAGCAGGAACCCAGCAAATCTGCTCTCGAAGCACTACACCTGATTAAAAAGTTTTCTCACGCTCTCCGTAGAGTATATGCGTCCAATGTGAGGCCCCATTCGTCAACGACGAGAATACACCATCCAAATATTGAACACTGGATCTACAAAAGTAAAACAGTCATTGTAGTGAGCCTTTAATCCCTTTGGCCTGTGCTCCGATCGTGACTTTACCGCCGGTCACTTTCTTCAAATGGCGGCCTGGAATCGGCGACCATCTCCTCCTTCAGATTTCTGTATCAACACCGCATAACACAAGAGAGCAAAGGGAAGAAAGATGGCGACAAGTTGGAGCGAGTTTCAAGGGAAGTCACTAATTTTATATTTGATGTTATTCATCAAAGAACTTTTGTAACCCCAGCACTCAAGGTATATCTAGCAGAAAATCGTTGTGTTAAGGGCGATCTGTTTTTCACATATAATCTGTTCTCTTCAGAATACGTTTTCAAGCTCTTCTCTCACACGAGCCTCGAGAACCTGGGAGAGGGTACAGGGAGAGACCATTCAAGCAACTTTTTATGACTTCTCACACATTGTAGGACGATCACGGCTTATAAGCCAAAACCGAATTTAATCCTAGTGATAAAAGTGCCTTTCCATTTATTTGTATTGGTTCACATAGTTCATTTTACTTTGCACTCTATCAAAACTTCATCCCCCCTTTTCTTTGTTCTTTTTCACCGTCGATAGAGCTTGTTCGTCGTGATGAACCCTAGAAAGACTGCCACGGAGCATGTGTCGCAAAAATGTGAATCACTAATGCGCTTCTTTCAGAAGCCATACTGAACGGATAAATTGTTTCTCTCACCCCTGAATATTGAATTTGAATCTCTTGCTGACATAACTGCGTCTGAGCCCCAGTTAATCTGTGTAAGAGGCTGTTCATTTTTATCCTTACCGCTTTTTGGGCGTATTCGAAGCCCAACATGTGGCGGCGAGGACACCATATCGACGAACCTTTCTCAGATAATATTCCCACTGTGTTTGCTCTATCAGCTCGTGGAAAGGTCTGTCAGAAGAAATGGCGAAAACCTCCATTATATATATGTATATGTGTATCTTTCTGAGGATCACTTCCTTTTTGACCAGTTCAAATTACTCACTGTGCCAATTTCTCCCCATGTGCCCTTCGCAAAGCGTCTGCATTGTCTTGTATTCTCCCCCACCATGCTAAATTTCCAGTGAAGTTATCCATTTTTTAGGGGCTTAACTGAGCAAAGAACTAGGTAATGTGGAAGATCGCTCGTTATGATCTAAAATCCGAGATGTACTGAAGTGGAAGAAACCAAACTTAATTTTGGAGGGAAAACACAAAACCGGCCCTAACAAAGGTCCCCGAATTGCAGGCCAGTTAGTTTAACTTTACTGCCCTCTGAGCGCTTACGGCCTCCTGAGAGAAAGGGTTTCTGCATGTTTGAAGCAGGATAACTTCTTATGAAGCAAGGAGTGGGAGCTATTCGCAAGTGGATCGTGTCCAGCTAATCCACCTAGGCTTCTTCAGGCGGACTCGGGGAGAGTGACTCGTTTAGTAGATATAATATTCCAGTGGCTAGAGTCTTTTCGTCCGTTTTACTGCAAGGTGTAGGACGGAACTCAGCAAAGGCTGCTATACGCTCCTTCTTTTGTGACAACTTCTACCGTCCGGGATCGGAGTCAGAACCACGCTCCTGTATCTTCTGGTTTGTGTACAGAAGTCAATAGATATGGCGTTATTAGGAGTAGTTGAGGCTCCAAGTAAAGCTAAGGAGTGCAGCAACCCAAGCTTTATAAACTCGGACACTGGACAACTTAGGCTCCATCCATGTGTGAGGTAGGTAGTCACATGCACATTTGCCGACCCTCATTATTTTCCGACGTTCTAGTGCACCACAAACCAAAACTTGCCGTGAAGTTCACCCAAGAAGCCTTCCATTACAAGCAACCAACCCAGACAAGCTTTTATTAGGTAGCCGGTTGGCTGGTGGAAGGACAGCCAACTGAAATCTGCTATCGGTGCCCTGTACATTGATTCCACGAACCACAGTCTTCTTGACGCGGAACTGCAATGTGTTGGAATAGTTTTGGAGACAAGGCAATGAGTAAGGAAGCTTCTAACCGGGCAAACATTTACTGATAATAGTCGCGGTATCTTTCAGGACTACTTTAAAAGTGCACATGTGGAATCGTGGCCAAAGCGCACAAAAATAATCCGTGAGATGAAGTATTTTATTAGGTTATAATAGTTCGCACTTCTCGGCAGAAGTATATTTAATCCACATGGAATTCGGATGGAGTAAAATGATGCAATTTGGACGGTAAACATAAACCATCTTCAGCTTCAGCTAAACTCTATGGTGAAGGTGGGGGCAAACATGAACATGACGAAAAGAAATTTTTCAAGTAAAGCAGGCGAAGCCATGTATGCAATGTTGACGGAAATGATTGTTTGCTGTTGCTCGTTGCTGCTCCGTGAAAGAACTAGTTGGTGCAGCTTACAAAGAAAAATAGCCTGACTGACGGAAAACGTCAAAACATAAATAGGAAAAGTGAAACAAAAAGCACGCTCCCTGAGGAAACGAAAATGAGAGTCCGTGGATTCGGGTTACCCTGACGGGCACCGTAGTTATAGCCGATTGAAACGATAATGGTATTCATCCCCAGTGTGGTCGAGGCACCTGCGTATAACACGAATAATACTCTTCAGGTCAGAAAAGTACGGGCAGGTGTGCAGGGGGCCGTAAACTGACAGCGACAAGAGCCGTTAACACAGATATCTGGCTAGATATTTATGGGAGAAAGTAGAGTGACAAAATAGGAATCAAGGTAGACGAAAAAGGGCTACTTCTTCGAAGCAGTTAAAAACATCTATTATTTATATATGCCACGGTTGGAGAGAAACCACAGGGACGCGTTCTTCTGTGCAATTTGCCAGAGTTAAGCGGATTCTCGGTTCAGGTTAGCGAGGAGCACCATTTGTACCTGGGAAATAGGGTAATGTGTCAGAGGACATTGGTATAGTTTGTTGGCCTGATGGTTAGTGAAGTGCTGAGGATTAAACGGCAATGGTTTGCTTTGTTTTGTTGAAAAACAGATGTCTAGGAAACGGCACTGGGGGGTAGGGGTAATGCCGTCCTCTTGAAAATATATTTTCTGGGAATGCGCTGTACAGTTATCCTATTTCACCTGATGGTTGTAGTACCTGATAGTGTACGGTACATCATTTGCACAAACACAACCTCGGACAGCTGCCTTGTAAACGCTCTCACAGGAAGTGCCAATGGGTCTAGTTTGACACTTATCGGAGTTAAGGGCTCCCAACGGTCTCCTGTGGATCATGCGCGGCGAAAGCAGAGCTGTGCCCTGGAAAGACCAGATAAACAGTTTGAATGGGCTGTACCCAATAGTCAGCTGGCTTGCACCATAAGCAAAGATCCAGCAGGATGCATAACAGCCAAATCACCCGGTGATCAGGGAGGCCTGAGACAGGAAAGTGAAAGAGCAGCTCTCTGGAAGGAGCGTCTTTCGCGAGTTACGGTGAACTAAGTAATAAACGCCGATGGAGAGGTTTAGGAGTTAAAGAGCCTGTGAGTGGGGCAAAGTGATAGGAAGTGGTGGCATTGACTTTGTGGAAGGAAGGGAATAAGTTGGCGACGCTTAAGCGATTTAAGCAAGATTACAAGGCCAGGAGCTGGACAAATGTTGCAGAAAATCTTGGTTGGCCGTTTCCGTTGAGCCGGATCTCATATGTTGTAAACCAGGGTTAATAGACACTGCCCCCATTCGCACATCTGGGTCAAGCTATTAGTTATCGGCACATCAGTTTACCCTGCTCAAACTAGTTAGAAATGCTAAACACAATTGGTTCCCAAATTCTGCGGCACTATATTATGAAAATAACAAGTCAAAATGCAAACTTCCAATAAGAATCTAAACGACTGAAAACAAGAGTCAAAAGTCAATGCTAAAAGCATACGCTGGCCGTGTTTTACTAGCCACAAACAAGAAAAAATGCGGAGTTGTGTCCCACAGGGAAGCAGATGGACTGATTATTATTGTTGTTTTTGTGGTTCCACGGAAAGTGATTTTCAAACTCTCCGGTTGTTCAATGGGCTGCAAGGAAATTTCTATCTCCTTTGATTAGTGCTTATCAAACAGCTGTTTTCTGGCACGATACTTCCGCGGAAATCGTTGAACTACGGACGGACTTAACAGAAGAATCTCTTGGGTCACTCCCCCAATCACTGCTGAAAACCTCCCTGGGTTGTAACGTTGATATTCTTCCCATTGTCCCTCGAACTCCACCTAACTTATGCCTATTGACATTCAACCCTCTATGTCATTCGATGGCAAACATACCGTAAAAATCCAGGCACGTGAACTTGGTTTTTCATTGTTGTCCTGCTGACACGTCATGAAACCCATTTTTCTTAAGGCAAAAACGTTTTTGTTGATGGGCACCTTGCAGAGTGTCCATCATATACGCGGTCTACAGCTGCTGATCAGCAGTTCAATTTGACAGAATCTACGGGGATTTTTCCTGAATCCTTCCACAAGCCTCGCGGAAACTTTTCAAAATGGTATTTTCATTTCATTTTGCGCCTGACAAGAATCGGAAGTTATGCCGGTAGAAAACTTTGAACTCGTCCTTAAATATACTTTATTCCCACCAACTTTGGAATCAAAACGTTTTTGACTGCAGTTATCGTGAAATAATTTTAAGATTACAATGGTTTGGCTCTATCTCAATACCCGATCACTTCTTACACTTTCACGCTATTTTTTCGCATTATCCGACCTGGCACTAAGCTGCCCTTCGTCGAGTGCATTTCCCTACAATAATATGGACCCTGAGTTTCGTCTGATGAAACGTTCCTTATTCACCTCAGTCGAAGGTAAGTCTAAATTGAACCTCAATTTTGCCCCGATTTGTACACTACTGATAAAATTTTGTCCACTTCTGAATCCGTGCATGACCTGTAAACTCTGATCATGCTCACTGAGTGCATCTTGTCCCTTTGCCATAAAGAAACCACCACCATTCATCTTTCACAACCAATAAGTGGTATTGATGTAAAAACTAAGATGCAGTAGTAAAGTGGGGATTATTCACTCTGCCGGCCAAAATTCTTCTAAAGTAGATTTAAAGCAGGGTTGTTTGCCAGGAGGTTTGTTGGCCGACAGTCTTTTTTCGTTGCCTATACAGAATTCGAGCTCACAGAAAACCTCTCGACTTAATCCCTTTAAAAAGGTAGGCATACAAAAACCATGCAAAACCATAATCCTGGTATGCATTTATTTAGTAGTCCACCTTGAATGGCCAATTTGCCATACGTCGTCGTCATACTAAGACCTCATTTGTAGTTAGTGGCAACACAACTGTTAATAACAATGGAACGTTTCTGGACCGCGGTCTAGAGGCACGTATGTAAGCATGATCAAAGTTCACAATATCACTCAATGCAATGGATAATTCACAAATTTCAAAGAGGGATTAGCATAGCACAGAAACAATGGAGTAAGACTGAAGAGAATTTAAATAAAGAAAAGCAAAAAGAGAACACAGGGCGAGTACGAATTAATTTCGGGTCAACTGCAGCAATAGTGATGAATCGGCCAGATGTAAGAATGTTAAGACTGACGTAGGCCTGGGACGCAGGAAATACAATATTCACAAGAAAGATGCAAGCAAATATTCAATGACACATACTCATGTTCACATAAAAAGGTGATTGGTGTTTGGACAAAAATGGCAGAGAAGAATTTCATGAAGGTTTGCGGGGAAATACTGAATTTTCAAAGATTTTGGGTATGAAAAGGAATAGTACCCCCCCCCCCAAAAGTGAGACAGTTTCCATGAAAAGTAGTGTGTGTCATCTAGTGTCGGCAGTTCGCAGCTGGTGGAAGATGGATGAAGTTCCAGGAAGGAATAATCAGCAATCGGAATGCCGTGTTCACGAGGAACAAACTAAGGCAAGATAAAAGTGAAAACCTCTGCAATAGGCCAGTCTATGCCAATAAATGGACCAGTACATTATTCTGTTGAGTTTCCTGTGGCTTTTCTTTGTCCGTGTTGGGCTTTTTGGCAAGCGTTGGCTGCGGTTTGTGTTCGCTGTTTCATCATGGGAAGGAAAAGAACATCACGGAGTCTGGACCGAGCAATATTTAATTAGGAGTCCTCGCACGATGGTTTAAATGGCTTTGATATCTGGAGGGTTTAATAGTGAGAATTATTCAGCAAGCCTCAGGGGGCATATGCAGCAATACCGGGACTTCTTGTGGGTAAAACCTTGTGGCCAGGTCGTATTCGTCTTGGCCGGCCTTTGGTGCGGTTGTAGACGGGCAGAGAAAAAAATAAGCTGTCTGCGCGATATAATACAGCCAGGCAACGTGGCGGCCGGGTGGTTCTGAAGTTGAAAAAGGGGGGATTGCAGTCTAGGAGATGTTCCAGCTTAAGGTTGGCGTGAGCAAAATAACAGATAGGAGTACGGAGGTTGAAAGTGAGGCACAGTGGTCTTAGTGAAATGAGGAGTCTTGGTATTGTAATTCGGTGTTCCTGAGTGCTAATCGCACTTGCACTATTCAGCAAAGTTATTGATTACCAATTCGGCCGTTCACTGGGAAGTCTTATCTTTTGGGGTCATTAAAGCCGTGGAGGTGCATTTGGACTATAGGGTCTGAGGTCTACGTGAGGAAGCAGCTGAGCAACACGAAGAACGTGAATGACAAGTTTGCACAATGGGTCTAGGGAAAATATGACAAATCCCACAATGGTGTTTTACAGGTCACAAGGAAGCAGCTGGGACTCACTAAGGACCAAAATGGCAGATTTATATGATAGATCCAGAGGATATATGACAAATTCTGTCGTGTAGTATCTACAGGTCTAATGCTGCAGGTTGCTGTTAGGTTAGGCTGTGAACTGGGAAGTGGACTGGATTCTAGTACAAGAGGAGCGCCGCTTTCTTAAGAAAAGGAGGAAACGTAAATGAGTAGGCGGAAAATACGGGCGCTTTTCTCTACGTTCTTACATGTATGTTTATATATACATTAATATCTACATGTATATAACTAGTGCTTTGATGAGGCATGTTTGTCGTCGTATGTATCGACTTGTTGTCCAGGGCCACGGTGATTTTGTAACTGACGTCAACAAACATGCCAGGCCTGCATGGGAGGGTACGAGGTACTTGAAAATTAGAGCGGAATGTGGATAAGCATATATAGAGGGACCAGTTTGCTACCACCCCAGTCAGCCTCGTGCGCGAGAACCAAAATCATGTCAAGCAGACAAGGGCGGTGTGGGGCTTCCCTTTTGCAGGGTCAGGTCTGAGCTGGTGGGAGACACCCATGACTGAAGGTTGCCCACTTACTTCACAGCCCAATATCAGGGGCATTTAGAGATAAAATCGACCCCACTAGGTCTTTTTTGTTTTCCGGTGTTTTCCCTAGCTTTTTTCCCACAGAGGGGTGGTTGAGACCATTTGGGAAATTTCCATAGCCCCTCCACCCGACCGTAATTTTCCGCGTATGTATCATTTTTTCGCAGCTGCTGGGAGTGGTCTGTTTTCTTCACGTCCGGATGCAGCTATGTTAGAGGTACCGTTGACATCAGGGGTTTTGCCTGCATGGGCTGAGAAAATACAGAGCGGGGCTAAGCAAACACATGGAGTAGGACAGAGTACTGTGGTGCACGTGCCCGCATATATGTATTAGTCTCGTACAGCGCCAGACCGTGCCTAAGACTGCCAGAGGCCGTTCTGGTGTGGTTGGAGTAGGCGGCGCCAAGAGGAGATGTTATCGCACACACGGAGATAGGATAGCAGTCTAAGTTAGGTGATGGATTCAGAACCCTTGGCGACACAGACTAGCTTTCATGTCAAGAAATATAAGAGGAGGAAATTGAGGCCAATTGGTAGTTAGTGGAAGGTGGACGTAGGGTTCAAAGGATGTTCGGCCGGGGTGGTTAGGAAAAGCAAATTACGGCCGGGCAATGAGGCCAATGGGAGCAGAAGCCAGTATAAGTGAGAGAAGAGGCATAGAATCAAGAAATAAAGTGGCGTGCGATGGAACTTAATGTCCTAGGATCCTTCGCCACTGAACCATTTTATGCTAGGGGAAAACATCAATGACTAAAGGACTCGAGCCACAGGAACGTTGTTTTATTTGGTCACCCCAGTACTATATAGCGAGGGAGGCAGTAATTTTACTGCCTACCTACCTACTGCAACGTGGTATGTGTGCGGTATACGTAAAAATGTGATAATAAATGGTAAACCTAGCGTCTGTCGTTAGGCAGAAAATGGTAGATTTGGGATATGGTGCCATGATCCTATTAGTGGAACCGGTTTTCGAACGCTAGCTCGACGGATAGCAGACAGCGGGAGGAGAGACGTAATCTGGGGTTCTAAACTTCGATGCCTTCTTCTTGGGCTCGATCCTCAGATATGCTGGTGTTGGTCAAAGATAACATATGACTAACGGTAAGTTGTAATTTCAGGGCATGGCTAAACTGGGTTATTGGCGTACATTTGCGAATAGTCAAGGGTAGCTTATTCCAAAGCTTTGAGTATTTAATAAGAGAGAAGTTGGATCTTATTACCAGCCTCGACTGTGGAATGGCCAGATAAAGTCTCTGTGGCGTAGAGGATACGATAAGGGTAGGAAGAGCTGTATAGAAATGGTAGAAGTGAACGTGGAGCGATGAATAAGTCTATATAGAAAACACAAGTTAAGGCTAACATGTCTAAACCGTACTGGGTCGAGTTTTAGTAGTATGCTTTGCCCTTTATAGCTCGCTGGAAGAGTATCCTATTAGCTTCTTGGTGAAGGTACGCTGGACCTTCTCAAGACTTATCCTATCCAATTTAGACATTCCAGAGAAGGATATAGGGCAGTATTCGAGGTATGGTCTAGCATGGGATTGGTATGTAAGGTGAATACTTTGTTTCATTTCATATGATCTGAGAACTAGGCCTATCATCTGTCTTGCCCTAGCCGTCTGGAATGAGAACTGCCCGAATAATTGCAGATTATTGGTGTATCGAAGCCCAAGATCCCTCACTGATGAGCTTGGGGTGATGGGCACTTGGTTCATTTACAGGGTCTCTGGAGGGACTTGACATTTATAGGTTGTATGGAAGCTTTCAGAACGTGATCTTAGGAAGCCATGTTGACCGCTGTAAATGATGTTATGGAAAAGGAGAAAATTAGACATCCGCCATTCAACCAGACGCTCCATTATTCTGGGAGCTAGGGGGGTATGTTTAATAGGACGATAATTTGGAGGGTCATGCACTGAACCTTTTTTGTGGATAGGAATAATGGCTAAAGTTTTCTACTGGGATGGGAAAACGCCATGGTTCAGGGATGGGTAATAGAGATTCATAAAGGTAGCAGCGTCATCGGTTCCACCGAAGTGAACGAGTGCTGCGGGGGAAGCCTTCATAGCAAGGGCCGGAGAAGGGACTAACACGCAGCAGTAGGTGGGCCACGTCGTCCAAACTGAATTCAATATCAGGGAAAGCTTGCTCGGTGATGAGGGGTACTGGTGGTTGATTTGGTACGGCGTCATTAGTCATGGATTCTGGGAAGAAGGTATTAAGAGACTGAGCGATTTCGACTGCAGATTTAATTTGCGTGTTGTTTCTCAAAACTGAAGATGGTATCCCTGGAGACTCTCTGATTTCTGCTCTTTAGAAGTCGGGAAAATCGGTGGGATCTGTTGAAGGAATTCGAGGTTGGAAGCTCTTGCTTCCTCAGCGGTTCGCTAGTCCAAAGGCTGTTGGTTACAGAGGGGGAGTTGAGTTGCAATAATATGGAGAAGTCTGTGGTTTTATTACAGATCTTCTGCAGTTTTGCATGTCTATTTTGCAGCCTTGCTGTTGAAAGCTGCGAGCTCCAGAGTGGTTCGTCCCGGTGGTGGTGATTGCCGACAAGCAACTGTGTAGCTTAGAGAAGAGTACTTCACTGGCGGGCTGAGGGTAGCTCTTCAGAAAGAATTCATCCTAGTTGGGAGACCGGAGCACTGGCTTGAGGTTTATCCAGTTGGTCGTGTGTAGGGCCAGTTGTGGTAAGCTACTTATGGGGACCATGATTTCGGCTGTGAATCTGCAAAATACTGTTCTACGGTCACTGCCCGGGGAGAGATCGAAGGCGGTAGTTGTCACATTTGATAAACCAATGGTAAATACCAGATCAAGTATAACGTTTCCTCTGGTTGGTGTCATTACGTGCTGGAACCAGTGCCCTGCGCGCACGGTTTACACGAAGTTTGCGAAGTATTATGGCGATGGAATGGTGTCCCAACAGACATTGAGCGCATTTAAATCGCCAGCAATGAGCTTCGACGAAGAGGTTAGTGATGCAAACTGGTCAAATGCGTCAGCTACGTGGGCGAGATCCGTGATGCTTGAATTGGGTGGTCTATAAACACATCCGATCTGGAGTGGAGAGTTGGACAGAAGAACCTTGCTAATGTTGAGTCCTGGATTTTTAGGATTCTCCTAGGTTACGTAGAGACCCTCCCGTATAGGGTCTTCAGCCCCTGGTCCTCGGTTTATGATGCGTTAGTGAATATACTCGGCAACGCGATAGCAGAACTCAAAAAGCTGGAGCAGGACCACGTGTGTATTGGAGGAGCGCAGCGGCGTGCAGACGGCGTACACAGGCGGAGCATGTGGCGCCACCAAATACGGTAATTAGTCAAATAAACAAATTTGTTAGTCTTCGTCATCGAGTGTTGTATCGGTGGCACTACGGGGGTCTCCCCTACAAGGCCGACGCTGTTGGGCTTTGACCCAAGATGGTTAGACCGGTTTCAGTGGCGAGAGACGTTTTCCTTGCCTCCCGCCCCGATCAACCACAGAACCGAGGCTAGCACACGCCTTTCTCTATGATTCTTACTGGTCGTTGTGCGTCAGTCGCAGGATTGCGTCCTCCCCAACATTTCATCCGACCGGGGTAGATCCTGCTTGTGACTTGGCAGCAGCGATTGTGTTGTAGTGTTTTTCGTTGTCGGCACATCCCGAGTTCCCGTCTACTTGTGTTTGTTACTGTCCTCGTAAATGAGCCAGCTTCCGGCGTCGAATGAGTCCAGTCGCGATCTAATGAGCACTGTGTTTGAGCCATGCGTGATCCTGGAATTCCATATGGTTCTTTACGACGGGACGTGCTGGGAGGCAGGGAGCACAAGGAAGCTGCTCCTCGGGGTGCGGACGGATATTCGACTGAGGAGGACATGCCGGCTCAATATAGGCTGCGCCGCCCTTGTCGTGATAACCACTTGGTCGTGCATTCATGCATAACAAAACTATGTACAAGTGAAACATGAAGAGCAAACTTTAGTATATACAACTGTTCCATATTAATAAAACCTTGTTGGCTGTCGCAGCTCGCGGCCGCTTTGATTTCTCTTGTTTACGAGTGCAGCTGTATCTTCTGTGGAGGTCGGTGTTGCAACAGGCAATAGGGAGTCATTAGTGAGAGTAACAGGTGCCGACTCGCGACGACCAACCAAAGGCTGTGAGCAGGTGGGGAAACTGGGCGGGTTTTTCAAGGTGGGTTCTACCTCGATGAAGGCTGGTTCAAGGTGGCTACCGCTGATGGTCTCCTCCCTGCCCTCGAGGTCTACCACGTATTTCTTTCCCTTTTGCTGGACGACTCGGAACTGGCCATAGTAAGCCACTTGTAATGGTGATCGCACTGCGTCCACTCGAATGAACACATGGCCGGCGGTCGCTAAAGTGGTAGGTATGTAGGTGCCGAGGGTTTGTTCCCGTGGTGGGGTGGGCTCTATCACCCGCATTTGGTGTGACAACCCTTTCGCGTAATAACCGTAATTAAAACTCACAGGTGATTATGGAGAAACCAATTCACCTGAAAGCCGTATTGTGCAACCGTAAACCAGTTCAGCCGCCGTAACACCCATGTCGGCTTCAACGGTATTACGCAGTCCTAAGGGACGATCGGTAGAACTTCACTCTATGATGAGTTACCACGAGCATGGAGGTCAGCTTTCGGCTGGCAATGGAACCGCTCCACCATGCCATAAGCCTGAGGATGACAAGCCGTAGTCTTGTTGTGTCTGCAACCGAATTCTTCAAGCAGCTCGTGGAGGGCACCCTCAAAATTAGAGCCACCTTCAGTGGTCACTGTAGAAAGGCAACCAAACTGACTCACCCAGCCGGTTAGAAAAGCTTTTGCAGCCTCCTCTGAGGTAGGACGGGGAAAAAGTATGGCCTGTGATCAGCGAGTGAAAATATCTGAGCGAGTGAGGATGTGGACGCAGCCTTTGGATGGTGGAAGGAGCCCCACGAGATCCACATGCATATGATGGAAGCGTGCGTCCGGCTCACAGAATGTGCCCAAAGTAGATTCATTGTGACGATGTATCTCAACTCGTTGACATTGAAGACAAGCACGGGCCCAAAGACGTACGTCACCGTTGACGCAAGGCCAGACGAATCGCTCGGTGACTAGTTTCACTGAGGTGGTTACACCGGGGTGCGATAAGTTGTGGAGGCTGATGAAAACCTGCCGGCGAAAACTGGCAGGATTTAGTTATCGTGGTCGACCCTGTGACACATCGCAAATAATAGTCACGTCCGAAGTTGGAAGGGTCACCGGCACTAGATGCAGGGAGCTGCTGCTTTTGAGTTGCACTGCCTCAGGATCTGTTGTTTGAGTTGCGGCGATCGCTTCTAGGTCTATGCTTATGGGTGGCAGATCGTCAATATTGCGGACGCGTGAGATTGTGTCTGCTACGGGATCCTGTGCCCCAGAGAAGTGCCGGATGTCTGTAGTAAACTGCGGAACATAGTCTAAGTGGCGAGTCATGCTCGGTAAATATCGATCAGAAGCTGGCTGGAGGGTGTACACTAGTGGTATATGATCTGTGAACACTGTGAATGTTTGACCGTCGAAGTGTCGGATACCGAAATAGACTGCCAGTAGTTCACCGCTGAACGTACTATATCGGGATTCCGCAGGCTAGGGACGCTTGGAAAAGGAAGCTATCGGTTGCCATGAATTGTTGACAAATTGCTGTAACACTGCTCCAACGGCCTTGTCCGGAGCATCTGTTCCTAATGCCAGGGGAGCACAGCGATCGGGATATGAAATGAATGCTATGTTGGTGGTAGCTTCTTTGATGAAAGTAAATGCAGCCCGCGCCGTGTCGGAAAGAATGAATTTTTGCTTACCCCCACGTAAAAGGTCTGTTATAGGCTGCATTATTTCGGCACAGTGTAGGATAAAGCGACGGTAAAAGTTAACCAAGCCAGAAAATTGGCGCAATTGCCAGTAAGAGTGAGGCTCAGGACAGCCGCGAATGACCGCCAACTTTTCGGGCAGGGGCTATATGCCTGAGGCTGAGATTTTGGGATCTAGAAATGTGATAGTTGTCCCACCTAATTCGCATTTGGTAAGGTTCATAGTTACGCCGCGTTGGTAAAGGTGCTCGAAAAGAGCGCGCACGTGAGCCATATGCTCTTGTCTTGAAGAACTTGCCACAAAAACATCGTCTAAGCACACGTAGACATTCCTCAAACCGCGTGTTGCTCCACGCATAAAACTTTGAAGGGCTTGGGCTAGATTGCTGAGCCAAAACGGCATGCTCAAAAACTCGAATAGTCCGAATGGAGTTGTGACAGCTGTTTTAGGGATGCCATTCTCAGCTACCGAGATTTGGTGGTTGGCACTAACGAGGTCGATTCGGCTGAAAACGGAACAAACAAATAGGGATGAAGTAAGATCTTGAATATGTGGAACGGGGTACTTGTCTGGGGTAGCAGCCTGGTTGACGGCCCTTTAGTCACCGCATGGGCGCCTGTCACCATTAGGTTTAGGAACCATGCGAAGGGGAGTGGCCCAAGGGCTACTGAATAGGCTTATTATGCCCAATTCTAGCATGGGTTCGAACTCAGTCTGCGCTATGCAGAGCTTGTCTAGTGTCAAGCGACGTGGTCGGCTAAATGCTGGCGTCCTTTATTGACAATATGGTGGGTGGCTCTCGTGGTCGTCACGGAATGGGGGCCAGATTGTCTTAGCATTGCCGGGTAAGCTGAAGGCAGGTTCGTAGGGGTGTTTGGTTTGAGGTTCGATGTATAGAGGCCTGCTGTGATTCACGGAGGAATAAGAAACGGTTACGGGAAGAGAAGTCTGTCGGTTGACAACTCTCCAGCCTCGTGAATTGATGAGTAGGTCAAAGTGGTCAAGAGAATCTATACCTAGCATCGGATAAGGGACGTCTGCTGCTATAAGCACCAAGCGGAAGAAGCGACGTAGGCCCAAGTTGAGCGTGAGTGACTTACGTCCGTAAGTAGCAATAGGAGTGCCATTTCCAGCAAGGAGTTGTTGGACTGACGGGTTCGTTGCATCACTTGCTTCCATTGGAGTGACACTGGTTGCTGCGCTGGTGTCAATGAGGAACAGTTTGTTGGAAGCTAAATCTCGAAGATGCAACAGACTACTGTCACTATGGCTGCCGACCGAATCAATGGTCGGAACTCGACTGGATATTAGTTTCCCTGCTTGGCACTTGGGAAAGTGCAACCGGCATCGCGGCGCCGGGCCTTCTCCCCAAACCGTTTGTGATATCCGCGGTACTTGGATGGAGATGGGTCAAAGGGGCGGTCAGGGGAAGGGCTTCTGAGATGCTCAGATTTGTGGTGCCTATGGTCTCGACATTGGAAGCAACTAGGAGTGAAAAACCGCCTGAAAGCCCGCTCGAAAGCAGCGATCAGAGTGTCCTGGGAGTGTGTTTCTACGGCGAAAGAGGTGGTCTGGGGGCTGCTGGAGTTTTTACAGCAGTATTTTCTGAATGGTACCGTTCCATGATGCCATCCTCTAGCTTTACCGCTTCTATGATCTTAAGGTGGCCAGAAACCTCGAGCAGTGCTTGAATATTGGGTGGTAGTCGCGGCACCCACAACTCTTTGGGGACGTTTTCCTCTAAAAGGTGCCCCGCTAGCCGCTGCCTTTCTCTCAGTGATGCAGAGGGCTTTTTTCTACCTTACCCTGGATCAGCCGTTTCATTCTGAACGATTCTGATGGCAAAAGACAAGAGATTACCACGTCTTTCACAGCAGAGTAGGAACAGTTACTGGATAATACATCGAGTATCTGAGTATCAAAGTCATGGGGAAGGCGACCGATAGTCCACAAGTTACGGCTTCTCTAGCTTGTGATTCTATGTGATTCAAACTCAGCCTCTAACATATGGAACCAGAGTTGAGGGTCATCAATAAAACTCGGGGATGGCTAGGGAGACTGTCAAAAAGGAACGGTTCCGGATCAGGCCTGCGGTCGTTGCTAGCCATAAGTATATTGGTATATCGAATGTAATACGATAAATAAAGATCAATTCAGCTACCGTGAAACACTTGTAATATCCATGCGGGGAAAACATAAGAGGAATATCGTGGTAGAAATTGGGAATTCAACGTTTCCTTGTCGGAAAAAGTGTACATGTAAACGAATAAATGTGATTGAAGGACTTACGAATGTCCTTGGGGGAATGAATTTATTATTCAGGCTCACCAGTTCAGGATTCCCCCAAGTCAGGACCCTCCCGTATAGGGTCTTCAGCCCCTGGTCCTCGGTTTATGATGCGTTAGTGAATATACTCGGCAACGCGATAGCAGAACTCAAAAAGCTGGAGCAGGACCACGTGTGTATTGGAGGAGCGCAGCGGCGTGCAGACGGCGTACACAGGCGGAGCATGTGGCGCCACCAAATACGGTAATTAGTCAAATAAACAAATTTGTTAGTCTTCGTCATCGAGTGTTGTATCGGTAGCTCTACAGATTGCGTCCAGTGTTGGATCAGATAGAGAAATGGTATGCAAGCTTATTTTAATGTGGATGAGGCAGCCTCCTCCACGACGGCGACGACTTTTTATGAGAGCCTGATAACCAGCAATAGAAAATCGGCCTGATGGAAATGAGTCACTTGCCAGGTTTCGGTTATGTCGGTGGTATCATAGTCAGATGTTAGTACTATATTATAGAGAGTATGGATTTAGTTCAACAACGAGCAATCGTTTATGGGGGACAAGGTAAGTGCAGCTGTATCGTCCTGGCGTGGAGTAGGAGCAATCATCGGCAGGTGTTGGTGGCTAACACCACCAAGATGTTAGACATTAATGAGTGGCCACAAAACGCCAGGGTAGTCACGCATAACGGCAATGAAGTCCAAGCAGGAGTTAGAAGCTGGGAGCCGGCAGTGTGAAGAAGGGGTTGTTGGAAAGCAAGTGAGGTTGGGTTGAGAGCGTGCTGTCGAGAAAAAACTGGTCGTTGGCGGAGTGAGATTTCCGGAATGTTTGAAGTAACTGGGTGGTGGTTGGATGCTGGGGTATTGGGTAATGGCAAATGAGATGGTAGAAAGTAGTGGTGACTGGGTTCGACGGGATACGCAGGAGGCGGGTAGTTATCGCTCGACCAGGACCGACGAAATAACTGCAGTTGGTTTGGCTGGCCCTCATGTGTTCAGGAAAAAGCGTGAAACTTAACAATCGAGGCCGTTGATTAAAATGTAACTGAGGGTTATTTATTTATGTTACTGGAGAAGGGATGAATTGGTTACAGTAGTTTGGTGGGAGGTGCTGGCACTCGGCCAGATGATTGGGAAACTGCTTCGGCGTATTGGAGGATATGGTTTTTTGGTCCCGATGCATGATGATGCTTTACCTGGTGGCCGTTTCCGCCTGTATTGCGAAGTGGAATTGGGATTGCCTTGTCGATTAGTCGAGGCAACACGCTAATACAGTGAGGAGGGTTGGCTGCTTGAGGGTGATGCAAGGTTGAGCCACGCCTACCGGTAGGCATGGATTATTTGGGTTAAACTTGGAGCGCTTGGTAGGGGTTCTAGGTAGAGCTCTGAGAAGAATTCAAGGGGGATTAGGGGAGTAGCCGAAGTAGCTACAAGTTGTGGGGGGACAGATAATTCTGTCGGTTAGAGAACTGCTTGGCTTTGTATTAGATACTGGTTTTTGTGAACGGTCTGTGTCCGCAGGACGGTGGGACACGAGTTAAAACGGGGCGGACTGTTGAGAACAGACTTCCACGGAGTCGTTTTCGGTGTTCAGACCGTGGGCATTATGTTGACGTAAGCAGCAGCAGGCCTGGGTGCACGGGACTTTGGTGGCCCCAGGCGAATAGTGGGTTTGGCATGAATATCTTTGCCATTTGTGGGAGCGGAGGTTGATCGTAGAAGACAGGGCCGTTTACCGGGAGGATGTACTGGAGAAGAGGTGGTGGTCGGGTCCAGGTCAACTGGAGTAGTGCAGGCAACTGAGGGCTTGTGTGTTGCGGGGTGGCTCCGGGGGTGGTGAGAAAAAGCGGCGACTGGCATTTCAACCACAGGTTGAGGTGGCGAAGCTGAGGTACTTTTTAGAGATCGAAAAACCTCTCTTTGGAGGGGCGTTTCATCCAGTAATATTCTGATTCTTTTGAATGAGGTGGAGTTAGCAATGATCTGTCAGCTGGTTAAGAGTTCCCTACCTCTTATTCTATCAGCGAATTGGAACTACGAGGGACAGCCGTTGGGTTGCGATTGTTGTGCAGCTGAGTGCAATAGCACCTGTGGTGCGCCATGTTGCAAGCTTTCAGTATGACGAGCTTGGTTGACGGCAGGGCAGTCGGTCAGGGATGTTGAAAACTATCGCGATTTTGGCGTTGGCTATAAGCTTATGAACTTCGGTCACAACTGAGTCCGCGAAAGGGCCCGCCATGGCTGGGCTTTGGCGAATAACTATAGGGGCGGTTCCATAGGCTAGATATGAGGGATATATTTAATAGAATAACATCGATGGACTGGATCTGGCCATGTAGATCCACCATCCCTTGATCTACTTCATTAGTCTTCTTATTGACTACGTCATAAACATCAACGAGAGCTACTGAGCACGGGTTGATTGCAGTCTAAGGTTCAGTGTTTCTGGTTTTTCTGTGCCTGATGGTGCGAACTGCCCGATTTGCACCCGGGACTTTGGCATGTTTACGAAGGATCTTTGGAGCTTCCATAATTAGTTCAGGTGATCATGTTGGGAAGGTGGAAAGATTATGGGTCAGTAGGTTGAACTTTTTGAGAGTAAAAAGCTACGTAAAAAATTCTGGGTATTTTTTCTAAGCCTTTCTAGCTAAATCACAGACGGTTGCAGGCTTTGTAAGCATAAAAACCGGACATAAACTAGGGGAAATGTGGCCGGTGTAGTCCGGTTCTTACTCCTCGTGATCTAGGTAGCTCATCGATCTTCCCTCCTTCTGAGCCGCGCGGAGGGGGTCAAAACCTGCAGTATGGCCTCAACAAAATTGTTGGCTTAATTACTCTTCCCGAGTCCGTAAAGGTGATAAAAATCCCCCTGACTCAAAGATCCATAACAGGTTCTCACAAAAAATCTCGGATGACATGACTTCCTCTACTAAATCAACAGGGTCTTTTTGAGTTTACGATTACCGCCTACAGCACTTTTTCAAAAGAAACGACTCCAACCCAAGCCGGGGTTCGAAACCTAACGCCGGTTTCAGAAAAAATAACGCCATTTCTGGCCTTAATTCAGCGGGATTTCGAATACTGATAAGAGACAGTCGTTCCTCGCAAACCTCGGCAGTATGGTATTGGATTTTTCCACGCTGATACTCGTAAAGAATTCCAGAAAAAATAATGAAACTATCAGCAGACCCGTAAACTCACATCGGAGACCCGGGCTTTGATCTCCATTTCAAGTTAGTCCCCAGCCCTCCTTTGGCGGCGGAGAGATTGCCCATAGTAAGAGCAGTCTTCGGGCAAACTTGCCCAAACTCCCTTTCCGTGATTACCTTCAAGACTCTGCTTGGATCTCCATACCACTGCCAAAAGAACAGCTTCTAAAGGATTGTATCTACTGTCCCACCGTCTGTATTATGGGTGATATAAATGCAGCCGTCGATAAACTCTGTCGTGTGCCTGAACCAATGCAAATCACTAAAATCGTTTTACAAGGCTCCAGCCCTCCGCGCATTTGCTGGCCACCCCTGAAGCCCTTCTCGAAGTTATACGATCTCGCCTCGTGTATCCGTTCAGGATGGTGGAGGCAGCGCATAACACAGCCCACCCGAAAAAACAATGTTCCTGAGCTTGCCTTTAACCCAGGCCTCTTTTATCCAAGGGCAAATTATCTATGCTGTTTCCCGGCTGTGATCATGAGGTCATAAAATGTGCATTCTCCGTGCGACTGCACCCCCAATAAAACCGTCTAAATCAGCATACTTTTTGAAATGCAAGTTGGAACATTCCACCGAATATCCCACGCAGCCAGACCCGCCTTACTTCTTCCGTATGTTATCTTCAGTTGGCTTGGGATATGGTGAACTTCAACAGACTCTTCACTTCAAACATCCTTTCACCCGGAATAGTCAAACTCGGTGTCGCATAGGTCAGCCGACAACCAAAAATGCAAATAAGATATGAGAACCTGATGACACCAACGAAGGCACCAGCGACTTCTTCACCTTCCTCTGTCTCAGCCGCCTCAGCCACCGAATGCAAGTGAAACGAGGCTAATGATCAACAGAAGTCTGCTGTTCACCAGCTGTATAAATAGCCCATCTCTCTGGTCTTATTAAAGCTGAAGACACCCTCTCCACAAAGAAAAGCTCCTATTCGCTCTTCTCACAGAATATTTACATTAGGTCTCAGTAATAGATCACCGAGGCATTCAACTATTTTTTACTCCCACCCTCATAATGAACCACGATAATGCAGCCCACACTCCTTCCTCGTTATATTCCGGGTAATGGAACGAGAAGTGGAAGGTGAAATAAGCTTTTTCCCCCTTGGCGGTGAGTAAATGAATAACAAACAGCAGAGATTTCGAAAGTCCAGTCCTGGTCTGGCCTTCGCACTCGACTTCTTTAGTCTCACCGCAATGTCGGGTGACCTTAGTAAAGGCAATAATCTCCATCCTTCTCGACATAACAAAAAGCTTTTACCGCGAGCCTCAAGCTCAGATATCGGTCAAGGTAAAAACTCATGGCGTAAATGATCCACAATCTCTTGGTTTTTGTCCCACCCCAGCATGAGGTTGCAGATAGGAAAACATAGTTATTCACCTCGCACCACCCCAGCCAGTCACAAAAGGTGTTGTTCAAAGTGGTGGGTTTGGCCCGCTTTTGTTTCAACTCGACATCAATGACGTATTTATAGTGACAATGCTGTATCGCATTTCTGTCTGCAGAAGACGTCAAACCTGCCTGTTCTTTAGAACCTTCTGATTAAACCTATATCATCACCAAACGGCCAAAGACCCGAGCTTTTTTGACACGCAGTACGATGCTCGGAAAACGAGCTAACTCACAGCTATGTGCCTTACTCATGTACAAATACCACTTTCCTCCCGAATTCCTCATCCCAAAAGGGTTGTACTCTCCCATAGACCAGCTTTTTAGAGATCTGGGCTTTTGGTATTCCTGCGCCTACATTTTTGAATGGCAGACCTTCTACTGAGTAGCCACAACCAAGACAAGGAAGCCGCTTATCCACCGAACACTTTTGAAGCACGATAGCAAACATTTGCTCCTCAGACCTCAAGCCACATTGCTTCCTGGGTATTGCCCGCTAGTATGACCACGTGTGATGGACTCCTGATGGAAAGAGCCCAGAGATCCTTCGCTAAGCAATAACTCGACTCTTTTTCTCCCACTCATGGCTTGGATTTGTTGCCAACGAGCGCTACATCCTTCAAAAAATATCAATTGTCACTCTCTCGCCTGCCATCTACCTCATCAGTTCTTTTGCAAGCTACTTGACTGTGCTATCGTCAAACCTCCGCATTCCGCATTCATCTATATCCTAATTCTCATTTTCTTGCTAACGCCTCCTAATCCACCTCTCGAAAGGCAGAAAACTCGCCTAGCCTTTGCCAATTTTTTGGAGCCACTTCTTCCAACATTGCTCTGGCACCTTCTCTCAAGGTTGTTGTTCATTTGTACGAAACTGTTTAAGCCAATATCCTGTCGTTGAAAGTCAAAACTATAATATTCGACTGGTTTTGCTTGCACTGTATCCGTAATTACCTTCTTGTTTTCTCTCCGATTTACAATTACCCCCCCCCTCTCGTAGATGTTAAGTCGCCTTTGCTTTTTTGTGTCTTATTGAGTGTTTTTTACAAGGCAAACAAAATAACCGTAAGTCCTGCTTCCTTCTCTAGTCGTACCGTCATCTTTTATTAGCTCTTGTCAATATTTCTACAATTTCATCCAGTCCCACTCGGATTCAGCCGCCCTGACTGCTGAGTTTCCATTTGAATTGGCCAAGCGCCACAGTTATGTCCAGCCTGGAAACATTCTCCCAAAACCTATCGCGTGCACACTTATTGACCTCTCTTGAAATCAGGATTCCGCCGTCGCTTGTCCGGCTTCATCATGCTCTGCAGCTAGCTGAGGAATAGCCCGAAATATACTAATCGTAATATAAGTAATATCAGGGGGTTTGGCTCCAAGCTTATCTGCCTAACTCCACCGCACATGCCCAATCATATCCGTCTTAGTAGCAATCATTCGGTTTTGTCGGTCTGCTGTTCTGTATGGCGAGTTCGGTGACGACGATTTCGTTCTTTCATCATACAATGTTACATTCAATGACGAGGTTCACTTCCATTCTCCATCCAATATCAATATCTTGTTAAAGCCTCTTCCGAGTTTTCTACCACTCAGTGACTTTTCTCGGAGATTATCCGCTCTCTATTCTTCCGTCGCTCGTCAGTATGAAGCATTCAAGCCAGACGGTCCTGATGTTATGAAGTACTGTTTTCTGCATACGCTTCTACCCCGGGCCCACCTGCTGCCCCTAAATCTTGCTTTCCTTTGACCGTCAGTAAGTTGACCACCAACCACAAAATAGTAACTGGATCTCCGCTTACTCGTTTTCAGCAGCTGTTTCCGCCGCCTGTCTATACATCTCGTTCGACCCAACTGGAGCCATAATAACGCGCTCTTTTTCAATGATGCACCACCATCGAAATAACAAAAGTAAACTGCTTCCTGACTCATAAAACAATGAAGGAACAAGTTAGTCCCCACTGAGGTGGTTTTTCGATTATCCAAATATTTTCTGTTCAATTTTGGCACATGGGGATCCAATTATTCGGAACTTCATCTTTTGCCACGGTGAAACTTCGTTGCTCAGCAACACAGCGTGATCGAAGTCGCTGGTACGCTGTCGACGTTCCGGTCCCCACTAAGTCACCCACAAGCGAGAAACACAAGGCTCACCCGTGGTTCTCCAAAACTACAGCTACCCACGAGAACCTGAAACCCATGTGCTGGGAAACAAGTCAGTGAAGCATGACAAGTAGGACGTAGGCTGTCTGACCTCCACTGGCACCTCGTACAGATGGGCACATCAGAGGCGTTGAGGAAAGTTGTTGGTGCCTTTGGTATTCGTGTTTTCTTTCAAAAATATGGCACTTAGCAGCGTCATCTCAGAAGAACCCAAGGTCCTCAACACAGATATGAACAGAGCAATTGTGTTTACCCGAAAAATGGCAAGGACATTCCCGCTCTATAAATGGGACAAATATGCAGACAGGTCAAAGTCAGAATAGCTGTAGATAATATAAAAGAGTAACGCACAATGAGAAACTGAATGGCCCTAAGAGTAAGAACGCGATTCTGCAATCACACTTTAGGCTACATCCGAAAACGCTGCCACCGATTAACAGAGCTGCAAAATCCCCTGGTGTGGATTTCGTAAATAAGCCGAGCGCCTCTATGCGGTGGCTCCGGCAAACAAATGTGAAAGGATCGCAGTTTATTTCGCTTGTTGGACCATTGACGAAAAAGATTTCCCGCGGTGGTTGAAACGTCGATAACTTAAGAACAATTTCGAATATAATGTGTTGTTCGGTAGCAGAATTTTACCTGTAACATTTCACACGGCGCATCGTTTTTTCGATGCACATTGTAGGATCTCGGTTCTGATATCGTATTATATTTCCGGCTTGTTTCTTCTCTATTATGTCCATCCAGTTCCATTTACTATAGGATACTCTCATAACGTCAGTTTTGAACATAAATACCCCGGTCGGTCGGAAGTTTCCATCGTTCACATTATCCTACTGTTTTCTTTGATCAATCCACTTCGGTTAATTTTGATATTCTTCCCAAAATTCACTTCCAGCATTCTATTCTCAACTTGCTTATCCACCTCCGCATGCTTCTGCCACAATATATTTTCTGAAGTTTATTGATAGAGAGGAAATATTTTTTAATCCTGCTTGTTTTCTCGGTTGACCCAATCTTTTGTTTGTCCGATTTACGTTTCCCGCCTTCATCTTGCTCATACCTGCACAGTTCTCAAATATCTGATCATCTGGTCTTAAGACGTACATTTGCTCTGCAATGATGCTACCTGAATTGCCTCACCAACTTAGACCCTCGCCTGTACTCTTTGGGAGCGTGCACATCAATCTAATTCTTATTTTTCAACATAACGTTGTCACCACGTTTAATAAACTTAAGCTCACAAACACGGTTCAGGCTTCCCGAAAAAGACCATTAGTATTGCCTCCTAGCGTGAAGCCTATCCAACTGTGTTCTCCTTACCTTTAGCCATGTGAACTAGATAAATACTTAGCCGGCTACATAGCCGGGACACACGTCCTTGACGGGCACATTTTGCATTTTCTCAAAACGTTGAAGTTAAAATACGAAGATAACCCCTCACAAAACACTTAGGAAGCACAAGCGAGACACAAAACGTTCACCGACTCTCTGCTTCGTACGGTTGAATTTGTTTTACTGCATATCTTACTTTACCTAGTCGACCGCTGAACCGCGACAAGTCAGCCAATAGGTACTGTCTATATAGGTTTATCATCGTTCTTTGCTCCACATCTATTTGCTTCCAAATGCTCATGCTCTTGATCCTCCTCTAACCCCCACCCCATTCTAGGTTTCGGTTGCATTTTCACTGCCGGAGTTGAAACAAACCCCCCTTAGGCACACCTCTGAATTCTTTACCTTGATTATATTCGCATCTCCCAGACCTCAGTGGTTGCCATCTATCTAATACTTCCTCTCATCGGCTCCACGTCTCTTATATGCCGGACAGTGTGTTTGATATACTCAGTAAAATTCGTCAGCTCTGGCAAGCCTATCATTGTAATGTGAATCTTCCATAAAAGCTGTAAGATTTTGCGGTGTGCCCATGAGTCGCCTAGTCATTACGCCACGCTCTGTTTCAGTAGCCAACCTCTAGAGTGTCGTCTTTAGATGGGATGACAACCTCTCAAAATGAAGGTTTGCTAGGATTGCAACTTGAAGCTTTCAACAGTGTCACCAGACTCCTGTCTACGCTGGAGTAACCGTTCGAGCCATCCAAGGCGGCCATAGGCTTCGACTTATCCGTCACAAATAACTTTATCGACAACGACAAAGTGGATACAAAATCCAAGCCCGACCGTTGTTCTCAGAATTCTCGACTGAACCTAGCACAATATTCCATCTGTCACGTTGCTGAAGACCGCTAACGTAAAAGGGGCTATAGGCCATAGCATCAGACTACGCAAAGGACCACGGCGAAATCAAAGCCCCTGTATTTTAATTTTTGGAATTGCAATTAGCCAGTGAATTTATTCAAAAACAGGGCTCTATTGCCTTCAACTCACCATAAAAGAACATCGGAACAGAGTCTGCTAAAAAGCCGATTCACAAGAGATGTGCTGACTAAGCTAAACGTCCCTAAATGTCCAGGGCCGAAATCGGCCCAAAAGGTGCCTTGAAATTTAGTCCCGCGGGCGAATCTATCATGCAGACATCTGTTAACCAAAGACATCCTAATCTGGACCATGATGCGACTCCCGAAAGTCCTTCAAAATTGCCAGTATCTAAGAGCCCTTAACTGATCGTCAAAGCCGTATTTGTTTGTGGCTCGAATCCCTGGAGATCTGCCAGTCAGTCACACCCAATGAATCATAAAATGTTACTCAAGACGAGTGGCCTGCCCAGCTTAGCAGCCCTGAGCGATTCACTAAGAACGGTAAAACAGAATAACGAACAACGGTATTAATTCTCAACCCTCGATGGCGACTGTTTTATTCATCGAAATATGGCGTACAGCAGCTAAGATCTCTCGACCAAAGCCGCTTGGCCAGTTAAGTCAACTCCAGCAAAACTAGCGTAGGGTAGCCAACTCAAGCGAATCACAAAACCAGATGAGACAGATTTGTAGTTTTTGGGGCAGTAAACTGAAATTCACAAAAATGTACAAACACATACAAACCTCAGGTATGCGGCAAAATAGACTGCACAGTAAGACCGAAAAGTTCAAAGACCCGTGATTCAAGGTCGACATTCAGAAACTGTTCAAAGCCAAACTTAAGAGTCTCACAAGAATAAACAAAAGGTCAAAGGTGTGATACATGGAAGAGCTTTCAAAGTAACTTCCAATACAATCAAATTCACATAGCAAATAGAACACTTGTAAGGATTTTCAGTATTTGTTCTTTACAGCCCCTCATTCTGGCGAACCCTTTCAATCCAACTGCCACAAAGCATGTCTTCAATAACACCCCCTTCTCGGTGACCTGCTTTGTCCCCCCTCGGTAGAAAGTTTATAACCCTTGGTCCCGAGCCCCCACTGGAGACTGGAGGCACCAAGGGAAGCCATCGACCTCAAATCAAAAACTCGTCAACCTTCTCCACTCTACTGAAGGCTTTGACTTCCACTATAACTGAAAGCTTCGACTGTCTCCGTGTCATACTCCGACTTCCTTTGCAAAACCTGTGAAAGACAGTCCTAACGGGTAGACTGCCACTAATGCTAGAGCTCATACACTTGTAAGGTTGATTAGACCTTACATCGCGGTTTCCTTAGTAAACGCGTGCTTCGGTCCTTTGTACTGCGTGGACCATCTGCACGTTACTCTAATGCGCGGCACTGCACAAATATGTTAACCAGAACAGTATTCTCCACGACCCGTGAGAACGAGAAGGCGATTGGGAGAGATAGTGGTTAGCGTGTATTTGGGAGCGTGCGTGAGAGCGTGCGCAAGAGCAACGGTCAATTGGCCACCGCGCTTGGCAGTCAGCGTTCAGTTAAACAATAAACGTGGTAAAAGTATGAACGAAGATGGCAACCGCTACAGGGGCCTCCTCCTAGAAGTCCGACGGAGTTGGGCTTCGATCGTGATGGTAAGCCGGACTATTGGTTGTCCAGGAACTCCTCATAGCTTCTCCGTTATATTGTTGTTGACGTCGAACGACTGCTGATGAGTTTACCGGTGCCTGCACTCTCGAGGTCCGATGTGCGTGGGTCCAATTGTGTTTTGGCGCCCGCGGGTCTCATACGAATGCAAGCCGGAAAATGCCTCGTCAGGTCCATCCAAAAAGGCGTCCAGCTGCCGTTTCCAGTGCCAGGCTGACCAATCGTCCCGTTGTCCAGCGAGCGGTTGGCTCCTTGAACGTGCACGGGAGTCAGCCAGGCTACGGATGAAGCCAATGTGACTTGTTAGATCCGTCTGAGAGAGGGCAAGGTAAACTGGAACAAAATAGCGCCTGAGGGCGCCGGCGGATTTTGGACCGTAATAACAACACACGAACGATGTTCGGTGTTGTTGTAGTCGCTAGGAGACCAGAAGAAAATGAAACCATAACTACAGATTGTAATTTCACGGGTCTGTTTTTTTTGGTAAATCCATGGCGGAAAAAAAAATCACGACGAATTAGACACACAAAATATGTATGGACGAAAAAGAAAAAAAAAATATTATTTGGTAAACCAACCGAAAAAAAAAAATCAAGATAGGGAAACAATAAAACACACAAAAACGTACGCAGACGGGACCTTGAACGGTAGAAAACAAGGAAACTCACGTGACCTGAGGATCACGTCGGGCTCACCAATTGTAAGGTTGATTAGACCTTACATCGCGGTTTCCTTAGTAAACGCGTGCTTCGGTCCTTTGTACTGCGTGGACCATCTGCACGTTACTCTAATGCGCGGCACTGCACAAATATGTTAACCAGAACAGTATTCTCCACGACCCGTGAGAACGAGAAGGCGATTGGGAGAGATAGTGGTTAGCGTGTATTTGGGAGCGTGCGTGAGAGCGTGCGCAAGAGCAACGGTCAATTGGCCACCGCGCTTGGCAGTCAGCGTTCAGTTAAACAATAAACGTGGTAAAAGTATGAACGAAGATGGCAACCGCTACACACTCTTCCAGAATTAGACACTAGGAACCCTTTTTACTCCCAACAAAATTCCACCACCATCCGCGTTTAAGCAGTTTGCCCTGATAACCCACTGCTCAGCTCTTCTTTGTCTGTGGTTCTGTTTAATGTGCCGTTCCCTAACTCCTTCTTGCCTGGAACATTCACCTCTCCAGCTCCATCATCGTTAGAAATTCCCCTATTTCCACCATTTTATGTCCCACCACGGCTTCTTTACTCACAGAACACTCCCACCAACCCAGCGTGTGCATTCCCACCAACTTGTAATACTCATTCCAAAAATCTGCCCATCTCTTCTGCACTACGGAGCCTTGTTCCAGAACCATCATCTTGGCAGCGGTCCACACCTCAAATGGTGCGAGGAATTCCGCCTTTCATTCACCCGACACTGTGTTTCCTTTATTTTATTTCCGAAATGATCCTGATATGCCTGCTCTATTGGCTGGTGACACTTCCATCTCATCAGAGCTAGGTTCACTGGCACGCAACAAAACCACCACGTACCCCAAAAGTTCTCTACTTCTGAGGCCTGCTCCCAGAGCCCAACACCAACCTCTATTAGCGTGGGCACGTGGGAGGACCCACATATTTCGAAGCTCTACGCCATTGCGCCACTCTACTGCACGAGTCAGCATATGATCCGACGCCAGAACATGCTCAGTGCTCCTCGTTCTCTGTCGATGAGATTGACTCCCCGAGATCCTGAACTTCACTAAAGGACCCAGATGGTACAATGTTTACCTAAACATGGCTTACCGAGGACACTTCATTTGAGCTCGTTTCTATCGCTGGGTTTGACATATTCCCGTAATTCCGTCGAACTAGACATGCTTAGAGTTGCTCGATATAGGCTCGGCAAATCATTCCGGCCACTGTCATCAATCACCAACTGCTTGTTGATGCTTGTGTCTCTGTAAAACTGGTTATCTAAATCGGTCTCCAAAGCACAATGAGAGAATGCACCGACCACCACCTGGCCGAGGCCCACTTCTCCGTGATTCTGATATAGAAGCTTCCAACATGGCCTCTGAATAGCACTGCCGTGCGAAAACTGTTCCAGGTGTCCATCGTCTACAACGATCAAAATCACCCACCAGCTTGCTGAGATATAATTTCCGACGGATTCCAGAGAGCTTCTCCAAACTGGTTTTCCCTGACACCGTACTGTGGTCAACAGCCAATCTACGCTTGATGATTTATCCCTTCTTCCTAGGTAGTGCTTTTTCGTATGGTAGTGAGTCTCCCCGTCTTAAGATAGCCTTGCTTCGTGGTCGTTCAGGTTTTACCTATCTCCCTCCCGCAGACGGACCGTGGGGGTCCAGTTCGTTTACGTTGAGTTTTAGATGCCACTCGCAAGTAACTGTAGGTTGGGCCTTGATAAGTGTGCACAGTTCGCCTAGATTACGGGACAGGCACTTTTTGTTTATCCTTGTCCGGTCATCTGTTCATTCTGAACAGAGCTTTTTGCAAATTTGTGCCACTTTTTGGCCGGATATTGAGTGAGGCTCGCCTTCGAAGGTATAATCATTGCGTTTGTATCTTAATGCATAAACAGTACCGTAGTATTTGCAGATCGATAGATTTCTGTTTTCTGTACTGATTCGGGCCGGGCTTTGCCTTGAGGCTTGGAAGTGCCATCCAGGATGTTTTGGGCCTTTTTTCTAATCGATTCTAGTGTGTTGTCATTAGCAAGCCCCCACTTGGACCAGAACTGGTGCATTTCGGTCTTTTCGAGTGACTTCGGTGCCCACAAAACAAGTTGGTTTTCCGCTTTATACCCCATTGACGCTCCTAACTTCTCTTCTTGAATCAATCTTGCGCAGTGGACCCAACATTTTACGCCATCCACCAAAGGATAGAATAATCTTGACCATTTCGCTCGCGAATACTTGGTCGGTTCTACTGAGTACTCGGTTTTTTTTCCGGTGGCGACCTCAGGGTGGAAACCTGTAAATTTGAGCTCAGATAGTTTATCTCAAACTCTACCCCGTCTAATGAATTCATTCGTCGCCAAGCTGTTAACTCGCTCCAGGTCACATTTGATCTCCAACTGTGACAACTGTTTTCTAACACTCTCCTAAGAGTTTAGCTACCTCCTATTTCGAAAACCCTTCTGAGTGCCTCACTCAACTTGGTATTGCTCTAATCCGCTCCTTGTCAAAAGGGATATTCTTATAGCCCATATCGAAAGTGTGATTCTTGCTCTGCGGAGTAGGTACTCTATACGTCGTAACCCCTCAAATATCTGGTATGAATTGCCTCTACAGCACTCATTCGATTGCAAGGGAGCTTTGCATTCGAAAAGAGAAGCTCGAGCATGGGCCAATCCTAGCATTTCAAAACAAGTGGCGGGACCACTCAGACAAAGGTCTTCTCATTCACCTAGTAATACATCAACACTAATCCTTTCCGGCTAGTCCACTGTCAAAACATCGGAAGCAGTCTCGAAAGGGTAGAAGTGTACTTTTCTTCTTTGAAGGCTTAAACCTGCACTTCCTCCATGTACTTTTCTCTGCCTCCCCCAGTGCTAGACCTGCCGTCATTAGTTGTGGCTCCAGTGACTTCGGCGGACTGACCTCCGGGATCAGCGCTTTTGCCATACCAGACCCTCTTGCATTTACCCATCCGGGCTGCATCACGAAGGGGTTTGAGTCCCCCTAATCATTATAAGCCCACTGTGATAAACAGCACGATCCCTAAACGGTGGGAGTCTTCGATATCTATTCCGAGTTACAAAAATGGTTCTCACCAAGATCAGGTCAAATGTCGACCCGCGTACAACACACCAGCAAGGTGCGAGCTAATGCTGATCTCGATGAGCCTAATAAAGAGCTATTAACACGGGTTTATTGGGGTTATTTCATTTACCTCATATCACTTTGATTTCTTTTTCAGTCCCGTAAAATACCTTGTCCAGGCCATTCCGCGGTCGTCATATTTCTTGATATGACCAAAGCCTTTGATCGCATGTCCCTTGCTCACTTTTCTCTTAAGGTTGCTCTTTCGGCATAGTCGGCCCTTAGTACTCTTGGTTTTACTTGTACCTGTCCGATCGTTTGCTGTCCGTTCTGACAGGAGACCACCAGTCACCTTTAAACCGATCACCAGGGTGTTGTCTGGCAAGATGCCATCGTCCATGGACGTCAAAGGTATATTCCCTGTGATTCATCGGGAGACAGTTTTCTTTCCTGTCTTTCACATCAAACTTCTGCATGCTTTTGGAGCTTCATCTACCCTATAGTCTTGGAGGACATACAAGATTCATAATTCCCGTAACTCGACTAGCTTTGATAAGGGTGCATTAATTAAGTACCCGGTTAGAATACCTGAGGCAGTGGGTGATTTGTCTATCACCGCGATTCTTTCAATGGTTGGACGACAGCAACGTGGCTGGGAAATTGCAGCTTGTATGGGGAACCTCCTGAGCTGCCCTCGTCGAAAGTAACCCTTTTAATGGATTGGAACAAGAAGCCGCCGTAAGTTCCACTGAATAATGTTTCATCAGCATTAGAAGAAAGCCGCTGTACTATCCGCCAGTGAAAAAGGCAAAATTCCTCCACGGATCAGCATTCAAAAAAACCAGTGTCTAGACTCTTCCAACTTGGCTGCGTTCACCAACCCGCAGCTGTAACCAGCAGGCTCAATAAAACAAGCACTGTGTTGCTACATTCTGCCGGGTAAATTTCTGATTTTTCCTAATATGAACGGTGTGGTGAAGCTTAACGACCAGCCCCGTCATCATCCACTCCGCCAACCAGTCTTCAAAGAAACATTCCACGGTGATCACTGGCCACTCATTTCAATAAAATTTAAACATTCGTTGGAGTAAAAATTAGAAAAGAACAACCGTGAACAAAATAGAGATGGCAGCTTAACCGGGATAATTTGTGCTAAGTTACTGTGGTTGGTCGTCCAACTTAAACTACAGGGAACGATGCTTATCTCTCAAAATCGAACCACTATGGCTTCGTCGCATCAAGCTAAATTTGATATTTCTGTATAAGCTATTGACTAAGCAGTCCTATTCCTCCAACCAGTTGTGCTTCTCCCCGGATACTGCATATTCACTCCGGAATAGACAGTATACTATTACCACACCCTCCGCGAGGACTGTTCTACGCTCTAAGTTCTTTCTCTTCGCGTACTCCAGAATCTGGAATAAACTTCCCTTGCACATCAGATCTTCTCGGTCAAAGTATGCATTCGTGCATGCTATCGATAAATTCCTTACTGTCCCAACTGTTCTGCGCTTATTCAACGTTCACGTAACCGAAAGTCAAGCTTACAAGAAAGGCCTGGACTTTTAAGCCATTGCTCTGCTTTTTCTCTTTACCTTACCTTCCAAAATAACCTCACCGCTTTAAAAATTCTGATTGCTTTGTTTGACCGCTTCTAGCCTTCGCCATCGACATATGTAAGCATGTCTGCGTCCACTAACTGTTTTTCCATACCAACTTATAGGATCCTGCTAATTCAACTTTGAAATAAATCCTTTCAGATGCGCTCGCATTTATAGAGACCACCGTATTACTCCCCACAGGTTGTCGACATCTCTCACTCGCCCCACGATTTATTAACTTTATTTAGTTATATTGCGTATGCGGCCCTGAAACCAACCTCAACATTGCCATAAAAACTGCTTCAGTATCCAACCCCTGGTTGGATTTATATATATATATATATATATATATATATATATATATATATATATATATATATATAATATTTGCATATACAAATATATATATATATATATATATAGGTACACGTATATATATATATATATATATATATATATATATATATACTCATTACTGTCCTATAATTATTAACAAAATCATGGTGAGTAACTCAACGCTCCTCGATATCTCTTAGCTTACAATGCCTCTCTACCGCACCAGGTCCCACCACTCATACTTCGCTCACCACCTCTGCGATTTCGAACTGGAAAATCCAGTCTGACTCATCGCATTTAGCGTGACTCACTAACTGAACTCAACACCCAGTTATGACGTTACCATTTCTGCTCCCACCCTATCCTCTAGCTAAGGTTCTTCTGTAATTTCATGCAGAACTTGGTCTTTACTCCTGCTCAATAACCACTCTAGGCGAAATACTAACTTTCCCATTGAAAGTTCTAGCCACACTTAGGCGTTTCCCCTTTAGTCTCACGTTTCATGGCCTCAATGTGCCTTTAGGATCCGCCGCACCGATGAGCCCGTGCTTAACTTTTGTTCTTCTTTCCGTTAACCGTTGATACTCGGCTGCGTCACTGTATCTCACTTTCCTTGCCATAGTCTTTTGCGTCCGACCGCTCTCGCATGACCCGTCTGATGATCGCACCCACGTATACAGCAATATATATATTTTATATATACATTTATATATACACCTGTTCATATATATATACATATCTATGCATATATACATATATATATACCTATTCATATGTATATACATATATACGTGTAAATATATAACATTTTTATATACAATATATATATACATATATATACTCACTACTGTCCTATAATTATTAACAAAATCATGGTGAGTAACTCAATGCTCCTCGATATCTCTTAGCTTACAATGCCTCTCTACCGCACCAGGTCCCACCACTCATACTTCGCTCACCACCTCTGCGATTTCGAACTGGAAAATCCAGTCTGACTCATCGCATTTAGCGTGACTCACTAACTGAACTCAACACCCAGTTATGACGTTACCATTTCTGCTCCCACCCTATCCCCTAGCTAAGGTTCTTCTGTAATTTCATGCAGAACTTGGTCTTTACTCCTGCTCAATAACCACTCTAGGCGAAATACTAACTTTCCCATTGAAAGTTCTAGCCACACTTAGGCGTTTCCCCTTTAGTCTCACGTTTCATGGCCTCAATGTGCCTTTAGGATCCGCCGCACCGATGAGCCCGTGCTTAACTTTTGTTCTTCTTTCCGTTAACCGTTGATCCTCAGCTGCGTCACTGTGTCTCACTTTCCTTGCCGTAGTCTTTTGCGTCCGACCGCTCTCGCATGACCCGTCTGATGATCGCACCCACGTATACATCTATATATATATATATATATATATATATATATATATATATACCTTGGGTTCTCCACTCACTTGTCCCCCTTCTCACTAGATTGTGCCACTTTACTACACACAATTTGCGTATATATAAATAAAACCGTTCCGTCCTTTAGCGATGGGTGCTCGCTCTCAGTTAATTCCTGGCTCAAGCTAGAACTCAGCCGTCCCATCCTGCTTTTTTGTGCCTTTCTCGTACACTGAAGCCTTGCCACACGGATTACCATTCCTTAGTAACTAGGCTTCACTTCTCTACGCATATGCTCATGGGAAGTTAAGACCCCATTCCAACCGGAATCCGTATGCCCCTGCCGAATACCAGCACGTTTGCCCCCACATGAAAAATCCTCATTTTAACACTCTGTTTTCCCCCCTTTTTACTATTTGCCGTCCTTTACCACAGCTGGTGAACTGACCAGACTGTTATCTTCCTATTTTCTCATTCTTCTTCCAGACCAGACCATCTACTTTTGTTTTATTCCTGGTTCCCAAACGGACACCCTCTCCTCATCCACCGCCTACCTGATATCGCCCCAAATCTCTACTATCACCCAACTACCCTAGAAAGCTACCAGTCTCCGTCTAGGGACCCCTAATAGACCTGTCCACTAGCCAAACGATAAATAACTGTTAGGATAACAAAATGTTCATTTTCTTGCTTCCATATAAACGATAATCATAACCCACAGCTGGAACACTCTCCAGACTGCCGCACACCTGATCTCTTCCAGATTGCATTGGTTACTTGGGTATCCATCGGTCAAATCGACGTTTATTCCGGATTACCGTAAGGACTGGACGATTTGATCACTGGTTTAAACCTATACTCTCGCCTGCTGACGTTACATGGGGCACCGTACATGGATTAACAAAACCTCATGAAAGTCTCACCGGATCGCAGAGGTGATTCCTGACAGCAACCATCAACACTCCGCTCAACGTCTATTCCCAAATAATCCAACCCAACAGTTCAATTCTTCCCGCGTTGCAGTACGAAACCAATGGCCGGAACCCAGCCTTCGCAGCTGTCAACTTCGTCAAACAAGCCCTTTTTACCAAATTCCCACAACATTCTACCTGCCACCACCTGCAACCAAGGTCTTCACGGAACAGAATACCAGCCATCTGCAGCCAACCATAATTTGATTACCAATTTTATATCAAATACAAAAAAAACATTCTACACTCTTCCAACTCCTGCCTAGCCGAACCATTGACGCTTGTCTCCACTAATCCGTTTCATTGACGGCTTTTCTTTTCTTTAAAAGTCCGTTATATGTCCATACACCATTCATGCTCTTCAAAAGTTCACTGAAGTCCCTGCGAAGCTTTTCGCCTTCATCTGAATTTCCATATGACACTGTAATCACCTGCACAAAAGGTCCGTTTTATTATCACGTTTGACTCACTTGCCTTCATTTCACATGCTTCCTCCACAATTAGTTACCCAATGCTGGATCAGTGTCCAATATTCCGCTGGTATCTCTGACTGCACTTTCAAAGCCCCACGCTTGCTTTACTTCTAACAATGTTTTTTGGCATCTTTTTCGCCCGGTTACTTGTTAGTGACCGTCTATTGGTCGCCTATATCAGCAATTCCACGACTGTCCAGCTATCCACACCGCCCCCAGCGATTTCGAAACCGATTTGGAATTCCCGCCTCAACCATTATCACTTTTGTTTACTCAAACACTACATGACTTTACTGGTGTATTTCGGTTGCTGTGATTTATAAATTTAGAATTTGTGAATACCTCGCACTGACATGTACTGTTGTAAACTCTGATCTTGCCTTATGCATGTGTATTGACCACGGTCAATAAATATACTATACTATAATCAGCGTCTGTCACACGTGATACGGCCAGGTTCAGCTTTGTAACCACGTACATGGATGAGCCTCATACAATGTGGATCACCGCGGACGATTCCGACAAAAGCTCCCTGTGATTGTTCATCTTTGAGTCTACCAGTTATATTCTCAGATTAGACATGTTTATACGAAACCGCTTTGCAGTACAACTAGCGTGCTATTTTAGGGCCCTGGTCTTCTTGCTACTCCCGTTTGCGTAGTTCTTGGTGGTGGGGGGGAATTCCAACACGAACTATCAACTCAGCTCATTGCTGCTAGTAAAGTCACCGCGACAAAATCTCCCTCCGTTTTAAACCTCAGCATTCATGCTGTATTTGAAAATGGGGGCCAGGTCTATGCAGGGCAAGCTAAACGAACCACGACAGGATGTTAGCTCCGTGAGGCACAGAGCGCCCAAAAGACTGTTCTAAGACCCACTGTTTGCTGCCTCCCCGTCAGCTATCCGGTGCAGTTTGCCCATCTCGGCGGAAGACTGAATAACAGTAGCTGCTGCAGTTTACTCGCAAGCGTAACCCGAATACAATTTCTGAATCCGCTGAATTTTCTTCAAAATAAAGGGAAGCAATCCTGGGTGACTGTACTAGAGGAATTTTGAGACAGCTAACGGGAACCGATGTTCTGGCTCAGCTTAGTGATAAAAGTGCGTAGAGTCAGTATCAGCCAGCAAACCCCGCTATATAGCCCCCTTACCCGTGGCTTCCTCTTCAATCTGCCCCAGCCTTCTGACCTCTTGCTCTAAAAGTCACCTCACCTCATCATCCCCACAACCTCCGAGTGCAGCCCCGAAGCCGAGCGTCGACACTGGCTCAATCCCCAGCCTCTGCTTTACTAAACAGTCCTCTCCACCCAGCCTCTGTTTCATGTTACCAACCATCTCTCCCGCTAAAATTACTCCGGGAGCCACCTACTCAGTGTAATTTCTGGCCTGCTGCTTCTCAGAGCTCCATGCCCAGCCAATTCGAAGCATCCTTTGGGCACACCAGGAAGCCCACCAAGACCTGCTTCCGGCCAAATTACCACTCCTTATTTTCACCTTCGCCCCCCACTTGAACCCTGAAAACCTTACCTCTGTACTTATGGGAGATGGTCCACTGCTCTGTCCTCAAGGTACATATGAGGCTATCGAACCTGGTTACTTCAATCAGCATCCCAGCTATTCTCGTGCCGTTAATCCCTCGAATTTCCTATACTTATCCCGGATTTCTCTTCTACTACTAAGAGAATGATACCTGATAACCACCCATCAGCCTTGCCGAGGTAAATCCGTTCCTTCTCACTTGGCCCCGACCCCCAAATTAGCAGACTCTGTATGCTTCAGCCTCTTCCCCCGACCGCTCCCTGCCATCCCCCCTGATGCTGAAATACTGAATGAACATCCTAATACTTATCTCAGGTTTGGATTTGCCTCTCGCCTTCTCACTCCCCGCACCCCTTCTTCCGACTTAGAACCCCCGGTACCTCACCTGATCCCCTAGGCCTTTTTCTGCAGCTGGCCATTCATATCCTATGCCCAACTGCCACTATTCCAAACTACCATCCAACTCCTCCACAACCTAAACCCCTCCCCTCCGTATACGGATCCCGCCCAACAGGCACGTTATCAGCTGCCCAAAATTCGTCCTGTGATCCACATCGATGGATTCTTGTGAAACCCATTTCAATGATGACCCTCAACAATCGATGAAGCCTCATACTGAAGCTTTGCTTGTCAACTGTCCCCTTCCCAACCTCGACTATTTGGCAACTTCCCATAAAGCGCAATGCCAACTGAGACGTAATCCTCATCTCTATATCAGCGCCAGTAGCCCTGCACTTGTATTCAGCGGGTTCAGCACCCCGACGCATAGTTCCGTAACACGGGTTCTTATCAAGGCTGGAACAATAATTACAATAAAACGCATCTGACATCCATGGCACCTACCTTGGTACTTTCCCTGGCACATTACTAATACTGAATCCTGGCTCACCAAGGTTACCTCACTAGACAGCCTTCCAATAGCTGGGTATAAATGCTTCTCCAGCACTCGACAGCCCAGACGCAGTAATGAATATTTAGTCTCTGCCAAACACACTACCCAAGCTAGAGTTACTGACCAGCCCTCTCTTGTCCTAAAGGAAGGTTCCACATGCCTACCTGTCCACACCTCCGAACGGAACCTGCTCCTCGGATGCATCTGCATCCTCCGGATCTAAAACCCTCCGAGGTAGGCTATGTCCCCGATGTTTTGAGCTCTGTTCCTGACTACCATGTCAGTGCATAAACGTTGCGGATGTTGCTTCCTGAATGGCTGAAAACTTTCCTTCGGTTATCTCTGTGTATATTCTCGACGGATTTTGGACTACTCATTCCCATTTCACTTCTATGGACACCTTTCTTGTAAGTCAGTCTCCCTGCGAAAGAAGCGTTTACTTCACTTTACTTTACTTCTTTGGTTGCACCTTTCTGGTGAGATAATCTTGTGGGCTATAGGCATAACTACGAGTCGCACTGACTAGGGACGGTTTGTTTCATTACGGTCTGGTTTCATTCTCTCGTTTCCGTTGCTGGATTGCAGACGTTTAGTTCGTTTACGTTAACCTTTGGTTGCCACGCACAGAAAAGTTTGTAATGGTATGAATAAGCCCGCAAAATTTTGTTCTCTTTGTTAAGATCACAGTATAGGTACATTTATTTAATTCCCTTTGGTAAATCGACCCCCTTGTACAGATGTTTGTCCCGATTTTAACAACACTCTGGCTGGATGGAGGCTGGAGCTCAGTGTCAAATTTGTGACTGACACGTACTTATACTTCACGTCACGAATCGTACTGCAGAATTTGCGGGGCAGTTTTGTCGTGACTGGCGTTCAGCTTTGACTTGCGCTTCACGTTTATTTCAGGCTACAAGGAACTATCAAGAGGGCGTGAAACTAATTATCCTGCGGCTTGGGGAGTGAACCGTCGGACAGACTTCGCCCTGACCAAGACTGCTGAGTTTTAGCCGAAACAGCCCGTGACTTTAAGCTTCTTCTAATCTGTTGGTCCTCCAGCTCCGGCCTACACTGCCCCCACGCCTTTTCCTTTCTGTGTCCATCCTGGTGGGCGGACCCGTAATGCTGCTAGCCCTACTGGAAGGGAGCTGTTTTTTGGACCTTATATCCCTTATCTATTTACCTGGTGTCACTACTCAAATGACTGACCGTTTCTCAGGTGGTAACCACCGTTTTTTCGTGTAAATTCAGACTCCTTCACTGTACTCATGGGAATCACCCCCCTTTTTCTGCTCAGGCTTTCTACCGTTCACACAAGTGACCTCCCCTACCAATGGTAATCCTTTCGCTCAGTTGGGACGGTGTTTCACTTTCGTCGCTTCCTTATATTGTTGTCAACTTTACTGCACCCTATTACGCCGCCTAAATGTTG